>SSNP01000037.1:48168-101568 GCA_006937955.1 Pachypanchax playfairii
GCAGAACTAAGTAAGTTTTGCTCTCGCTCCCCCCCTACTGGTCCCCTGTGAAAGCTCACTGTCATAACGTTCCCCCGCCGCCGCCGCAGACCCCCCCCCCCTCCACCCCGCCGCCGCCCCCCCCAACAACAAGGCGCAGAGAACGCTTTTGCAAGAAGAAAGAAAAACAAAACCAAGAAAATGTCTCGACAGGTGAGTATTATTGTCATCTTTGCGCTCCTAAGGGTGGCGTTGCTAACAACGGCAAGGGCTTCATGCTTGTATTTATGTACGTGAGTGTGAGTGCCGTAAAGCAGGTTTGTTCTCGCGAGATTAGTCGGGTCCGATCCACTGAAAGTTGCAAGTGCTGCTTTCAGGACACAGACCCCGGAGGGAGGGGAGGGACCCACGAATCACCCCGCCAAGTCCTTGTTTACCCCCACAGGGACTCTAGAAAACATTTATTGAGGTGAAAAAACTTACTTAGTTCTGCTTTAAATAATTAAAAAGAAAGTCAAATCAAGCAATGATCAGGAGAATTACTGATCATCTTTGACCGGAAGTTTTTTTTTAATTTTGTAAAATAAAGACAGAAATAAGGGGAATGCTACTAAGTTTACTTCTTGTGGGTAAAAGGAGAGTCAGAAGCATAAAGTTACTGTTTCAACACAAACTGCATTTTCTTCAGAATTCATGATTAAATCATTGAATTTGTCACCTGAATATCAGTAAGCTCTTTGTAGAATCTCTTTGCAAGATCTGGACCGTTCTGCATGGTGGGGATCTGATATGTCTGAGAGAAAAACACCAAACCAACATGAAATAAAGGACATCCGGTCAATAAAACACAGACTGAGAGAGAGATGTTTACAAGTTCAGTATTTATTGCAGCTGAAACTTGAACCACAGTGTAAACTCGTACCTTTCCTTTGTAAAGGAGGCTGCCGACAGGACAGACGACGCAGGCTGTTCCTGCTCCAAACACCTCCAGAACCCGTCCAGCATCCAAAGCATCAAGCAGCTCCTTCATGGACATTGTTCGCTCCGTCACTTTAAACTCCCCCTGACAGAGACGGACATTCAGAGCTGATCAACACTCCGGGGTTAAATCACCCTTTAGATAAATGCTTTATTCATCAGTAAAGAACAGAGAGAAACGTCTACAAAATGATCAACAATTAGACCATACCGCTTAAAACAATGAACACAATGTTCTCAAACAGCTCAGTGACCCAAAACAAGAAGAGCTCAAGTGACAAGCTGTTTGTGTTACGATGGAATCTCAAACCAGAAAACAAAACCATTCTGTAGTCAAAGATCTGAAGAAAAAAAGAGGAATAGAGATGGGAAGTTTGAAAAGTCTCGTTCTGACAGTTTGGTCTTCTTACCCAGGTTCTGCCCAGGTCCAGCAGAGACTGTCGGGTCACTCCAGGGAGAATGATCCCATCCAGGGGAGGAGTCACCAGCTCTCTCTCTGCAAACGCACAAACCATTTCATATACAGGAGAAAATAAAGAGGGGTGGAAACATTTCCATCCAGAAACATTTAACAGAGACATAACAGTCTCACCTCCTTTCGTGTTGTTCCAGTAGATGAAGAGGTTCATGGTACCGACCTCAGTGATCTCCTCTTCCTCTCCATACAGCCAGAGGACCTGCTGACAGCCTCGTTTCAGTGCCTCGTTCTGAACAGCTATAGTGGGTCCATAATTACTGCAAACAAGAAATATATTTAATCAAAACAACAAAAGCTTCTTGTTTTAAGATTTTCTGCTACAAACTACTTTAATGGTGTTACCAACCACTAACCCCCCCACCCCTCCAATAAAAATAACGTGGTCCAAATGTGATGAATACTCTCAGTGAATCTCCTGATATGAAGGTGCAGACTCCAACCAGCAGGTTGTTTCTTGTGTTTTTTAAGATTCTATACATATTTCTGTCATCATAAACCTGGAAGGCTCTGATAGAACTGCTCTCCCTTTCATTCATCTCTTCCTTCTGTGTCATCACAAGGTTCACTCCAAAGAAACGTCCCATTTACACAAACGTTGTGCAGAGATGAAAAATCCTTCAACAGTGTCAACAACAGGTCTAAAGTTCAGATAATCTGTACCAAACATCACAAATCCTGAGGGACAACAACAGTGTTACCATGACTACAAGAAACCTCACAGCTGTGTAGCTCCAAAGATTAAAGAAAGAAAAAGAAAAAAAAACACAGAGAAACTCTCCTGAGTGAGTTCAAACTGCAGAAACTCAAAACAGAAATCAATCCACAGTTTTCAACATGTAGACTCTGAAATAAACTGATTTCGGACATTTTTAGGACAAAAACAGACACTTCAGTTTCAAGCTGCATAAATAACACCAACTTTCACTTGTTTAACCTTTTATAAATCAGTAAAAGTCCCAGTGGTTCCAGCTTCTTAAACAAAAACTCTTATGAAACAGTATCAGACACAAATCAATAAAAGGATTACAAGAACAATCTGCTAATATCTGAAAATGAGAACTACTCGTTTCATTCATGGAAATATAAAGAAGTAAAAGAGAAAAAAATGTGCATTGGATTTGAATTAGCATTGTTGTGTTGGCCCAGAAAGAGGCATGTGTTCAGCTTTGTTATGTAACCTAAGAGGAACCGAGCAGGTTCAGCACAAGCCGAGTCATGTGGCAGGCCAAATGATCTCAGACAGAAAGGAATGAGCAGACAGACAGAACCAGCGGAGCAAAAAAGAGAATTTGTTTGAAAAACTTGTTGCTTGGAAGACTCGGTTTACCGTCCGTTAAAATATTCATATTGCTGCACTTAAAAACTCCAACAATAAAGCTGCTAAATCCTTAATGCACTGTGTATACATGCGTATCCAGATTCTAATTAAAATGAAACACTATCTGCTCTACCCTGGACTCATTAAGACCCGACTGCTTTTCAAAACGCTTCATCGTGTTTGTGTCACATGACACTTCATCCAGTCCAAAAACCTTCAGGAATTTAAGGTGGTAAAGAAGATTTTGCAGCAAATTTAGATGTAAAATTTACTTTAAAATCGTTTTATTGACTTGTAGCGGCATTGTAATTATTGTTTCTAAAAGAAAAAGTAGTAATATTCATAAATCATAGAACTAGTTTCGTTATTTATTGGCTACTAGATTGTTAATCACATTCATACTGCTAAAAGTAACAATAAACAAACCTTTACCAGTGATGATCCCGACATGTTAGAAGAAATAAAGTTGTAGTAGTTCCAGAAAAAACTCCAGCAATGCAGATAGTAAACAAACAACGGGTGGTTTCTTGGCAAATTTCTAATGGGAGGTGTTTTTGACGTTGAGGGAAGGGGCGCTACAACGCATGCGCAGTACTTGAAAAACGACAAACAGGTGTTGAGCTTCTCATTCGGGGCAAAATCCTCTTTACCACCTTTAACTCTTCACATTCCACAGATTCCAAACTGAGTGTAACTTCAAAGCTTTAAAGCTCCTCTGATAACATCTGCTGTGTCCACTGGACGTCCCAGAAACCTAACCAGTCAAATTATCCTAAAAGAGAAACCCTTACTGCTACAGCTGATACGGTGTTCTGTTTGTGCCTGCTCGTCTTTTCTCACCATAACATTGTTTTAAATCGTGAGGATCAGGGTACAGAAGCTTAACGGTCATTAGAGTTGATGGAAGTAAGATTAAAAACTCACCCTCCCATCTTGTACGCTCCAACTCCTCCTTTCCAAGCTCGGACAAACGAAGGGTCGGCCAGCAGAGAGACTGGATTGAAAGATCCGGTGACAAAGTAGGGTCCCACTGGGCCGACGATGACGAAGAGGATCGCCTTTCCAGGTCGAGACACACCAAGAGACGGCTGTGTGGGAGATGAGAGGAAATCATTAGCATTAGCATCCAGCCTTTAATGAGGATCCATAACAGAACCTGTGGCTGAAACTCACCTCAGTTCCTATGAAGGTAGGTCGGATGTAGAGACTGGCATTCTGGGAGTAAGGAACCCATTCCTGGTCGATCTCCACCAGCTTCTTGATGCACTCGAGCAGTTCACCTTTATCAAACAGCTAAAAGACACATAACAAGCACAACATTTAAAACATGGAAAATTTCCCCAAATACATATTTATAAATAAACCGCTGGGACATTTAGTGTAATCTGATTCCATTTTCTTTTTCTTGATCCCAGATCAACACTAGTGTAATATCTAATAAGTGAAGTTATTTACTGAACTGAAAACTGAAACATAAAAGAAAAATGTTGTTTTTTGGACTTTCCAACCAAATAACAGACCACAACAGAGAACATGGCTGCAGCAGGATATTTATTAACAGGATGTCAGACTGCCAGAGAGCTACTGTTTCAACAATCAGGCTTATAATTCACAAAATGGGTTGAATTATTACAGCGTAATGCATCACTGTCTCATTCCTGCTCATGTAACAAAAAACAGACGTGTTAATGATCAACTGCAATAATCACATCTTTAAGAACCAAATAGTCAAATCAGATTTTCAGACTGTTGCTTTGAGGTTTGACCTTCTCAGAATGAAGGTCAACTTTAATACGTTTTTCATGTAAAACTTCCGCACTTTGATTTATGAAGAAATGAAGGCAACATGGTGCTTCAGCAACAGAAAGAGAAAAGATCCTTTTGTCTTGAAGTGCTGAGTCAGGATCAGTTTTCTGCCAGATGACACAGCGTGTTTTGCCACACTTCTCTGCCTGCTTGGCGACCTGACTGCAGTAACAGATTCCGATAAACTGACAGTGTTTTCTCTTTCCCACATGTTGCCTCTTTAGAAAACACAGCATTCAAACAACAAACTCACAGGAAGGCAGCTCCTCTCTGCACTCCGATGCATCCGCTCCATGTTCAGCATTGGTCTGAACAGACGGATGTGGTTGTCGACTCCCCGGAACGCCTTCATGCCTTCAAACAGCTGGAGAGACGACACAAGTATATTTCTAAAGTTAAAACTTTTGACTTGTTCATTGACAACAGGGCTGCTGATGCTCAAGTCTTTACACATTCATTTGTTGGATAGAAACCTTCAGCTGTTTTAGTTAAACTGCAGTGTAAAGAGAACATGTGGTTTACCTCTATGGAATAATGCAGAGCAGAGCTGGCCGGATGCAGCGACAAGTTCTGGAAAGGTTTGATCTTCGGGGCCTCCCAGCCATTTTCCTCTGACCAGCTGATGGTCAACATGTGGTCAGTAAACTGTTTGCCGAACACTAGTTTGGACGGGTCGGGCTTGGGTTTGCATTTTGGATTGCGCTCGATGGTCAGATCTGCTGCCTGACCGACAGACGAGCCGGAAAGGAGGAAGAGGACGGGACAAAAGCAGAGCGGACCACGTATACAGTGATTGTTTTTTTTTTAAATCAGTAATTAAAGGAGCATGCTTTAGTGGAGGATTACACAGAGTCAGGGGAGGTGCTGACTTGTTTGGTCAATTATTCAGGTTTAATTAATCTGAATTAAATAATTACAACAAGAAGACAGTGAGAAAAGGACAGAGAGGGAAAATGACTTTAAACACAAAGAAACTTTCTATTTTGGATTATGCTAGAGAAACTTCTTGTAATTTACAAAACAAAGACAATGCAGTTACACCACAGAGTAATTCAGCGGCTTTAATAATGGTCTTACCTGGTGAGCAAACAATATGTTAACATGTTCTTCATTACCTTAAAGGAGCTGGCGAACCGCAGTGAGCCAAGGGAAAAGGGGAGGTTCTGAACAAATCGTGCATGGAGAGCCTGCAAATGAAACATGACGAGGCTGCTAAGATCAAAAGAGTAAACAAGTCAGGCAACTATAGTTTATTTAGTCTGGTTAATCAGCCATTAGAATATGACTACTAACAGAATAGATGACATTGGTACTGTGTTATAAGACTCAATAAATGACTTCAAGCAGCTCCAGTTACAGAAAAATATAATACTAGTTCTGTTGAAACAAATCTATTGGGAAAATTAAGAACTGAACCATATTAATAATGTGTTGATAATGTTTTGACTGATGGTATCCCGGGCAAACAGCATTTTTAAAATATGACCTTTAAACGCATGAAAAAGCTGCATTGGATGTTAAACGGATGAATGACATGTTTCCTTCCTTCGGATCAACATTCTGAGGCAAAACAAATGTCAGCATTCATGGCTGAAATTATAATCTTACAAAAAGAGCTATCGACCAGCTTCACAGTAATTAAGCTAGCTGAGAGCCACAAAGTAGGATGACCTTAAGACCTTATGGTCACAGCAAAGCTACGGAAACTCATAAACTAACGTGTTTAAAAAATTTTGTGAGGCTTTATAACACATTAATACATTACTTATATAAGCCTTTGAGCTGTCGCGTAAAAAAAAACTTACTGACTCTGCAAGCCAGCGGAATTTCACAAAAAATCCTTGTGTTTACATATTGTCTTTACTATTGCGTTATAGTGAATCATTTCTCCACGAACTTTAAATGTTTCTAATTTATGAATAGGGTATGGTCCGCAGCCTCTCGTCTGCGAGCTGGCGGGACAGACACCAGCCGCGTGAACCAGGTAATAAACAGAACATCGAAACCAATTTTCTGATAAGCTATCAATTTATTGATAAGTTGCGTAAATCTTTAACCCGCGTTATCAGTGAAAACAGATAAAGAGCTGATAAACTTCAGTGAATGAACTCACCGTCCGTAAGGCTGCCATCTCCTCTACGTAGCGTTGAAAAATCGAGATTTGTTCGTGTGGAAACAAAGAAAGTAATTTTGAGTTCCGCTTAGCGGCAGCGAGACAGAATGCGGGTCCCATTACATTTACTTCATTATTCTGTGTAAATTCAAGAATGTTAGTGGGTGGGAAAAACCACAAAATAAATAAAATAGTTACCTGTGTTTTAGGGTTTTATTAAAGTTGTATGTATTTCTCAGGAAGGTAATGGAGGCGTGTTAAAAGCCTAGCATCTGATTGGTTTGAAGAAAGAGAGGTTATTGTCGGTCACAGAGGTTATTGCTGATTGGTTTATCAACGGGGAGTGGTGCAGGTCCTGTTACAGTCAAACTGGATGCCAAAATCTCAACACGTCCAGGAGACACCTATACAGATAAAACTGCAGCTAATGTTCTTGCATTAACAACCTCCCTCATATTTAGATCAATTCAGTGTTGGTTTTAGTCATTTAAAATACTGTATTGACACATGACTGTAAAAATAATCTCTAGCTGTTCAAAAGCGACATGATGCTGTAGAGATTAGAACAGTCAGGTCGGGATCTGACTCTTGAAACCATAGTTGAGTTCAGCTCCTCCGCTGAGCAGCAGGTCGATCCCAGTGCAGAAGGTGGCATCTGCTGCTAGATACAAGACAGCCAGTCCACATTCAGCCTCTGTTCCCATACGACCCATCAGCTGTTGGAGGAGAAAGCACAAGTAACTGGTTGTACCAGGCAGCTTCCTTCTGTTTAAACATCTCCAGCTGTTCCTGCAGCTGCTGCTAAACTGTAAAATAATTGAGATTCCTATATAAACAAAGCAATTAAACTCTGATACTCCTTGTTAACAGAAATCCAAACTTACCTGGTAAATGCTCCTGAAACTAAGGCTTTAATGTTAAACCTGGTTTTGCATTTATTAACTATTTTCCAGAGCTCACCTGAGCGTTTTCCCCCATTCTGATGGCAGCTGCAGTATTTGGCATCTGCGCTGCAAGTTCTTCCCACAGAGGTGTCATCACATTACCTGGAGAGACGCTGCAAAAAAATGCCAGGTGTTTATATACCTGAAGATCCTTGCCTAGTTTAAAACTGATATTCTAGCTCTGATTTTCCAAGGCTGATTAATTTAAAGCGGTCAGATGAACATTTTCAAAAGAAAAGACTTTTTGAAATATAGATATATCTGTTTTTTTCCCCCCAATAAATCATATTGACCATCAAGTTTTTAAACGTTTGTTAAAAATTACTAAGTAAAAAATTAACACATAAAATGTAATCATATATACCAAAATTGCAAACAATTGTTTTATGAATCCTCAAATTGTCTAAAAACTGTCATTTTCTTTAAATAACTTGCACATTATTACCTCTATGAAAAAGTTCTTAGTCAAATAAAGAAACTCACCAGTTCACTCTCACGTTGTGACGACTCTCATCCACTGCCATGGCCTTTGTCATGGAGATGATCGCCCCCTAGTGGAGAAAATATCGCATTACAAGCCGGTGCTGGCTGAATCTACATATCTACATATCATAAAAATGCCACTTTTTTTTAGCCCTTAAATGGTTTGTGAAGTGAATTTAGAGTGTCTAGGAGTGCAGGAAGTTGTCCTCTCA
Source organism: Pachypanchax playfairii (assembly GCA_006937955.1). Lineage (NCBI taxonomy): Eukaryota > Metazoa > Chordata > Actinopteri > Cyprinodontiformes > Aplocheilidae > Pachypanchax > Pachypanchax playfairii. The sequence goes on from SSNP01000037.1 coordinate 56,480, forward strand.
CTCAGGGTCAGACTCTGGCTCCAACATGTACAACTGGATGGAAAACTCCTATGACATTTTTTATTTTTTAAATTTATGAATAAAGCGTTTCTGGAGCGGTAGAGTGCAGGATCTCTATCAAACTACAAAAATGGTTGGATGGGGTGGAGTGGAAGGGTCAGCGACCAGGAGAGGGGTGTGGTATACAGCACGTCCAGCACATTTAAAGGGGCCGCAGCAAAACCAGTTGTTTTGCAGACCCTGTCTGATCAGGGGTAGAAGAACAGCATATAGAACTACTTTAGTAAATAATTCAGACTTAATAACTGACGTTCCACTAGATATAAACCACAACTAAATGATTTAGATGTAAAAATGAAGAATTTAAAAGCAAACTCACTTTAGTAGCAACATAAGGTGCAGCATCTTTCTGACCGATTGTTCCCACGAGACTGGAAATATTAATGATGTTTCCTTGACGCTGTCGCAGATACGGCAAAGCAAACTGCAGAGAAGGAGAGAGTTTCCATCAGATTACAAATTCCATTTAAACATTTCATCTATTAGCATGTGCGTCAGTTTTCTGATGACAAAGTGGGCTGAAATAAATATATTTCTAACATAAATGTGACAAACTTAATGCAGTTTTGCACTCCTATGAAGGAATTGAATGTATTTAATTATATTCAAAATATAACTTGGTAGAACCCTATCACCTAAATGTGATTTGGGTCACATATGAACAAATTTTTGCTAATCAGTTAAATTTGGAATTTGCAGTTTAAATTAACTTTGTCAGCAAACAAGCTATGGAGCCATTAATCCTCTTTTATTGACCTGAAAAGTTATTTATTATCTTTTGAGCTCTGAAAAAGTACAGAAAATGCTTTAAGTCCAATGTCACTTTTGAGTTAGAAGTTTTAAAAGTTTAAGGTGATTTATTCTTTATCTTCAAAATCAAGAAATTTAAACCTTATTTTTTTCTTTTTTCTTATGACTTTGGATGAAATGACTATCTGAAATCATTGATATACAGTTTGTTATTAGTATTATTTAGAAGGAAAATAACCTGGTTTACTTCATTTGAGACAGATGTACAATTTTAATTTCAAGCAAATATTGCCTCAACATTTTTTGCACACACAAATATCTAAATTTACTTTAGAAGCTAAGAAGTAGCTGATGAGGTTCAGATTCAGCAGCTCTCTAAACTCCTCTGCAGTGGTTTCATCAGTGGGTTTATGAGGCGGGTCTGAGGAGAAAAAGTTCAAAACAAGCTTCAGCTGTTGATGGAGTGCTAAAATCTCATTATCATGTCTGCTGGGAAATGAAGAGACTCACGCCAGCCTGCGTTGTTGACCAGACAGTCGATGTGTCCGTAAAGCTCCACAGTGACTGAGATCAACATCTGGAGGAACAAACAGGTCAGATAAATTAGGCCAAACTAAAATAAATAACATCTAAAAGAAAACATATTTCCATGTTTCACCTGAAACATGAGACACAGTGTCCCATGGGAATCTTAAAATAATCTCCAAAAATCAGATTCAAATTGTAAATGATTGTTATCAGATTATTTTTACCAATTTTACTGCAACAAATTAAAAATATTAACATCAATGGAAAAAAATGCTTTGCCATTAAAAAAATCTAACAAACCAAACAAACATTTTCGAGTTTCCTGATTTAAATTAAACATTGACAGAACAGGTTTTTGTTGCTTAATTTTGGACATGGTTCCAGGATCGCTTCTGGCTCCGTTGCCATAAATTTACCTTGATGTCTTCTTCCTTGGAGATGTCACACTTAATAAACTTGCATGAACCTGGTCCTGCTGTGTTGAGCTCCACCTCCAGAGATTCACCTGCTTGAGCTAAAAGGCACGTGCAGATTTGAGAAAAACGTCCTGAATCTGCTGTAAACAGCTGTTTCAGTATGTATAAATTACCTTCCTACACATTATGTGGAGTTGCAGAAGTTTTTGGGATGTAGAAATGTAAAGGAGCTGAATAAAAAAATAAATGTAACTGACCTCCTCTTGCACAAAACACCACTTTGGCACCATTTTCCACTACAAGAAAACGACGCAAAATTGTTAGTGCGCCACTTCCTGCTGCAAACACAACAAACACTCAGCACACATTAACAATTAAAATACCAAATGTTTTCACAATCCCTCTGCCAATCCCTTTGGATCCTCCAGTGACAATAACAACTTTGTTGTGGTAGCGGAGGGACATTTTGTCTGCAAATGTGCAGAACGAGCTGCGCTCCTGCTGCTGCGCGACCTGTTGAACTGCAGAAACTCGAAAAGGAATATTTCCTCAGTATCTAAGTCTCAGAGTTCCCACTGCGGGGTGGTGTCGCTTCCACTCTACCCAATGATCATGGTCTGTTCCCGTTTCTTTGTAAAGCTCAAAGTTCTGCAGAAAAAGAAGAGTTTTTGCTCTGCCGCATTCACGTACCGACTAAACAATTGGACATTAAACGATCCATATCACAACCGTCCACAAAGTTGACATCTGTAAAACAGAAACCGACTGCATTTAGATGTTTTTTCACCTTGATTGCATGAAATATTTTGAAATTATTTAGTTAAATTAATTAGGAGATTTATTGATTTGTTTCTTTTGCATATTCTAGCAGCACCTTTAAGGACACCTGAAATTACAGTTGGTATGATAAAAACATAAAGCAATAAAACATACATATGAACAATATAACTGTATAAATACTCCAGTGTTTACAGTAAAAAGAACAAAATGATGACTAAACTTTGAAAACAGAAATATATTCAGAACCAGGCTTTAAGATTCAAGGAGCTTTATTTACTTTTGATGTGGCAAAGTTTTGTTTAGATCTGCTTTCTTTGTATAAATTAGTAGCTGGTACCAAAATGTATCTACTCTGGGAAAATTAAATCAACAAACTTGTCTAAAAGTTTGCAGAGAAAATAAATGACCTAATATTAGTTAACTAGGAAAACCAGGACCTCAGTATAAGTCAGCTGAGCATTAAGGAACTAGTCTGGAAGCAGATAAATACTATTTTATTCAGAGAGAGCTGGAGACACTGTGTCTCAGACACAGAAGAAACGTTTTATCGCATCTCTCCATATTTTGACTAGGATCAAACATCGGATGGAAGGTAAACATGCCTTTTTGTATTTTACATTCAAGAGCTTCATATTTTTATTTAAAATGTTTATAAATCCTCAGATTTTTATTATATACTTGAGAAAAGTTAGACCTTTTAATCCAACTGAAAACCCCTCTGTTTTAATTACAGGCACAGTATTTTTCTCCATTATAATATACAGGTTTATAATACCATTTGTTCTTGTAGTGATAAAAATCCGAAGATGCCCCCTTTTTTTTTCTGGATTGAAGTATCTGGAATTTTGTAACAATCCAGCTCAGTCCTTGATCCAGATCAGTCCTTGATATCATGTAGAACCTGTTGGGAACGCACCCTGTTAAAAACAGCTTCTATCTCAAAATGACAAAGAATCCTTACAAAATTCTTGGATCCAGACGGTGATCCGGATCACCCCCAAAATCTACTCACTTCTTTTTTGCCATTTCTGATCTTTCCTGAAAACTCATCAAAATCCAACCAGAACTTTTTGAGTTATCCTCCAGACAGATAAAAAAAACTCCAAAATAATAAACCCTGGTTAAAACACAATCTTAAATTGAACCTTGGGATCATGTAATTTACATCACCATCTTATTATAATTATACTGATCATTTCTATACGGTCAAATATGCACATTATGTCTAGGAGCGACTAGGAGATTAAGAGGTCAGCATTTTTGGACTGGAGAAGCTGTTGGGGGCAAAAAGGGGGGTAATAAGAGGCAGCCGCACTCTTGGAGCAGGGTCAAAGATTATATTTCAGCAGCATTCCCTCAGCGGTGCGTAACAGACAGAGCAAGGGTGCAAGAGAAGTGACCTACAAACAGGTTTAACTTCTCCACGGGCAGCAGATTAACACCACAGTGGCCCCTGAAGGAGCAACGCAGCTTCCTTCTTACAGATCGTGAAGGAGGGACCATTGGGAGGGTTTTTCTGGACATCACGATGAAGGAATTGATACAGAGACAGTTACAGAAGGAGGAAAGGGTCAGCACGGGCACCTGGAGGTGGAGGTACCACAGGAGAGTCATGGTCACACTCTGGAGGTGTGATTAGTTGGTGGGAACAGAACAGGTGGACACACAGGTAAGAGGAATCGCACAGTCTGAGGTCGGCTTCCACAGCCTGCATAAACTTAGAGGATGTAAAATACTGAAAAATAGAGAGGAAAAAGGAGAAAACAAAGGTCACTTGCACAAAACTTGGTATATTTCACTATGACTGTTGAATATTTGATTTTTCTACTCAACGACTTAAATGATAAAATTGTTTTTAGTATTGCCATGTTCTAAATATGATTAATCCATCAGTATTTTTACAGAATATTTAACCTTGATTTTTTTCACCCTTTTATCATAAAGACACAAAAAAGAAAAACTAATCTAAGGCTGAGAGATGGATAATCAAGACAAGGAGGAAGGCACAGACAAAGGAGAGGAGGCAAAAATAAAGCAACAAGAAGAGGAGTCCAGTGATGAACAGAAGCAAAGCAAAGACAAGCACAATACGTTGGAGAAGGAGAGCAGTGAGAAGGAGGCGAGAAACCTGGTCAGGAGGGAGACTCGTCGGCCTTGTAGGAGCGGCTGGGCGCTGAATGAACGTCTTGCCATCAATGTTTCTGGGATGCGTTATGAGACTCAGCTCCGCACCCTCGCTCAGTTCCCCGACTCTCTGCTGGGCGACCCCCGGCGTCGACTTCGCTACTACGACCCTTTGCGTAATGAAATATTCTTGGACAGAAATCGCATCTGCTTTGATGCCATCCTCTACTTCTACCAGTCAGGAGGAAGGCTGCGAAGGCCCGCCAACATCCCCTTGGACATGTTCTTGGAGGAGCTGCACTTCTATGAGCTTGGAGAGGATGTTATCGACCGCTTCAAAGAAGATGAAGGCTTCTCCAAAGAGGAAGAGAGACCTTTACCTCCCAAAAAGTGGCAGCAGGATATCTGGATGCTGTTTGAGTATCCAGAGTCCTCTGGCGGGGCCCGGATAATCGCAATCATCAGCGTCATGGTCATTGTCATCTCCATTCTCATCTTCTGTCTAGAGACTCTACCCGAGTTCAAACAGGAGAAGGAACCAAAGGAGGTGAGGAGGATGTTTTATCAGTGGAAGAGTGTATAAAAGATCAAAGGTTTGCAAAGCATGAGCAGAGGAGGCAAAGTGTTGCATTCCATCATTACTGGGTGGTAAATGAAGGTTAAAATCTGTGAAAAACTTAGAAAGATGAGAAGAAAAGCAAAGTGGCACAGAGGAAATTCTTGCCTCATATTATTTTGGACTTGTTATTAAATCTGATCCACTCAGGATGAGTGAGAGAAGTTAAAGGGATAGTACAGTTCTTTTTAGTTTAATGAGCACTCAGTATCTTATTTCAATGGACAGTTAAATAAACAGCAACTTGGAGCAGGACTTCAGGGTGAATCTCTACAATCAGCACGTTCAAATTTCTGTCATTTGAGCAAATCTAGCAGGTATATTTGCATTTCATTACTTTTGCAGGAGACAATTGTTTACTTTGAGAACGTTTGCTTCTCGAAATGAAAATCCAATCCAAGGATCAGCTGTAATTAATAGTTCTACAGGTCAAATCCCAATGTGAATGTGAGTGATTATGAAGTTAGAGTAGAAACATAAACATCATAGATTTGAGAAAACAGAAAATGTCTCTTGTGAAAGACTCGATTGAGGTTTGAAATGATTTCATATCGAATCTACTCAAGTGGAAAATGTTTGTTAGTTTTAGATGGTGGGAATTCAGTCTAAGTAAACCCTGCTTTGCGTAGCTGTTGGTTTAACTTCTATATGAGAATTTCTCTCTGATTCCCCAAATTAAGATCACTCTGACTGCATTCTGCTGCAGGTGAGCTACTGACTGTTTATAAATACTCCCTAGAACAACATTAAAAATCTAAACCTTTAAAGCACCAATGGCAAAAAAGACTCTCATCAAATATGCTGTATGAATTAAGGTTTTATTATTACTCTACTTGAAAATGAAGATGCGGGCACCTACCAGGCACCTGCCAGAGCTGTTTGGATGAAGTATATACTTTAAAAATAGTGAGAAGTGAAGTGAATGAGAGGACTGTGAATGCAGGGAATGAGTGCTTGTATCACATTACTGCTTGGAGACTCACAGAGCTAAATACAGTGTAAGGACAACCCTTGAAGTGCATCAACACATAAACTAATGTCCATATTAATAAACGCTGTGACTCACACGCATTACGAGCCACATGGAAAAGATGGTTGCAGATCAACTTTTCTGATGACGGCTGCAGGATGAAATTAGCTGGTACATTCTTGCGTAGCTCAGAGACAGAACAAATTCTGGGGTTAAAGGAGCAGAAATACAACGTCCCAGCAGCCGGTGAATTTATGCTTCATCAATCTTCAATTCAAAATCATGCTGTAGGAGATCTGGGCAGGTTTGGACAAAATCCAAACCTTTATACAGAGCACTTCCAACGTAATCAAACATTCAACACATGGAAAATCTTAGACACCAGTTGATTTTCTTAGATCTTATAGAATGAATACCATTTCTTTTTATTTGACGTGTCAGAACTGATTAAATTATCACGTAGACCAGCTCTGTTTGAGATGTGATGTCCAAGTAAGTCTGGACTAGAACCAAACACTAAATCCCAAAAGCACCATAATGAAATATCTGAATGATTTAAAAAAAAAAGTGAGAATTTTCTGTCTTCAATTTTTACATTTGGGAAACCTCAGAATCTCACATAAAGCAATTAATCCAAAGTCACAAAACTGAGTGGGTGGAGGGAAACGTAAAAGCAAACGGCTCATTTTCCAGTTTATTGGGTCGATCCAGCTGAAACTCATTTAGTCTGATACGTCATTTCTGCAAGAAATCCTTCTTTCATGAAGGTTGTAATGAACACCTTGGACCAAAGAAAGAGCTGTTATTCAGCTTTGTGGTAAATTTGGAACATTTAATTCTTATATCTACAGGAAATCATAAAAACATCAATATCAAAGATGCAGCGGAGCGTAAAAAGATCATAAACTACAGCCTTCAACATGGTTTCTGAGCCGATTCAACAGCTCTCAACTAGAACATTGTGTCCACCGGTACTAAAGACCAAGTTCACAGCAAAACATTCAAACAGTAACTTTATCTAACTCATTAAAAGACATTAATGCTCAGTCAACCCGCCCAAGATAAAAACAAGCTGCTGGGTTAAACGGAGTACCAGATGACTGTAACATAAGCCTGAGTCACATGAACTTAAGGTTTATTTGTGTGTTTAAATATAGATAAAGTGATTTATATAAAAGTCTGTGGGAAAAACATTCAAGCTAGGAGAGTGAAAAAGGAGAGGTGTGAAAAAGCTAGCGCGGTATCACAGATATCCCAGTGTCCTGTTGACAGATGTCATGTTCCTGTAAACATAGTCTCCATGGAGATATTTTCTATCAATTTACCTTTTCTATTCTCTCGTACATTTGATCTAACTTTAACTTTATTTTCTGTCTTACAGCAAAACACGACTACACCTCATCCCTCCCTCCCAAAGGAAATCCCATCAAAGCTCACTCCTTTCCATGACCCCTTCTTCATCGTAGAGACTATCTGCATCTGCTGGTTCTCCTTCGAACTCGTCATGCGCTTCATTAGCGCTCCAAACAAAATACACTTTTTCAAAGACATCATGAACATTATTGATTTCTTGGCCATTTTGCCTTTTTTTGTCACACTGGGCACAGAGCTCGCCAAGGACAAAGGCACGCAGCCCTCTGTGTCTCTGGCCCTCATTAGGATTATTAGGCTGGTAAGAGTCTTCAGGATTTTCAAGCTCTCTCGTCACTCAAAAGGCCTCCAGATTTTGGGTCAAACACTGAAGGCCAGCTTGAGAGAACTCGCTCTACTAATCTTCTTCCTCTTCATCGGGGTCATACTGTTTTCAAGCGCTGTCTACTTTGCAGAGGTAGACAGTCAAGACACACTGTTTACCAGCATACCAGAGGCTTTCTGGTGGGCAGTGGTTACAATGACAACAGTGGGTTATGGTGACATGGTTCCGGGGACGGTTGGAGGGAAGCTGGTGGGTTCCATGTGTGCCATTGCAGGCGTACTCACCATATCTTTGCCAGTTCCTGTCATTGTATCAAATTTCAGCTACTTCTACCACAGAGGGATGGAATGTGAGGACACCAGAGTGTACAACCATGTTCCCACATCACTCTGGGAAAAGGACGGGGAGGACGATGAGGAGGACAATGAGGAGGATGGAATGGATGAAGGTCCTGAATACATAGGGGATTATGCGCCTCTCTCTGAGCAGAACAGGGTGATGTGTCCTCCACTCAATGGGACTCTGTTTGGTGGGCTCTGTACAGGACAGGTAGCAAGTGATCAGCAACGTCTACAATTTTATCTCAAAGAACCTCTAGTCACTCAAGTTTGACTGAAAGCAAACAGATTTCCACTGACTTAACACATCAAGAAAAAAAGATACTGTTGTGTTGAAAAAGACAGAAAAATCCATTTAATGGATACAAACAGCAGAAAAATCAAGTCATACAAACCAGGTTTGTGATCATGCTTCTTATAGAGGAGGCTTTTGTGTGATAATATTTTACCCAATTCTGACAAACTGTGTTTTGTCCAACAAATAAACTCAAATCATTGACATAACTTGTGTCTTCAAATCTTTCAAAGAAATCAAACTCTATTTAAATGTGATACAAAATCCCCCAAAACTGCAAACTTTTCTAAAAACGTTTTTTTAAACATATTTTTTCATTTCTTTATTTCTTATTCTTTAATTTTGCACTATCAATATTAATTAAACTTTACCTTTAAGTGAGCAGAGATGTATAAATTATTGAAATAATAATGTTCATTAATATATTGTTTTGCTGAGTACCTGCTGGGACACACTGCTAATGTGTAATGCAACTTTATATATATTTGTTCTGCCTTAAAAGTTCATGCATTGACTTTTAACACTAGGATCACTGAAATGTTATTACCTCCTGAATAATTCTCCTGACTTGAATAACATTTACACAAGCCAAAAATGTGTATTACTACTAATAAATAAAACATATTTACTTCATAGTCATCTGTTGACTGTACAACACTAACTTTATGGGAAAAAAAGCTTTTGTACAATTCTGATGAATTTTTTGATAAAATATTCAATAACAGTCAACCTGATGGTAAAGATGTCACATGATCACTGCAGTATACAGCCTGCTGTTGATGTCATGGCTGATTGCTGGTCTGAAAACTTTCTTGTACCAGTAATCAAATAGAAAATGTCACGTGATCTTGTATCTGTTATGATCACCTGAGCAGAGAGTCTGAAATCTGACTGCTGGTATCAGACATCTGGACACGTTTCACTCACATCTGCATTGCAAGTTTCAACCCAATATGATTTTCCTCGAAGTGTTTGTTAAAAAATAGGATTTTGAACAATTATTTGCAAGTACGATCCATCACACTGACACAATGACTCCGCCCTTGTGAAGCACCTTCCAGGAGCCATAATTTCCCAGAGGAACCTTCCAGAGAGATTAATAAAGTTATATCTAATCTAATCTAATCTAATCTAATCTAATCTAATCTAATCTAATCTAATCTAATCTAATCTAATCTAATCTAATCTAATCTAGTTGTGTCCCACTGCGTGATCTGACTGATGTTCTGTAGTGTCACCACATGCTGTTGAAGAAGAGCTGTTGTTCTGTTCAACAAGTTGCTTTTATTATCCAACAAAAATGGTTCCTATAAGCTAAAACTGAGCCACAACTACCACCACTGCATCTCCCGCTGTCTTTCTTCTTCTCTCTCACACACACGCCCACCCCTGAACACCCTCTCTCACCCCCAGACATTATCACCATCAGCTATGAACGTAACAGGGAATAAAACATCAAAGCCCAGTGGCTACAGTACTTTAAAAAAGATATCTGTGATTTATCATCAGTGAAAAAATAGCAGTGAACATTTTCCAGCAGTAAACAGACTAACAGGTGATCTGCCTGACGTTAATATCTGTGGTGATCAGTGCTGAAAGAAAAAGAAAAAGAAGTCAAGAAGTGAAACAATGAAATCACTACTGCAGTTTAAGTGAACGGCACAAGTTAAATGTAATGTCAAAAAACCTGAAAGTAAAACAAACTAAAAGAACAGAGAATAAGGAAAGAGCAGTTAAACATATTTTATGAAAGTAGATAGTCAGATTGTTTTTCTTTGCATTTCAAAACATAAGAACAGGGAGGGATTTTACAAAAGTCTTTGTAGTATTTAGGAATCCTAGTATTAAAGGTAATTTATGAGGAATATACTGACATCTAGTGGCTCAAACGGAGCATCTCTTGCTTTTTATGAAACTGATGTTTAGTTTGTCACTTCTGGTCCACCGTAGAAATGTAGCACCATGACAGGGATGCAGTAAGTACAATCTGTAGTATTTTTGTATGTTAACTACAAAATTCGTATTCAGAAAGCAGGTTATGTGGAAACTCTCAATAACAGCTGGCAGAGTAGAAGGCACTATTGTGGGTTGCCTAATACGGTGAATAGTCTGTAATAACGAGGCTGGTAACGTGGAGGATGGCGGAGACAGCGGATTGAGCAGCATCTTCGGAGCCCCAGGGATTTTGTTGTTCTTCTCAGGGGAGGAGCGACCAGAGAGGATCAAGAGCCAGAGTGGGTTTGGGTGAGGAATTTTTGCAGCATTGGAGCGCACACGGAGGCAGCGAACCTGGTGCCCCGACGGCTGGACGCCTTGTTAGGTTGTTGTGGCAGCGGCAGCTGCTCACTGGATGTCGTTGTGGTGTTTGTGTTCCATATTGCACCTTTAATGTGTATGACTCATCTATTGCAAAACAAATTTACCCCTATGGATAAAGCATGCAATAAAAGATTTGTTTGCTCTTTTTCCCCCTTAAATGCTGTAACTCAGATTAAAACAAAACAAAAACATTTGTGTTTGTTTATTCTGGCATAAAATCCCACAATAAGATAAACTACCCGACCTCCCAGCGTCTCCGTGTGTGTTATCAGTCAATATTCATTCAGTTTATAACTTTTATGAGAAGTCTGTAAGACAGACTTCTACAGAACAGGAGTAATTAAAATATATTATTGAGTCATGTGGAGATTTTACTTTTGGGCTTTTTATTAACCTATTAAACTGTGTTAATAGTGCATTGCATAAAGCATACATTTTCATTCCAGTTGCACAAAAAAAAATCTGAAAAAACAGAATGATTTAAAAATCATGTAGATTTTTTTTTTGGGAAATTAATTTATTACCTTTATGTTAAACTTTTATGAATTTGAACTTGTCAAATGGAGCAACACTTTAATAGCTGTTGACTAATGTAACCTGAAGTTCTACATATTTTTCCGTTAAAGTTGGACAGTTAAACCAGATCAGTCCACAACATGTTTTCTCTCTCATACAGCAGTTAAACACGCTGCGGGTGCTTCAGGTGTTGATGCCGTACATGTCAAAGTAATGGCAGAAATGTGGTACTCTAATCTCACGCCAATGAGGACAACAAAGAGATCCTTCATCGGCTGCTAGTTGTGCACACACGGTTAATGGAGTTGGTCCACAGCCAGTTTGTGTGTGACACATTTACACAGTGTAACTGATACAGCTTAAACATAAGCAAAAGCTGATCTCAGGTCAGGGCCAGCTGACATTTCTGTCACAGAGCTGAAGCCTGAATTACTGCCAGTTGAATGTGTATATTTGCTTGTACCTGTTTTTTGGAATGTTCCTTTAAATACGTTAGAGTTTGAGAATCTTTTTTTCAAAATGTGTTCGTTTAGGGTAAAGTATTTTTATTAAGTAGCTGTTAGTCAGGATCTCGAATCCCAGCGCTGACAGTGGTTTTGAGCGAACGAGAGAGTCCCCCTGTTTTTCAAGGCTATGCGAAGTTGGAGGCTGGAAAATAATCCCAGGTTGATCAAACACCCCGTCGTCCGTTCTTCCACAGTCAGTCGTGGGCCATGTTCGTGACGCCAATTGTTGTGGCAGAGATTTTGGTTAAAAATAAGTCAGCAGAGTGAATCTTTATAAAGGAAGAATTTATTGTCATAAAATCATGCTTGAAATGAATGTTCAGACAAATGCAAAAAGACTCTGGAGGTCACTGCAGCTTGGTTGTTTTTATAGTCATGCTGATACTGTGAGCTATCAGAACATGGTCGTCATAATATGTCTGAGACTGCAGCTGCAAGCTTAATCAAGAACTCTTTGTCACTGTGACTTGTCTGTATAAATGTTACTTCTCATGCTTGATTCTCATTCTGTATTACTGCAACAAATAATTATTCCATTGCACTTTAATTTCTTGCTCATTTAAGAGCACTAACTCAATCCAGTAATCCATTGTTGTTTAGGAAAACTGTAACTTAATCCCAGTTTATCTAGCTTGGAAGATCCACTCATACAGTCATGAAGTTAGCCACAGAGAAGTGTGACATCACCTTCATGTCTTAGCTGATGTTCTTTTATTTTAAGATGAAAACTTACGGACCAATATGGATACAAAAATACTTTACACTTACAGCAAACAGCTGGATCGACACCACCAAAACAGAAGTCAAGCTTGACAAATTGTTCTTGTGGGAAAATAAATAAAAGTTCTTGGTTTACTGTAAATTCATCACTTCTTCTTATCCTCTTAAATTAGCATGTTTTTTACCAGCTCTGGCTGATGTTTGTGTTTTAGTTTATAGCAAATGTCTCTGATTAAAATATCCAACTTAATTAAGTCCTTGTATTTTTTTTCCCCTCACACTAGCAGTCTGATCTCCTCCAGTGCTGTTTGTCTTGATGCTCTGTGGGCTTCTGATTTAACATAATGTTTTGGAAACAGTGACATTTATAAATACACTTGTTTTCATTTAATTTTTATTGACCGTAAATGTGAGAGATTTTTTAAGCAAGAGTATAATTAACAATGAAATGATGTTTTTCTATCAAAGAACTAGAATTAAAGACATTTGAAAATATATTTCTGATTAGTTTGACTTTGTGGACATTGTGTGGTCTGCATACCGAAGGCAGTTGTGCCTATGCGAACGTATACGTCCTTCTTTACTTAATAAAGCTCATGTTTTATCACTCATGTTCTGGATTTCTGCATTCCTTCCACATGACTCGCTGTGCAGTGACTCTGGGAGAATGTGATGATGTGTGCTTGAATCTAAACAGCTTTTGAAAAGCATCTGGAGGCATGTGCACAGATGCAGATACACAATGAACTCTATGTTTCTGGTACTTGTAGTTTTCTGCTTTTTTTAATTTTTTAAATCTAATGAATTTGCTGTGTGATGGCCTGAAGCTCCACTGCATCCTGTTGTATGTGATTAGTGATCCAGCCTCTAGATGTCAGAATGGTTGTGGCAGCTTCCTCTTTCATGCTGCAAATGTTTTGAATTTATAGTTTACAGGTTAAAAGGCTATATAACAAAATTAAACATTTGCTAGTTTAAAATAAATATACTCCTTATATGATCAAGAAGATTTATGTAAAAACATGAAACTTCTCTCATTCCATGCAGTCCTAGAAATATTGTGTCTAAGGCTGCATTCCAGGATATTCTGTCCTATAGAACAAATCAGTTTGCACAGCTGCAGAAGAGGAAGGCATTTCTCATTAATTAACTTGTTTCTTTCTGTTTCTTTCAAGTCAAAATATCTGCTGTGAAATCGGCACATATGTTCATGTTACACATGACTAGTGGTGGATTGGTAATCATCAACTGGCGACCTATCCGACCCGCGTAGTGTTACATTATTAATAAATCATCAGCAATCCAATACAGGAATAGGGTGTAGCCTTGATCAAATAAATTACATAATGACTGCAGCCTGGTCGATCAGAGTGTTCAATCACAGCCTGTGAGGCCCAGCTGACATTGAAACACACAAACGTTATTTAAAGTTCATATAGGTCATAAAGTTTGGAAGAGTGTCTCATCATTCAGATATTTTCTACTCAAGTTCTAAAAACCTGTTTCTGAATTTATGGTGAGTTTTTTGGAAGCTGTACGACGCGAGCGACATCTCAAATAATGTAACATTATCTTCTAGTGTCTTCCTAACCAAAACCTTGATTTGATCTTAATTCACACAGATAAGTACTTTAATTTCTAGGTAAATTAATGGTAAAAACAGTGTAATGATACAACATTGTTTTAACGATGTAAGCATTAGATTTATAGGTGTGTCGACACTGCTTCTTACAGATAACTGAGACAATTTTTGTCACTCTAGACCAGCTGATAAAATGCAGGTGAGGTAACCCTAAACCCTGATGACGTGACACTTTGGATGGTTTGAAGTGTTTAAAAATGTTGAATGTGTCCTACACACCAACAGATGAATGCAAATCAGGTACACATACATCACACAGACGCACGCTAAGGTGCTTAAAAACTCATGCACATACATACCAAGACACACTCACAAGCACTAACACACACACAGAAGCTCCTCTCTGTGATGATGCCTGCAGTGATTAAATTCCTGACCCCCTGTTGCCTCAAATATCCTCATGTCACTGGTTGGAGAAGCAGCACTTTGTTGTACCATGGAGCAGATTAGTACTTCATCAAGTCAGAAACATCCAATAAAACATCAATAATCAGAATTTTATTTAGTTAGTTTTGTTTGGTTCAAATTTTCATGTCGCTGCAGCGCACCAGCCTTCAAGCGTTTCACCTTTTGCCTTCACCTCACTCAACTCTTCTCTTTGATCCGCAGGGACCTGAAGCTAACGTCAGAACTGCTTGCAATTACCCACAGTGCCCTTATGCTGTCTGGGAAGAATGAAAACGATTGACGTCTTTCTGGCCATCTGCTGCTCTACGATTCCTCTCCCATCCATCACTCTCCCCTACCCCACCCATCTCCGGCTCTTCTTTGAGAGGATTAAGAGCATTGGTATCTCTGTGTCTCTTTGTCTCATCAATGTGTAAGTGCAGCCTTGTGTGTAATTTGTGCACTTTGTCTGTTTGTCTGTTGCAATTTCTCCATCCAGTAATATCTTTGTCCACAGGATTTTTCCACTGTCGTTAGTCACCAAACACTGACGTGTGACCCCCTTTTGGCAGCAAATCCTTCCGCTGATTGAACAAGTTACTTAAGCGACAGAAAAAAAGAAAAATCACAGTAACTTTAAATAAATCTCTACGATTTTATTACAATATACACACAACCTGGACCTGTGAAGCTGAATTAAAACTTTAGGACATAGGGAGGTAGTTGATAAACTTTAGTTTGAAATGAAATGCAATTCAGTGAGAAACAGGAAATCTGTTATTTTACAACAAGTTCAAATGACAAATTAGAAAAAATTACTAACAGTTTTAAACATATAATAAAATTAAATTAACACCTTGCCGAGTATTTATCATTTCACACACACCAAACAACAAAATAAAAATCTTATATATTATAGACAATATTAACAAGAACAGTGATTGTTGTCTGAGGAAAACAAAGGAGAGCAACGAGGATGAAACTAATGAAAAGGTAGAGAAGTGTATAAAACTACTTCTGCTGGCTTTATGTTTTCAAAAAGGTTTTTATTCATTTACTTTTGCAACATGTGGGCAACTTGAAGACATTTAAAAGAGACATTAAACAATGTTCTTAATCCCAGTTTAGTCAAGAGTTGTTTAAAAAACTAACTGTGCAACTGTGAGATGTCTTAACTCGTTCTCTGAAATTTTTATTCCAGATGTGAACAGAAATATGCTATTTGAAGACATAATTCTTTGGCTCTCGGTATGAGAAAGTTTCGTCCCATTTCAGGTTTGATTTAAGGTAAGAAATGTTAAATCAAGACAGCAGTGGAGATGATGGAAATAAATAATGAAGGGCCTTTCTCTGGGGTGCAATATTTTTAATATATGCACATTTACCTCTATATGATTTTACAAATCTGTCAGTAATGAGCTGTGCAAAGAGTTAGAATCCTCTGTGGAACTCTACTGGTGTTTTATCAAACAGTGAAGCTGAAACTGGACAAATTTGTCATAAAAAAAGAAACCAGTAAACTAAAGAAGTTATGGCAGATCTCCCAGTGGGATGGCACACCTTCGATCATAAGCAGTGTCATCACTCTCCTCACCATCACTCACTTCACCCAGAACCCTTTCTCTGTCCTCCTCCTCCTCTGTTTCACTTTCTCGCCTGAGTCGCTCCCGTTCCCTGTCTCGCTCTCTGCGGGACCGCGGCAGCGTGGAAATCTGAGAGTAAATACAGTAAATCACAGTCACAAAAATCCAATCATTTATCCCTCATTGATACTTAGTGCATTAGAAAAAAGCTATAAAAAGATATTTAATCAATCTATACAGCAAATATAAAAATGTAACCTTGTCAGATATTTTTTTAAAGAGGCCATTTCATACAAATTTCAGGACTTTGTGGTTATTTCTTAAGTATTAACCAGTAATATGAAACATTTTATATCTAAAAAACGTCAGGAAACACTGATTAACAGACCTTTCAATCTGTCTGCATTAAAATTCGGGTGGTTCCGGCTCCTTCCGTCAGGCTGCTTCATCAGGCTTCGTCAGCAGCTCGTTCATATTCATTATTCGAATTTGCTGGTCTCTGATTGGCTAACAAACTAGCCTATGAAAGCAAGGTATACTGTTTCCCTTCCCCGCTGCACATGACAATGTCAGACGTCATGTCTTCCTGTTTGCTACGTCTTATGCTACAGCTTTTAGCCAGCAGCATGCTAGGCGTTGTTTCAACTAGGAACTGCCGAATACTAACGAACAAAGTAGTTGTGATGAAACAGATACAGGCCGTTCGAACTCGGGAGAATTCGGGTGTTATCACCACCCGCGTAGTTTGAGAGATAAAAACTGAAAGAGAAGTTGTTGACCTGTTTTCACACCCACTATGAAGGTAAGAACACCTGTGGAGCTAAAATATTCAACAGAAACCTCAGAAAAAATGGAATGGCCTCTTTAAAAACAAAATTTGTCCAAAGTAAGTTAATTTTTAAAGAGCTGAAGTGGGAAGAAGCAGTGTGAGACAGATACCTGATTGTCATGGCTGGGCAGGGGGCAATAGCCCACCTCCGTCCTGTGGAGGAGGCGTGGAGAATGAGAACAGAAAGGCCGAGGGGAATGTGAGCAAACGGAACGCGGAGAGGGGGAACGGATGGAACGTGGTGAGGGAGATCGGACAGAACATGACGGTGAGTGAGTGATGGACTGGGACTGGGAGAGAACATGGCTGTGATGGTTTAGTTTTGGTGGGCGAGGGGACCGAGGTGGTAGCTCCGGTGGCTTTAGAGGGTCGACCAGGTCCATTTCTGTGAGGATTGGAGGCGGAGGGATGAAATCCAGCTCCTCCTCTGTCGGGAGCATTTCTGCTGCATCGAGTTCTGCAAGTTCTGCCTTTGACAAATGATCCACGATTCCAGCACCAAATGAGTCGCCCACCACATTGATGGAGGTACGCATTCTGTCACTGAGTGGGCAAACAGAGAGTCAGGAAGTGAAAAGATGAGATCCCCAAACGCTAAAAGCACCCCTTCAGAGATTTTTACGCTGAAACTGTCACCAACATGAACAACAGAGCAGAGATTTATTTCTCCTGCTCATCAGACACTTGACTCACAGAAGCCAGTCGACAGCAATCAGAAGACTGATGTCCTGAGTGGGCAGACCAACAGCTGTCAGGATCAGCAGCATGGTCACCAGTCCGGCACTGGGAATACTGGCAGCTCCAACACTGGCCAGGGTGGCAGTCATACTGCGTAGAAAAAATATATTTTATATACTGCAAAAGAAAAGAGTTGTTTTTATTACATTATTATTTCAATAATCATAAAAAATTAATTATTTTATGCAAAACCAGTTAATCCAAAATTACAGTGAACAGTCACGTATTGCAGAAGTAACCAGGTGTGTATTTCTGTGGATTTTTCTCCTTATTACATGCAACAAAAAGGATGCGGTTCTATTTTGTCCACAACAAAACACAGGAATACTGCCGCTGATGCTGTACCACATTGTTTTCCTCAAGATCTCAGAATTATGTCTCACATCTTAATTTTTTTCTGACAGTCTGCAGCTCTAATCATCAACCTCACTTTGACTGAAAAGTAAGTGGGAATGTTTTGAGATTTATGTTCCACATTTGGATCATATTCTAGTAACAGATTTAAAGCAGATGAGACAATATCCATACAGCACGTTTTAAAAATTTGATTTTGGAATTTGGTGGTAAACAGACATTGTTGAAAACAACACAATAAACAAGAGCTGCACATTATTTGTAACCCGCAGCCTTACTAGACCGATTCTCATCCAAGCTGACTGGATCCAATTAAACTTAATGTTTAGTTGAAACCTCTGACATGGGAAAAATATCTGATTACTTTTTTACAGCATGCATTTTGGAGCTGTTCTCTGCTATTCATTTCTATATATCGCAACAACCTGCCAAAAGAAATGTTTCTTAGACAGTTACTTGTTTGTTTTGAATGAATCTTCACAGCTGAATGTTTTATGACAAGAGCTTTTCAAAGGACTAAAAAAGTTTCATGGAAGGATTAGTAAGGTGAGAAAATATTACTGTAATTATTTTTCAAAATGGCTTAAAAGTTGATAATGCGGTTGATGAATTAGATACAGTTATAAGGAAATTTGATTGTTTTTCCCAGAATTCGAACCAAATAAAAACCTTAAAGCAGATCATTTATGTATTTAGTGTAATCAAGCAGCAATATGTGGTTATTGTGGCATTTTTGTTTGGTGTGTATGACATTAAACCCCATAATCATGATTTTATAGATGTTAGGAATTGAGCTAAACTAACCAAAATGGTGAATAAGTGTGAGGTCTTTTTTCCAAATATATTTGCAAGGAGGGTTCCTGGAAGCATTTGGAACATGCCAGGTTACAATACAGAGCTGGCTCAAGATGTTGTCTGCCAGTGTCAGAAGATGAATGTGTCTAACTAAACACACACTGAGTCGAGGGTTGTTTCAGGCAGATCACACCTTCGTTACATCAGCTGATCAATCTAATGTTTACCTTCTATCTATTCAGCTGGTAGATCTTATAGTGAAGCTGTCTATCATTTAATCTACAGTCATCTGGAAGCCTCCTACTCTGCCCCCCCACCCCCATTTAAAACTGTCTAGCTTAATCTTGTCATGTTTGTTATTACTTTCGCTGATCTGCTTTCACCTGTGCACGATCTTTACTGCAAAATTTAAATTGATTTTAATTTTTACTTTAATTACATATGCTTAGAATTTCCTTTTTTATTGGGTTACCAATGTGGTGAACAAACATCAAGCAGTCACTGAAAGGGGTCATAAATTTAGATTATAAAAAATAAATACACACAACTGTGCTAATCTGGACCGAATAAAGAATAAATAAAAATCACTTTGAACCAAAGCTCATTTATTGCTTCTGTCCAGCTGGTTAAAACGTGGTGTTCAGTGGTTATAAAAGTCAGATTATTGATTTCTGGAATTTGTAATGGCCTCTAAAGGTTTGTACTTGGAAAGGTGAAGAGTCAGCACATGAAGCTTGACAGGAAGAGCAACAGACTGGATTAAAGATAATCATGAGCTGTATATACATGGAATTCAAACATTATCTTACTGTTAATTACAGAACTAGGCATATAATAAGAATATATATAAGAATTAGTCAACCATAAGCATTAAATCCCCCTGATTTAGTTTTGTTTCCTCTGTTTTCAAGCTGCATTCAGACTGCAGCCACTGAGTCAGGAGTCTTTCTCAGGGGTCGTAACCCGAGTACTAAGACATCTCCAATGACATCACATGTATTCCTTTTATAAACATACCTGACAGTGACAATCTGTCCAGCGTCCAGAGTGATGTCATTCATCTGAGCAATAAAGATGGCAGCCACAGCCTCATACAAGGCAGTGCCATCCATGTTGATGGTGGCACCTATAGGAAGCACGAAGCGGGTCACCCGTTTATCAATCTTCAGATTTTCCTCTAGACAGCGAAATGTGACCGGCAACGTCCCAGCACTGAAAACAAAAAGCCCCACAAAGATGAGCCGTGAAAGAAGAGCGAAGTGTCTGTTTGAGGACATAAAATAGGCAGACAGTTGGTGCGAGACAGAAGTGCAGTGGTGGGGAGGAAAAGGAAGGGGTAAAGTAGGCATAAATAAGAGGCAGCAGATATTTGAGTCAGCCAACAGCCTCTTTCTGACAGCTGGTGTAAGGCCACTGTTTCAATCCCTCAATATGCGAATTACAGGAATTTGATTCCTGGCCCTGTTAAGCTTGGGTCATAATATAATTAGAGAAAATGTTGATAGGATTACCCATTAT
This sequence comes from Pachypanchax playfairii, assembly GCA_006937955.1. NCBI lineage: Eukaryota > Metazoa > Chordata > Actinopteri > Cyprinodontiformes > Aplocheilidae > Pachypanchax > Pachypanchax playfairii. The sequence continues at coordinate 76,960 of SSNP01000037.1, forward strand.
CACTAAAGCCCCGTTGATGTGCCAAATTGACATTTGGATAGTAGCAGAATACCAAGCAGGCCGAGCCAAGCCGGGCAGGATGTGGTGGGGCCGGTTTGTCTGGTGAGAACTAATCCAAAGGCTCAGACATTTACAACATAGGACATGGACTTGTCTATGATAGTCTGGACTCACACATTTGGCTCTGCTGTCCTCAACTGCCACTGCAGTTGCATAAACACAGAGTTTCGCCATCAGGCCTTCTAGGTTTACCACAAATAGATGACACAACACGATAAGCAAAAAAGCCAGTCAGTAGCTGTAACTAAAGCAGCTTGTGGGATATTATGATGTGACAGAAGTCAGATCGACTCTCATACCTGCTGGCGGTTCCCAGAGCTGTGATCCAAGCCTGGAAAATCCCACTGTAGAACACAAAGGGGCTTTTTCTGGTGATTGCAAAGAATATAGCAGGTAGGATCAAGCCACCATGGATCACCAGACCCACTATGACGGTCACCATGTACATGCCTAGCTGCCGAGCCACCACCTCCAAGTCTCCAATAGCTGCGATCTTCCCAGCAATCAGAGAGGCAATGCCTACAGGAGAGTACCTGTGCACCAAATTAGAAGTTAAAAATACAGAATATTATTGCATTTAGGGAAAATATGGCACAAGGCCTCAAATCCCAAACAGTTCTCAAGTTTCATTTATCAGTTTTATAAAGTAAGTGTTCATGCTGACAGAACCAGCATGCATTAAGATGTATAAACAGTCTGTTTGACAGGAAAAAGAGTATCGCTGCGTTCAAGAAGACATTTCTTTGAAGAAGAGAGGTAACTATTCTACAAACCTATCATCAAAATAATTAAAAAGGTCCCGTAAGTCTCCTCCAACACGACTGCATGGAAAATATCTTTCCATTTCATTTTTATCAAAGTCAGTGCGGCCTTTAGGAAACAGAATGACGCCCACTTCTGCTCAACACATGTCCGATACATTTCAAAATCAAATGCACGGAGGCTCCATATGCAAATACCCAATAACTATTTTTTATGAATTTGTTTACATAATACAATTACCCATAAGATTGTATTTAATTGTACAGTTATTGTTTAATAGCAAGATGCCACTACATGAAATTAATCTTTTCAACTGAGCATTTTTTCCACCAGAGGACATGACACATTCTTGGATCTCTAGTTTCCTGCTTCACAGCACAGTTGTTCCCATTCATAAATTCAGAATGCCCCAAATAAAAGCAGTGCTTGCTTATAGGCCTCGCCCCCTTTGCAGGTCGCATCACAAGAGCAGCTCGCTCATCTGGGTCAGCTGTGGGCTGAAACCTGAGGCTGGCATTTGGTGACAGTTGTTTGGTGTAGAAAGCAGTGTATACGGTTCGATGGATGATACATTTTTCTGTTTACACTGAACTCTGTTTTTGGCTCACGCTATAGACTTCTGACTAATATGTTTATACTGAGTGAGTGATGTGAATGGAACACAATTTTGGAGTCCAGCTGCACATGTAGTTTCTCTATCCTCCTCCCTCCTTTCTCTTCCTGCTTCTTCTCTGAGTGCCACTACTCTCCGTGACAGTTCATAGTCCTGCAAAGCCTCAGTTCATGTCCTCCTCCTCTCTGAAAGTATGTGTTCACATGCATCTTTCCACGTCTCTTCTGCCCGCATCTGCTTTTTACTTTGCCGCTAAGCTGTTCTACTCTTCTGTGGATCCATTACATTTTGGAGATCTTCCACCCGTCTCCCCTGGGAGCCCACAACATTGCTCCTACTACTCCCCGACATACCAAAGACTCCAGCTTGTCCCAGGGAAAGCCTCTTTCCTTCCATCTGTTTGTGTCCTTCATTTTCTCCCTCTTCCTCTTTCCTACCATCATTTTTAGTCATCACTGTTCAGCCTTGTTCCCATAATTTGTATCTTGTAAACTGTCTGTAGCTTTACCTTCACTGTCACTGACCTAATGGGGGATCTTTAAAATGTCAAATCAATGCAGCTGTTGGCCACAATTAGATGTTATGCACAACAGACAAATACAGAGAACTGACCACATGATCATAGAAACCATTGTCATGATGATTTCATTAAGGATGTTGAAGAAGTCACACATGACTCTCCCCCTCTCACCCATCCTGCCCATGCAGATCCCAAAGGTGATGAAGAAGCCAATCAGGCCTTGATGAAGACACAAAGCAGCATGTCAGGAGAGACTTGAACACGTAGTAAAGTAAAAAACACGAACAGATGAACTCACATGAACTCACCAAGAACATTCATGCCCCATTTGTACTCCAGTTTTTTTCTTTTCACTATTAAGGGCTCACTTTGGTTCGATGCTGTAACTGGCACCTGTTTCAGGATCGTCTGAACCTAAAGGAGGATCACAGAGTTACAATGAGGCTGATCACGTTTGGATATGCGTGATTCAACAAAAAAATTCCACACAGTAAATCTCTCACTCGGTAATTCAATCTATACATGACCAAACAAAGTCTTAGCAGCTGGAAAATTACCTCTAATTTGAAAGGCCAAACTGAACAAGAGCGTCTCAAATAAAAGAAAACAAAGAGACAGAAAAGAGACAGAGAGGGTTGAAAGAGGAAAAACATTTCCTTCCTGCTAAAGCAGTACAAAGCTTTTTACGACTAAAATCCCTGATGGGAGCAAACAAAAGAACCAATAAAACAAAAATGTGAGGAGAGGCATAAAGAAAAATGGTAATGGAGAGTGTCAGGAGTCCATAAGGTCAAGTGATCAGTGTCAACAAGCAGACGCTTACTGAGGTAGAGATGTAGGTCAGATGTAAAGGAGTTAGTATAGAAGCAGTAAAATGTTAACCTTCAGCCAGTTTGAAACAAACAACTTCAAACTTTCATTCGTGACACAGAAACTGAGAAGAAACATGTTTTGGAAAACAAAAAGCAACGATTGCATCATGACTGAGACCAGAAAAACAGTTTAAAAATGTCTCAGTTGAATAAACTGAAAGTTTTCCCTGCAAGTTTCAGCATTAACCAACTGTTCATTACTATTTCAGAGGAAAACATCATTCATTTGTTTATTGTAATGCTAAAACAGAATAGAAACCAGTTGATAACATCGGTTTGTCTCCTCATTAATTCAACACAGAGGCACCATCCATCCATCCATCCATCCATCCATCCATCCATCCATCCATCCATCCATCCATCCATCCACCCATCCATCCATCCATCCATCCATGGGTCTAGGGTCAGCTGGTGCCGGTCTCTAGCCGTCGCTGGGTGAGAGGCGGGGTCACACCCCGGACAGGTTGCAAGTAATCATCCAAATCTAAATGAGATTTTTCCAAATATCGGTATATATAATATATTTTACCTTAACATAATGCATAGAAAGACTCACATCCTGTCCCAAATCTAAAGGTGAAAGTCTGACACCACGACTACATGAAGGCAGTAATCATGACAGAAAAGGCTGATAACAATCCTTCAAGTAAATAACTTGAAAATGAAATAAAAAAAGAGAAAGAACGTAAAGCAAGAAGAGGACGTAAAGTGCTTGAAAAGACTCCAACCAGAAAAAAAAAACAATCTGATAAGGAAGACTGGAAACTTTGAAGTGCATCTTTAGGAGTAATTAACTAAAAGAATTCAGACTAGGAGCATTTAAGTAAACCAGTAGAAACAAAACCAGCCGGAATGTTAATGGATAAATACTTTAAATAAAGACATTTTGTAAACTAAGAAGAAGACAAAATGGGTTAGTAGTTTAATCTAGATTGGGTTCTACAGTAAAACCCGATTAAGTTCCACAGATGAAACAAAAACTGGTAAGTAGATGTCGAACAGGTGTGTGGAATACCTGTTGGAAGCAGGCCTGCACCAAGTTTTCTGGGAAGAGGTTTCGGATCAGGTCCAGGAAGGCATCCAGGCTGCTGACTTCCTGGTTCTTTGGAGCTGAGGATGTCGAGCTCCCTCTGAGTTTGGGGTTGCCCGGGTGTATTCCCAGCACCAGGATGACTCCCAGGACAGCAGCGATTACAGTGGTGGACATGTAGTACACCATGGCTCTGCTGCCCATCCTGCCACTGGAGCGTGCATCAAGACCAGCGAGCCCTGAATAACACATGATTTAAAAGGATCTTTGCACATATTCATATAAGTCACCACATTGGTTTTTGGTAAAAGTATTCCAACTACAGACATCACATGATCCAATATTATGAGAAATTCATGTTACTATCTGACATCAAATGACATGAAAAAATTAGCTTTACAATCAAACTTTTATAAAACAAAGGATTTTAGGTGGGATTGTCATATATTCATGTTCTGAATTTTAAACAAATAATATTGATCCTACTTCCTGTTCACTTTAACTATCAACTAATTCCATGTATCATGACATTACATTTTCTATCAAACTGCCAGTAAAGCCATGTTTGAACACATGCATGTCCCAAACTACAACAACATCCACTTAACAAGACTTAACAAGTTGAAAAAGGATGTCCTTCCTACTAATATCAGTTATTTTCTGTAACAAAGAATGTAGGAAGTAGTGTCAACATCATTTTGAAAAGGCATTTATTAAAAAAACCGTCTCTTAAGTTAACAATGATGACATTTATCTTCTGCAGTCTAACAAAAACAGGAATTACAAACTGCACTAACAGTAGAAGAAAGTAAACACTTTCAGTCTCCCTTCTGGGTGTGGCTGACATATTGGTAGCATTAGAAGTATATCGTTTCCAACTTGACGCTGTGTGATACATTTTGAGAAAGTGTAGAGCTGAGGTTCAAAGCCTGAAAAATTCACATACACGTTGATGTAGTTATCAAAAGATATCTAGCATTTTATTTGCAGTTTTCAATCACATAATTAAAGAAACAGTTTGAATTTGGTGAATTTCTCTGTCTCAATTGAAATGATTAATTTCAGTTCTGCTAAATTCTTAATAGACACAGGTACAGAAAGCAACTCTTGTAATATCTACATGTCTAGTGATATCTGCAACCTTCATAAACTATTCTAATTTAGATAAAATATATAAAATATGACTGAGTTTTTGCATTGCAGCCATAAGGGCCCGGGTTTGAAGCCCAGTTTGGACCTTTCTGCACTGAGTTGACATGTTTTCCCTGTGCATGTGTGGATTTTCTCCAGGGATTCCAGTTTTCTCCAACAGGCCAAAAATATGCATAAAATTAATTGTAAACTGTAGATTGTACCTACTGTAGATGAGCACAAGTGTGTGAATGATTGGTTGTCTCTGTGTGGCCCTGTGATTGGTGTCTGTTCAGGCTGTAATGTGACCTTTCGCCCAATCACTGAAGATTTCATATTAAGGTGCCTCACCTGTAATAAGGCTGGAGATGATTAGAGGCAGGATGAGCATCTTCAGCATCCTCATGAGGATGTCTCCAGGAAAGGAAACCATAGTGAGGGCAGCACTGTCCGTCACCATCATGTACCGCAGCAGCATCCCAAACACTGCTCCCATGACGACACCTGAAGGACAAAGTTAAATACTCCAAAGTGTTTCTGTTTTTGCAGACTACAAACAATATTCTGAACTAATTAATTTTTGATTTTTATGAGTAAAAATAAATGAAGAACCTGTTTAAACTCTTGAAACATAAATATCCAGCGTTAAACATAACGTCAACATGTTTAGCTGCATATTTTTTCTCATGTGTTTTCAGTTTTTAAGTGGACTCACTGGCCAGTCGTTTCACATCTGAGATGTAAGGGATGGCTGACTAATGAGAGCCATCTACTGTAATGTAAACAGCCTCATATCCGAGTTTAAATCTTGATGACAAATTACAGACAAAAACTAACACACTTCTCAACTTTGCAGAGCTTTTTTTAAAGAACACATGGATGGCGAAACATACCAAAGTGTTTACAGAAGCAGACTAAAGGCAACAACAATCCTACTGCGTCTTGTGGGAAAATGAACTAGTACATAGTGTGGAAATCTCAGTTTGCATGCTGCAGAACAATCTGGATAAAGAAAAACAATAAACTTGACCTCAAACCAAATTGTTCTCAGCTAGAAAAGTTTTTGATTGTAAAGGCAAATGTTTTATTTTTGAATATCAGCACAAAACTTATATCAGGGACAGTGTGAGCTTTACCGAGAACCGTGAGTCCCAGCAGCAGGTTGTGGGTGTTACGGCTGCAGTGGCCTGCATCTTTATATGCCAGTTCTGTATTGTCATCTCGTGGGATTTCTTCTTTCTCCTTCTGCTTGTTTGCGTTGGATTGATTGGCTGTTGGTTGGTTTGTCATCCTGCCTGTGAACAGAGTTCAACAAGTGTTGATTCAAAATCCTACAGATTTTAATGTTGTAATATAAGGTTTTAATTAATAAAAGACATTATAAAAATTTTATCTTTTTTTTTTAATGAAGTATTTTTGGCTAATTAACTGGTTTGTATAGAAATAACAATAATGCAGCTAATTTTGATTACTTGATTCTGTTCTTAACATGAGAGGAACAAGCAGAAGCACCTGTGTGTTCTTGAAGTATTTAGTTTGGGTTCCTGAGGGGGGTAAAGATGCATGACTGCAGGTAAACACAGAAGGGCAATGACTAAACAGGACATGAAGAAACAAATCCAGAGATGTAATCTGTGCATCATGCATTTAAACAGAAAATGCAGAAACTGCTAGAAGCTAAATACAGTGTGATAGTGAGCTGCAGACAGGCAACAGAAAAAATATTGTAGCTGACCAATGCAGATAATGTGAGTCAATACTGAGCCATTTGATTTATTAAATCAACACTGGAAGAATAAATAATAATAAATATTTATTTGGTCTTTTCTAAGTTCTAAGCCATTTAATCTCAGATTTCAGTGGGTCATGGCAAGATTCACAGTTATTACAGACCATTTGTGCTATGGCTGGTAATATCAGATGAGTAATTTAAAACCTAAGACAAAAACAAAACAAATCTTTGATGTAATAACTTGATACAGCTCAGTCCTCGAGTTATCTATGCTCTGTGCATTAACCTGCTAAACCCTCTGCCTATTTTTGCAACATCTGCTTGAAAATATCTCAGCAACTACAGGCTTTAGTTATAGTATTTTGGTACAACAATAAAGGTAGCACTCATGGGATTACCTCAGAGGTGTATTAATCAATACTTGTGTTACTGGGTCAGAGTAAAGAAATATGGCACAGAACAGAAAATAGAAGATTTAATCTGCAGAGCCTGAGTTTTCATTTGACATATGGTTTGTTTGGCTAGTATCGACTTGCACAATCACAATCAGTTTTTGAGGGTATGCACATGTAGCTTGTCTTTATATGGATTCTGTTGACGGAATTGCAGCTGCCTTTGGTCCCAGGAACGCGAAAGTTTGTTGAGTTAAGCAAAAGTGTACAAATAAGGAGGATGTGTGGGGGTTGGGACCCTAAAATGATGGAATAAAAACAGATTTAGTGTACAATATTCTTTTTTATGTGGTGTTGCAGTGTTTTGGAGTTATTCGTTTTAAAATATTCATGGCTTGTATTGAATTAATCAGTGTCTACTCATTTAGCCTTCATTAAAATGTTTTCATTGAAATTTCAAATGTGAACAGAATGGAGAATTTAGATTAGACCAATTCCTTTTCGGTTGAGAACAATATCATTTTCTCCCTTTCTGTTAAACAAATAATCTGTGAATATGAAAAGACAAATATCTTTCTGGGATTTTCTTTGGGACTCTGAAGTAAAGATGAGAAAAAATATGCTTTATACAAACAGTAGAATCCCATAAACTCTGGATTTATTCAGCTTTAACTCTTCAGTGGAAAGCTAACTTGTCTCAGTGTCATGTGAACTAATATCTGAGATGAAACAAGGCTGTGTAAGCAGAAGAATTATTAATAATTCCAGTACAAGCTCATAAATGAAACTGCAGGACTTTGAAAAGGATAAAACACAGTTATTAATATTTAAAACATAAAAGTTGGTACCAATTTTTTTAGCCTGTTTTTAGGTTGTTGTCAGTGGTGATGCTGTTTAAATACATGTCCTTGTAAACATTCAAAAATACATGTTGCACATTTTGCATTATTCTGTGTTGAACTTACACTATCTTTTACAAAATAAGCAAAGGTCCAAGTTCTGCAGGATGGTCAAAGTGACTGGGATTAATATTCTAGGCACCATGATCCTCGACTAAATTTATTTGCATTATTTTTAGGATCTTTAACAAAAAGCAGGATTATCATGCAGGTGTCAGATAAAACTCTTTGCAAGGAGGAACAATCATCTGTGAACCTCATATTACTGTAACTTTAATCATGATAATCTGTCTGAAGGTGGCAGATTGACAGATTCACACAAATTATCAGCATTGTAAAAGAAGGATTGCATACAAATGACAGAATTATTTTTAAAAGCAGAAATGTTGCATAATAAAACTAATTCACAAGGAAAACCTTCCTTTAATGTTTCTACATTACTTTAGCCTTAATTTCCAGATTGAATCAAAGATTATTGTCATATAGACATATTTTCAATCCAAAACAAGATCATTTTTTTACAACTAAAAGATGCATAAATCCTTCCTGTTGTGCAAAAACTGAAGACACCTCTCAACAGAGACATTTTAAGGAGCCTAAATCTACCAGCTGCAAATATTAAACTTATATAAACACATCTGGGGAGCAGAGTGGTCATGTCAAATCTTCGTCCCAGGTCCAAATGTCACATTTACTAACAGTTAGACCTACAATCAAATGTGATTATAATTCATCATTTTAGCAGACGGCTGGTTGTCTGAAGCCCATTCACCAAAAGAAGAGATAGAGGGAAAACCAAAATGTTACCTACTGTCTTAGTTCCGTTCACTGTTTCATTCTGATTCTTTTATCTTCTGCATCCTGCAGCCACGTCTCAACCTCTCACTACTCTCTGAAAAAAGGTTGCCACACAAAGGCGGATTGGCAGCGTGATCAGAAATGGCATATTTTAGGGGCGTAGAACATCCTGCCAAGTTTCAGCAGCAGAAAAGTAATCCTCTGTGAATGGAGTTACGAGGAGGGGAGGGGGAGGGGGAGGGGGTTCCACTGTTATATTCATCACAAATCCTCTTTTCAATCTTTACATCGTTCTTAGCAAGAACAGTGTTTGATGATGTCAGCTGGCCACATGGTTATAGTCACATAAATCTAAGGCGGATGAAAGGGAAAAAACATTATGATAAAAAAAAACTTTTAGAAGAGTCAGCCTGATAGATTTGACCTCACCCTGAAGATCTAAACAAAACCAAAACTACATCAAACTGGAAGGAAGGTGATTCTACCAAATTCAGAATAAAACTATCTCTACATTCACAAACAATATTCCACTGGGATTTTTTTATGAATATATGTGTGATTCATCAGTAAAAGCTATATATTAAACCTTTGTTTATTGATTGAGGCCCTGGAATAATGAAGCCATAGAACGCATCCTGTGAGCAGGGTTAAAATAAGGTGGGGTGAGCTGTAAATCTGTCTTCCTTTCCCAACAGACAGATCACTTTTCTGCTCCAGGAGATGTTAGAGCTGCCTTAAGACATTACATAGCAGGTCTCAAGGAGTCAGGGCTGACTTTCCTGTCCTGTAAAAGGAGGAAAACTATCTGTCCCTTTTAGTTTATAAAGTCTTGCCTGAAAATTCCTAAACAAAACAAAGAAGAAACGAGTTCTGATCAGAACAACATCCAGACCAGAATCGATAAACCTGGTGTGTCAAAGCATTTTAAATCATTAGGTTAAAACTGATCAGGTAGCTCCCAGGAAATTCTGGATTTTGTCCAAACACAACACTGTTTCAACTCTGACTGCTGGGCTCTGAACCAGGAGGCTTTTCTTTGAATTATTGTGGGGAAACTTTGATTTCTTTCAAGAAGATTCAAAAAACTTTTTAGAAATAAAAGCTGTAGGAAAAGGGTGGGAACTTCAAAATAATCTGATTCCAAAGAAACACAATAAGTCCGATTAGTTGGGTGGTGAAGGTATTCTAGAATAAAAACATACATTAAAGGTCTCCAACATGAATTCTAAAAGTGGAAAAACATGAGGCTCATTAAAGTGAATTCCCTCAGATCAGATGTGTAATAAATGACCCACACATCGAGTTGCAACCATTACAATCAGACTCCGTAGGGTCATATTCTTGAGGGACATCTTCTTTATCGCATCCAATCTCAAGACGACAGGCTGAAGTAAAAGAATGAGTTAATCTCCCAGAAGAGTTGGCTTTGATTACTGAAAATGAGCCCAAGCTGCCATCACGAGCCGGACTCGTTTCAGTCCCGGCATCATCAACTCATCAAAGCCCTGTCCCTCTGTCCACTCCTCCTTTTCCACATTAATGGTGCAATAATGTCAACACGCAGTCTCAAGATGCAAAAAGATTTTACTGTTTGCTAAAATAGTAAAAATAAAGATTACAGAGAAAGTTAAACTGATTTCACTTTCCATTTTTACCAGTTGAGACCACGTGTATTTTTTAGTTGTTTTAAGGTTAAAAACCCTCTATAGAGACAGTTTGTCTATTGTTTTTGCATCATATACCAAAAAAATCTGTGTATTTTCTGATTCAAGTGAAAATAGTTAACCTTTCACCTAAATGGAGTCATGACTGTGAGTAAGGTTTCCTTCAACTATCTGTGTGGGCTCTAATAATACACAGTATGTTGTAACAAATTGTTCAGGAGACATCTGCATTCACATGGGTTTGTAACGACGGGTGTGTACGGGTGTCTGTGTGTCTGAGAGGATTATTTCCAGCAGTTGATTGTTTGGTGTGAGCTTTGCTAAGGGATCGAGAAATAATCCCCACCCCGCCCCTCCGCTAAACTCGTTTAACAGAGGGAGATGACAGTCACTGTAATACTAAATAATCCACTAACTGATCATAAAGGTTTCTTAGATTTTTTTTACACAAAACTGCAAGATTATTAAATGTGTCCACCACTAGAATACTTTAAATTTTATATCCTTTCTGCTCAATGTTAATGGATTATTAATGATTCTTTTCACTGGGGTTTAAGCTGTTTTTCTATAATTGAGTAGTTTATCATTTAGTATATCAAAAACAAAATGTAAATTCAGCACAACTTCTTTGTGTTTAAAGTAGAACAAAAAATATTTACAAATTCCAATAACAGCAAACTCCACAGATTCTAACTCTTTACTCTTTTTAAGCTGAGAATCATCTGTTTCTTCTTTAAAACCTGTTTCCAACAATCAAATAACCATTTTTTTTTTCTATTTTCAACCTTACTTTAAATTTATTAACAGCACAGGAGGGAAAGGTCAACTCAGTGGAAAATTTACCACTGAGTAATTTCTCAGATTTTTTTGTTTAATTTTAAGTTTAAATAGTTTTGGCTTTATACTGCATTTTAGAGCTTAAACCGAGCTTCTTAAACATTTCTGTTTTTAAAGATTATGTAATTTTTTAAATCAGTAACACTAACATGTTTAATGTTAAATAATGGAATTGTAAAGTTATTCAGTTGTACAAATATTCATCTTTTTAAAACCAGATACATATTCTCTGAAATATACACTCATAAACGTCAAAACACAGCAGCTATGAATTCTTTCTGCACAACACGTGTCTGAGATATAAGACTTCAGCAGATGACTTCAGATGGGGCATAATGCTGTTTATTACCTCTGTCAGTGTCAATCAGATCAGGGCAACAAGATCGGATGTCAGATCAGAGGTCAGAATCCTTCTGCACTTGTTTTAACCCCCTTTTTTGATACATTGGAGTTGACTCTCCCTGCAGAGTTTGTTTGATTTAGGATTATCAGTCAGTTTTTTGGTTTACTGTTGAGGACCTTTCTCTCTGTAAAATCTGTATGTTTCTGTTGGGTTTGTGCAGGTTCCCTAGATTCCTCTTACAGACCATCCACGTGCATTTTGGGTAAATTCGTCCTCCTAACGAGAGTGAAAGTGTGAAAATGACATGTCAATCTGTGATGGACTGCAGACATGCAGAATTTTACTGCCTGATGCACATTATCAGCTCAGAAAGGCTCCAGTCTGACTCTCAACAGATCTCGTCTGGTTAATGGATGTAGATCTTACTTGTGTTTGGGGGCATTTATTTAAGATTGTTATCACAGTTTAAACAGTTACCTGCAGGGCCCATTATGGCCCTTCTACAGTTGAGTCTTCAGATGTTTGGTTCAGAAAAAGGCTGAAAAACAAAATTGTTCAACATTTAAACTGAAATAATCCCTGATTTCTGATTGGTCAACAGCGTCTGCATTCCTTAAGACAAAACCTCCACGACTCAAACTCACATTTATCTATAAAAGTTTAAGAAAACATATAATTATTATACTTTAAAAATATATTTAAAAAATATTCTTATTTATATTGTTATATTGAAAAATGCACATCATAAGTCCCTGGAGCTCATTTTGAATCTTTAAATGTGAATTATAAGACTTCTGGAATTTTTTTACTTATTTTAGCCACAATACAGAAAGGGTTTTTTTCCAGAAACCTTAAAAAAACAAATTAATAATAATAATGATCTTGATAAATCACCAGATAAAAATCTACAGATAAAAACTTATAATGAAATGACCTGAAACTGAAAGTCATTTCACGATCTCAATCATCAGTGTATTACGTCTTTGCAGTGCGGATTTTATCTAAAATATAATTCATCTACTACTTTTAATTTATTTTATATTAATAGATTATTCATGTGACCCTTTCAGTCCTGTGGAAACGTTAGGACAGAAACATAATGAAGCTGCTTTCAGATACCTTCAGGAAAATGATTAATGTGTTGTACTGATTTTAGATTGGATGTAGTGTAAATGCAACAAAACACTTGTATGTTCCTGATTGAGTGTGTGTTTGCGTGTGACTGTGAACACATGTCCAACACACACCCTCCCCTTTTCCCCCTCTCAGATGATAATCTCAGTGTATTAATCTGTTGTTTGAACTCCTTAAGCACAGACTGTCTATCACATCTGCTCTCTTCACCCTCGTAAAGCTCTGCTATTAATAAACTCCCTCATTCTCCCTTTTTCTCCTTTTTGATCTGTAGTTCTTCTATTCCTCCTCAGTTCTGCGGAACCAAATTTCATACAGCAATTTTCCTCTATAAACTAAATCCATCTTCTCATATGGCCAACAGAACATCTGGAAATTCCTTATTGATACTTTAAATCTCTCTGATCCTCTTTAAAAATAGTACTTTTAAGATTTAACAGGTCCCAAATGTTTGAATGTTTGCATAAACAGCATCTTCAACTTTAATGTTTCTTCAAAATCATTGCAGCTGACTCAAAACTAACCTCTCTGAAGCACCAACAATCTGTTTCCTCTGGAGAGATAAAAGCTTAGAATTACAAATGACATTAAACTGTTTAAAATAACTCTGTCAAATGGGGTAAGTCTTGTGGACCTCTGATTTATGTGTCAGGGTGAATGAATGGAAGCACGGAGACATGAAAAGATGATAAAAGGGGGTGACCAGACTTACCTGCTGCGTGTCGCTGTCTCCCATCCAACAAGAGAGAGGCATTGGGAGTGACTCGGAGAGGAAGGATGTAAAGATGAAGAGGGAATGGGAGGCAAAGTCACAGTCCTTGCGTCATCTGAGAAAATTTGCAGATTAATACAACAGCTTGGAGCTCCAAGCCCCCCCATCCTCCACCTCACCCTGCTGCATCTCCCTCTTCTCTCCTCCCTCCCTTCATTCAGTTCTTTTGACTTACCTCTTTTGATTAAAATGTGTATTTCAAAAAAACAAAAAATTTTTGGGAAATATGATGATGAACTAAAAAGAAGCAACATTTGTTTTTGCTCGTCAGACAAGAGAGACGAGATGTAGCCTTTAGGTGATTTAAGAGATTGACTTCATGCAAAAAGTTACCAAGAATTTGTTTGTGTTGTGTATTTGGGGATGTTTACCTTACCTCCTTTCCACAAGAGGGCGCTCACAGGGTATATCAGCACTGTAGCTTCCCTCTGAGGAATACTCTGACAGATATCAGTGTCAGTCATGAGGCTTCAAAGGGCTTGGAGGCCTAAGGTGGAGCTGCAAAATACTGCACGTACAGGGTTCTCAGATTTTCCATAAAAAAACCCACACTGCATCAGTACACAGTGTTAGAAATCAACTAATAAAAAGCAGAGGAGCTTCAGGTATGTAATAGAGATACGACTCATAAAGACTGCAGACCTACTGGCTTCATGAGCTTAAGACAAGCCTAGGATTGATTTACGACTGTAACGTCTCAACTGTCACATGAGAAGTTGTGCAACTATGTGATTTTTCCTTCTACTGACTGTCCTGAGCGACTTAAAAACTGAACTTAAAACTACCATATTGATCATAGTAGACTTGAAAAAATGTTTCTTGATATGCTGCTGTGTGATGTGAGCTGTCCTAATGTGGGAGCTTCTCGTCACTGGTTGTTGAGTTCAGTCTAATTTTAGTTACAGGTCAGTAAGATGTTCAGAATGTCAGGAATTCAACTCATTCACAGAAAAACTTCTTACTTCAACACCTCAGTTTCCAAGTACATGCTTGATAAATATATTTGGATACATAATATGCAGGACAGTTATATTACATTTGCATTCAATTATTTGGTTTACAAAAACTTGAGTATTTAATAGATCTTAATCCAATCTTAGTTAACCAATAAAACATTATATACTACGCTGGTATTAAATAGTTTAAAATATAAGCTGGAATGTAGGTGTGTGTGAGAAAAACTAGATATTCACTTTTACTGCCTCCTTGAGAAACTAGAAGACAGAAGCAGGCAGGTGCTGCTAATAAAATCTATTGATTTGTTGATTAGTAAGTGGGACCACTTCCAGAAAAGCAGAGAATTTGACAGTTTACTGCTTTGGAGAATTTAGGTTAACACAATACCAAGAAGGAAAGACAACAACAATGACCTTAAATAAACAACTGTTGATCTGGAAAAGATTCTAAGACCGTTTCCAAATAATAGGATTCATCATTTGTCTGAGAACGATTATTCTAGGAAAACATTCAAGGTTTTTAACCTTCCCAGAAGTGGACGTTCAAGTTCCCCCTGTGGTCAGATTGAGCAATATTCAAAGAAACTGTAAACTCTGCATGCTTCATGTAATGTGTTAAAATGTTAGTTTGTTAAAGACGAGTACAAAAAGACTGAAAAAATTAGGCTTCTTTGAGAAGGCAGCCAAGAAAAATTAAACAGCACAGGTTCTGTTTGCAAAGTTGAATCAGACCAAACCATAAAACCTTGAACAGACCAAATACAAGATGTTTGACCATAATGCAAAGCAGCAAAACCAAATACAACATATAGAAACAAACAGCATGGTGGTGGAGGGCTGGTGATATGGGCTTGTTTTGCAGTAACAGGACCTGAATATCAAAGTGTTCTACAGAGTCAAACGTGAGGCCATCTGTCCAACAGCTGAAGCTAGGCAGAAATTATGTTAGCAACCAGATACTGATCCCAAACACAGCCACAAGTTTACAACAAAATGGTGAAAAAAGAATCAAAGTGTTGTAATGGTTCAGGAATGTTTAAAATCTAAAAACTGGAAGTTCACATGCTTACTTTTTAACAGGGCTGTAAATACTATAATATTGGCTTCATAAAGATTATAAATATAGTTAACAGACTTGTTTAATTAATTACAATGCACTGACAAATTCTCTAACCAACATTTACAAACATGAACTCAAGCATTCAATTCCATGCACACATCCCGTGCTGCGCTGAGTCCCACAGGAGTGACAGATGGAAAGGGGCAAAATGGGAGCAGGGGCTTGTACAACTGGGCCGGTTCCCTTTATTGTGCAGTAGGTGCGCTGTAAGCTTATCCTCTGCTAATTGGTAGAGCAGTTCAAACACAAAGTCTGCCTCTGAAATTTAATCCTGCTGGAGTTGTACAGTGAGTAAAGTTTACAATGTGTTACATTTTCCTCCCTGGCAAGAAAATGGACCAAAACGTGGCCTACAGAGGAGGAGGGGGGGGGGGTCGGTGAGGCGGATTAGTTTAAAAATTCAGAGAGACACAGAAAGGTGTGGACTGTGGTGACATGGAAGACACAACTGTAAATAGATCATTTAGGCTGCATGTCTAAAATGTGGGCAGGTGTAGACTGTTAGAACTCTGCAGCAACTGAATGAAAGTGTAGCCGCTCTAGGTGGACTGAGTCCTGTAACAAGACACTGAAGAGGGACAGATAAGGAGACAAGGAGAAGTGATTGAGAAGTAATCTGCAGAGAGAAAAAAGTGAAGTGCTGTAAGAAGAGAGGTAACAGCGGTGCAGACAACGTAAGACAGACGTGAAGATCGTGGACATGCTACATCTGATGCCATTTCATTACCTGAGCCTCGCACCAGACAGACAGGGAATGAAGCCGAATTGCAACCTGTTTCTAATTAGGTATTAAACAGAATTACCAAACTAAATCCTCCCTTCCCCTAATGAGGGCTGTGCAGCTCTGATGGTCAAATTCCCTCTCCTTCCTGATGGTGAACATTCCATACTCTAATTTCAGTTTCATGCAGGAGAGACTTGTAGGCACATGTGTTGTTTGTTTGTCAGAGCAGCAGTGTGTCAGATGGGTGACTACTTTCTTCAGGTTGCACATGTTGTATTTGTGTTTACGTCTTGCTCGGCTCCACGTCCACAAACTTCATTCTTTTTCTCAAACTCTTCGTCAGCTGTGGAATTTCATTTTAGATTTTCTTTCTTTTTTCTTCACAAATCCTGCACCTGTGCCAAAACCTGTTTGCGATGAAGCTGAAAAGCAGCAGAGAGATGTGTAAGACAGACCAAGGACCATACAGACAGACAGACAAACAGACAGGAGGTGAGGCATTCATCAGAGTCTGAGCCACATCAGTGAATCACCTCACCTTTGACCTTTTACCTCTGTGCCACCAGGGCTGGCGACTGGGGCATTTCCAGGAGGCTCTGGCTAATTGGGTCAGATTGCATGGAGAACAGCATTACGCCTGAAATTGGAAACACATGCAGCTATACCTCAGTGTGCATGTAGTAATGGTGGCAGAATTCACTGAAGAAAGGATTTGTGGAGGTGAACGGTAGATAAAACAGATCTTTGTGAGAGTGAAAAATGATGTTGGCAACAACGAAAAAAGCATTAAAACAACAAAAAATCTGTGGGAAACAGAAAAATACAAAAGTGAAGCTGGGAGAAGAGACAGACTGATACTGTTGGTGGCTCTGTTGTGGACAGACTGTTAGCCTGACAGTTCAGCTCAGCTATTTGCAATAATTACCATAATAGCTACCTTCCAATTACACTCTGATCCAAGTTTCATATGAAGGAAGATGTCCAGTGCAAAAGCAATAATTTGATGGCTGATGGCAGCATGTGTGGGAAAAATTTCATCAGAGGGGCCGATGGGTGTAAGTGACATCTGGAAGCTTGAAAACGCTTGCGGGTGTTTTTTTTTTTTTCTAGAGAAATACATTCAAAGACAATCCGAAACGTGGATCAATGAGATTATCTAGTGAAATAGAAGGTTCTCCTTTACAAGCCACCACTGTACAAATAAAATATGACTGATCTGGGTTTTTATAGAAGCTTTTTTATCTATGCATCTGCACAGGTATTGAAAAACAGAAACAAACCGTTGATCTTTGTTTCATGTGTGTGTGTGACTGACTCTTGCACACTCTGACTTAACTGTGACTGCTTTTGATTGCTTGAGGATTAAGGAAATCTTTAAATGTGATAGTATGAGGTATAACTTGTTCAGTGAATAACTGTCTTTAAGGAAGCCCTTGATGGTGTCAATTGTAAAATGGCTAAGGTTCTTTTTGCATGTCTGCATTATGCTTAGAGAGTAATAAGAGAGCAAAAGGGCACCAGCCTCAGATAACACATCCTGTCGTTTTAATCTTCTTTCTTGACCGACCGCCACTCATGTCCACACTCAGCCAACAACTTTCTCCTGCTGTTTGTCTCTCACGCAGACTTTTGTTGGATGCACCCAGAGGTGGAAATACTTAAGTACATGCGGGGCAAGTTCAGACAGAGAAGCAGATAGAGTGAATGGGTGGAGGGCTGCAAAGATTTCAAGTAAGGAACACCATAAGGGACAAACAAGAGAGTGTGTATGTGTGCACATGTATGTGTTTGTGTTATTGCAAGACAAGCAATTCTTATGGAAGGGACTACAGTGTGGACACATGCGAGACAAACAGTGGCACCTGAGAGTTTGTGTGTGTTTGCGCAATCAGTCATTGAGTGCAAGTTTATCAACGCTTCCTTCCATCTGAGAGTCTGACAGTGTTATATGTCTCCGTCCCTGAGTGAAGACTGTACTTTAGTCTGTCTCTCTATACAGAAGTGACCCGTTTTATCAGCTTGAAAAACCTCTTTTCATGATCCCCCGTCTCTTTCTGCGTCTCCTCTCTGGTCCCTATCTCTCCCATCCCTAAACTCTTTCATGAGCAGTCTCTCAGGGGCAGGGTTGTAACACAACCCTGCACTCTTTTGTCTCCATTCTTTTTCTTATCCTTTCATCTTTTTAAACATTCAAGGGAAAGAGGGTTTGGTGAGATGGAAACCACTACATGGTAAAGGAAAGAGACAGCATATGAGAGAGTGAGAGAAAAAAGTGGGAGGCAGAGTCTCTCCCCCTTTCTGCTCATCATTCTGTTTATGGTTCTCCTTTTCAACAAGACCATTCAAGGTGGGGAGGCTCCGTAGACAGGCAATTCTCCTGGGTCAATAGTAGTGAACCCTTGCCTGGTGGTTGCTGCACCGAGGACCCGTTGAACTGTCTGCCAGCCTGTTTGTCCCTCATAGACTTCTCTTCTGTCTCCTTTTTTGACTTTCCCCAAAAGACTTGTGGATGCACTGAGCAGACAGTCATCAGCTCCTGTTTCCAACCTTTTAACTTTAAAGTTGAGATGTCTGAACTTCTCCTACATACACTGTCGGAAACTGCAGGTCTATCTGTGATTGAACCATGCATACTGATATCGGTATAATCCACAATAAATAGCAATAACTCAAGCAAACTTAGCAAATCTACACAAAAAAATGTAACAATGTATTTACTAATAAACCCACTAGTATTTCTGAAAACTAAATTATATAAGATTTGTACATAAAAACTTGTGTTAAATTCACATTAATCTGTATTTTAAAACACTCATACACCACCTACAGCTCTGGAATAACCTCTTATTGATGATGGAATTTCATGAGGCTTTTAAACTCGTGGCCAATGGGAACTATTTCTCTTCCTTGAAGATGAAAAAACATCTCTGTCTTAAGAGATAATACTCAGAAACAGGTTCTTGTCCATGTCAGACTGTGATCCTCTGGTGCAAGTCAAAGCTGAATGACTCAAATATCTGAATGATTGATCGGGATCAATCTGGAAACATTAAACATCAATATTTTCACCAGGCTGCAGTATTTAATATGATTAAATCATATTCCACTACTTAAAAATATGACCTCACATGCAGCACCAGCTTCTCCACACACTTTCGAGAGGAATAGCAATAACTAAAATGATGGTTCTCCATAAAATATACTACATTTTCTTGATAGTCCAGATCACTACCTCAGACTTAGTTTTAATCTTTAGATAGTTTTATGGAAAGCTAAATCACTACATATGAATTAAAACAAAAAAACTACACAACACTAAAGGCTGGTGGCCTAGAACTTCTTCATTTTTAAAATTACTGCATAACTCATAGAAAACATCTGGACATGGAACAAACACTCCACAGTCTTCCATAAGTACCATAATTAAGCAGCATATGGCTTTAAAAGTAACATGTTTCGATGAGAATATTTATAAATAAATAGTCCTTCACTTTTACCTTGTAGACTCACACCCATCTGGAACAATCTTGACATTGTGCAAAATAAAAAAGTTAGAAGCTTCACAGAAAATGGATAAAGTCACTTAGGACACGTTTTACATGGAAACAATTTAAAAACTATTTAATGCACCAGTTATAGAAAGAAATAAACTTTAGAACATTTACTGAGTGTCCGGGGACCAAAATACCAGTCAAGACTCCAAGTATTAACATGAATCTATTAAATGATGAATTTGCAGTAAGTCCAACAAAAAAAATATTTTGTCCATGTGTGTAAGTAAAAGCCTGAAGGTTGCATGTTTGTAATATGCTGCAATCTGCATTCCAAAAGAAAGTTTGGCACAAGCATAACGTTTTCTGCAGGCAGACTTGGATTGGGCATTGAACCGAAAATTACATCCTCAGGTTTGATTGTGCCAAACAAAATCATGTTGCACCTCTTTGCACTTGAGGAGAAACTCAGGGAATCACCGTTGCTGCAGCTTTTTGAAATAACTTTACATGCTTAAAAGAATGATTAATTAAAGAATACTTGGATACTGATCAGAATCGCTTTATCAATAATTCGACGGTCTTATGTGAAGTCAGAGGCGGTGAGTAATAAAAATTAAATTATATTTTAGTTCTTTACAAATAAATATGACTTTTTAGCTGCTTTGCTAACAAAACTCTGAATGGTCGGTTCGTATTACAATTACAAACAAGCCAGTCGCTTGTGAATGTACTCCTAATAATGTTTTTTATTTGTAAAAATAAAAAGTTGTATATCTAATTAGTTTACTAACCTCGCCTCGTTTTTGCGCTTCCAAACCAGTTAGTTGCGTCAAATTTACACACACGAACAAGAACACTTACCGGAAATAACTTTTTTTATTTTAAAATAAAAGCACCTACTGTCTTCCAACGTTCCATCTTGAGACGCAATTCTTAAAGCAGTTTTATTTTGAAACTCTTAAAAGGAAGTGATCTTGCTAACTCATCTAACTTGTTGAGTCCGACTTAACGCGTTTCAGGCGGAGTTCAGAGCTTAAAACATTTAGCGAACTTCTTCACCGTTTCAGTCGCTCACATATTTGAACTGAAATACACTTTCCTCATCCAGCCTTGGAGGACTACGAACTTATGGAATAATTTGAGCTTCAGTCAAATTTTTGAAGGTTTGCTTGGCTCATCATTCACCGCATTTTCCCTTTTTTTTTTTGAAAGCGCTCGATGGACTGGTGAAAGTTTTTTTTAACTTTCTTACAGCTTTCCCCATCTGGTTTTGACGTCACATGCAATGTTACGGACTTCCAAAAGAAAAAAGAAATGTTTGCGATTAGTTTGAATAATATTGGTGTGTGAAAGTCTTTGAGTTTATTTTTTAAACCTGTTGAGCAACTGGCGACAGGACTCTATAATCAATGTGGTGTCAGCTGGAAGGACGCGGGGTCCGGATCTCACCTAAACGGTACGCCTTTTAGTCACAACTTCCGACTTAAACAGTTTGCATTAAAATTATTTCATGTTTTGGAACTGATTTAATAATTTTTACATATATTTTTAAGTTTTAAGCGCTGAGCAAATAAGAAAATAACGTAAAATTGGTTTAAGGCCAAAATAAAATGTGATTTTGCGAAAATTTCATAATCGTTTCATGTACTTAGATTAGTCATGTGTAGTAGGTTATCTTTTGTACTTTTGCAAAGTTTAATTTTATTTTTAAAGAATGCCTTTTAATCATCTTGAATTTAGTTGACGGTTCAATGAGATCTCCGTTTCATTTTGCATTTACCTTGGCAGTCCTGCACTTTTTGGCTCTTTCACAGTTTTGTTTTCTTTGGCTGTCACTCAAGTGAGGTGAGAGTAGCTAGTCACAATCTGAACCCACAGGTAGATCACACAAGATGTCTTCTCAAACACAGCTACTGATCTCTAAATTCGATTTCTCCAGCAGATGAGGGCCTGAATAGACACAGTGGGTGGCATTTTTTTCCAGGGAAAACATTACAAGAAGAGAATTCTTCCCAGTTTTTTGGAAACCTGTATTAGAAGTGTCCTGTGGTGTCTGTTTCTATGTGCTGTTGAGAGGTGAGAGCTGAATCTGGGAGGCTTTGCCTGGTATAAAACAATCACAGACCTGGAATTAATGGTGTGTTTGCTCAGCGGGACAGCTGTTGTAAATGAACTTATTTCAGGCGCCTGCTTTGTACTTTCTCTCTACGGAGAGCAGAACAGATCGCTGGACAAACATTTACCTGCATGATTGTTAGTGTTACATGGTTTCAAAGCCTGTTGGCTAAACCAAAACTGCTAAATAAACTGCTGAAACATGTAACTTAAGGGAGCAAACAGTTTTTTTTTTTTTAAGGAAAACTTCCCTCTGTCAATCCGCCTCCAGACATCTTCCACTCCTGTAGCTCTGTGGGTTGAACAGCTTCAAAGAGGCAGGGTCAGGATGGGATGGGGTGCAGTTCTAACACTAACACAGACCATTATCTCTCTGTCATATTGACATGCCTGACATTAGCCACGCATAAGGAGTGGGATTACTTTGTAAACAGGCTAATAGCACAGTAGCCACCACCAGGTGTGGAGCTGCTTTATGGCATCTGCTCCACTGTGAGAAACTTGCAGCAAGAAACTCTGAATCATAATCCCAACAGTTTCTCCTTTTCTAATCTGGATTGAAGTCCTATAATAGCACACGGACAAAAGAAACAGGTGAGAATGATCTACTAGTTGTCACATTTACGTTATGTTGATTTTTTTTTACTGTACACTTTATTTTTAATGTTCCTTTAAAACTTATTGCACAAAAACAAGGTTGCCTGATGTGTTTTTAAATGAATTTAAAGTGACGTGCAATACTGAAAACGCTTAATCATCTGTGTTTTTGTAAATACAGATAAAAGAAAAAACTGCTTTAAACCGTTTTTAACTGGAAATTTATTCATTTCTGCTTCTAGATCATAAAAATAAATGTTATTTTAATTGTTCTAAGACCCTTAAAAGTTTTCCCAACAAACCAGAAAATGAATTTGCAGAAAAATCGAATGGATTAAAATGTAAACTGATATTGAAAGCATCACTTAAATGTTTTTTTAAGTATAATTTATCAAAAAATATCTGAGATTTCTGTTTATAAAATGAGAAAAGGAAAGGATTTAGATAAATAATTAGATAGCTATACATGCTAGAGAGTAGCTAGAGGGTTAAAAGACCAGCTGAAAACAGGAATGCTTAGTTACGTGGTTTGGGAGCAAGTTGTAACTTCTGTTTCTGAACATCTTACAGGCACACAAAACCTCTTAAAAGTTGATAAATTATTCTGCGCTCATTGTCGGCGCTAAATAAAACAATAAGATCACTGTAGCTAATGAAGCCTCCCATTAAACGTAAGAGTTTAGTCTGTTTAGTTTGTTTATACATGGATTTTTGCCTGATGAGGTGGTTGATTTCCATGTTCTTGTTTAAGCATTCTTCTGTGGTTTCAGGTTATTCTTCCTTTCCAAATTACAAAGAATGAGGATGGAGATTAGGACTTTGATGAGTGTGGACTTGATTTGAGTTAGATTTTAGGAACAGGTCAGGGCCAGCAGTTGGAAGAATGTTGTGATCCTCATTTAGCCTTGTAGGGAAATGATGCGTGTCATTGTAGCAAATGGAGTGAAGAAGCACTGCTACTGCTGCTGCTGCACTTTTACAAAAACATATTGTGGAGTCCGCCTGTCTGTCTGTCCTCTGTGTGGTGTCTGAGCTCTACGATGACCAGTTCTCTCTTCTTACTCACCTTTAAACACCTGATCTGTTTGGTTTCAGTTGATGTTTTCCTTCCTTCCCACCTTGTTTTGGTTTTGTTTTTTTTACCTGGCAGGATTCTCAGTCTTTCAGGATTTGTGAACAGTTTGAGTTAATATGCAAAATTTCCTACATGACAAAAAAAATCTGGCAGCTCTCACATTTGGATTGGTACCCTGAACAAACAGGATGCTGCACACTTTGATGTGATTTACTGTCAGAATGAAAAGGCACTTAAAGCACCCGAGGTGACTGCATGAGTTATGTGTCAACCGAACCTCGTTGCTCTTCTCCAGCTGCTTTGTGTCCAGGGTGTGGCTCTGCTGAGTACAGGCCCTGTCACCAAGGGATTTTTATTCACACACTCGCTGATAGCCACTGATGATACATCCATTCAGTCACCCTCACACACCCGTGGAGACAAACACAAACGTGACTGCAGCAAACAAACACACAAAGCCATGACAACTATAGCTTCACACTTATTTTTACATCCTCCTCTTTATTTTTCTCTCTTCACAACCAAAAGAAACTACAAATGATCTTTGTAAGTTATGCATCGCCGACATTCTGATCATTCCACCTTTTTTTTTAACTTGTTCCAAGTGACTTCTTCCCTTCTTGCAAACACAAAACTAAATTGGTGCTTACGTCGACTGTGTAGGCTGCTGTACGCTTGTTGAATGCCAACCCACTTTAACTGCAACAAGGACGGGTGACTGGAATATTTGTCTTGTTAGTCAGAGGGCAACCTCACACTGAAGTGCAGATGAATCATCTCTGCTTGCCTCATTACTTTTAATTTCATCCATAAAAAATCTGTGATGAAAGGACAGATTTACCTGAAGCCTTTTTGATGATGGTGAATGTTTATATTTTTATTGGTGAGCAGTTTTTGTCATCACTTTTCAGTGTGTCATAAGAGAACGGAACTTTTTACATTCTTGCATTTGGACAAAAGTGTTTTTTT
>SSNP01000037.1:101815-212272 GCA_006937955.1 Pachypanchax playfairii
TTTTTTTGCTGTATTTGTTTTTCAAATTTTCAACAAAAATATTTTAGTAATTCAAGAAAGCTGGTAATGTTAAAACAATGCAGGTTATGGCATGCAGAATATTTACAGTTGTAATCTCTCAGTAACTGAAACTCATTTAGTCTAATGCATCACTCAATTTCCAGAGAAAAACAAACTCACCCTTAGGTGACATCTGGAAAATAAGTCAAGATTTATCTTGTATAATTGGAAGTCTTTCTGTAATGAGTGTGTTTTACTTGTTAGATACAATGTACATTGTAATAAATTTAGAAAAGATCTTAGAAGCTACTGTTATGACAAAGTAACATTTCTTTAATTTGTTCAAACGTCATCTGTTGGGCAGAGAGCTTCATTTGACTCTAGAATATTTTATTATACAGAAGAGTTCATGAGCAAAGCTCAGGGAAAAAAGCTGAAATAAAAACCTCTGATCATCAGCCCTCCTGTAAACTGTGCTGCCATATTCTCATCAGAGAGAAGAGCCTTCCTGCTGCAGCCCTTCTCAACAAGCCATTCTTGTTCAGTCTTTTTCTAATTGTCCCACCATGAACTTTAACATTTAGCACACTAGCTGAAGCCTGTAGAGATGGAGTTCTTGGGGTCTCTGAGCGTTGCTGACCTCGGACTGAACTTACTGGGATTTCCACTGCTGGGAAGATTGGCAACTGTTTTAGACGTTCTTTTCACTGTAAGAAGATGAAATCCAAATACTTTAGAAATGACCTCTAACCCTTGTGAGATTGATGAGTAGCACCAGTTGTATCTTTCCTCTTCTGCATGATGGTAACACTCATCTATAAGCTCCAGATCATCAAATCCAAAACTCCTGATTTTATAGACATGATCACATTTACTAATGATCAGTAAATTAAAAGATTTGATTAGCAGCATCTGGATCCTACTGTAAGTTTTCAGCCCTTATATTTTGGTTTACTGTTGTTCATCTAAGGATTTGTTTACATAGTTTTAAGACCTGATAAAGACCAGAAACGTGTTTTTATGTCTTCTTAAAATTGGCTTCCTTTAGAAATGTTTGCTTTGCATACATACCAGGAATTTGGTGTCTTTGTTTGAAGGTCAGTTCCCTCAGATGACAAAATCTGCTTCATTCTTTGCCTGACTCTACTTGAAGAAACTTGCTGTACTTCGTTCTATTTTTCCACAAGTTCTGCCAAGATTTTAAAGCCATACGTCAGCAGTTAAAGCTCCACAGTCGTAAAGCTGTGGGCCACCAGTAAAACCATTCATTTTACAGTCTAATTGGGGCACTTTAACTATAAAAGCTTCAATTTGCATTGTATGAAATAACATTGTCTTTTTCCTGTGTCTGTTCTATGAACCACCAGCTGATACGTCTTGGGAGTGATGCACTGGCTTCCTCTGGTTGCCATGGTGATTGCCTCTGCCCTGCCCTTCCCTCACAACCCTGCGACCACACAGCCCGGCTCCAGCAGCCGCAAAGAGCACGGTCGTGACCCAGCCGCTCACATCGCAGCTCCGCCTGTGGACCGCAGCCTCAGTGGACATGCCTCAGAAATGGACTCCAGCATGGCTGATGCTCTTAGGCCTCACAACAACAGACAGAATCTCAACAACCACAAGGACAATGTAAAATCATCACTTCATGAAGAGACTTCCACATTCAAAGTGGAGGATCAAATAGCGTACCAAACATTTAACAACTCAGGCACCGATGATGGAAGAAGAGTCAGTTTGAATGTGCCATCAGAAGGAGGAAGTCTCAGGACCGAAGATAAATCTTTACCAA
Organism: Pachypanchax playfairii; assembly: GCA_006937955.1. Classification (NCBI taxonomy): domain Eukaryota; kingdom Metazoa; phylum Chordata; class Actinopteri; order Cyprinodontiformes; family Aplocheilidae; genus Pachypanchax; species Pachypanchax playfairii. Next base: position 103,605 of record SSNP01000037.1, read on the forward strand.
AGGACTATAAATCTGACGGCTCCAACAGCAGGAAGGACTTTTCCAAGAAAAACACTCAACAGGAGTTTACAGATAAACCTGTACAGGTTTCTACAGTGAAAAACTATGATGTTGTGAGTCCTGCAACGATGCTGAAAGGTCAGAAAGGGCCGAAGCCGACTTCTCCTTCAGGGCCACTTCGAAAAGCACCAACAACCAGAACAAGGGCTAGAACAGATCCAGCTGAGAACAGTCTGACTCTGGAGGCTGGGCTTGATGGCCTTCTGGAAGGAGATGAGATTTTTCTGGACACACATCCACGAGTACTGTTCTCACCTTCTCCATCACCTCCAGAACATCCACCCCTCCTGCTAACGTTGGAGAGCAATCTATTGGAAGAGAATGTGGTTGGAGAGGAGCAGGAAGATCCAGATGGGCACATCGAGGGTCATGGTGACCGTGCCATTGACAGGAGCACAACCCTGAGTTGGGTGGACTACGCCAAAGTGACTAGTAATGATGCTAACCATCCGGTTAAAAGGGATAAACGCGCACCCTTGATTGACAGACGGAGGGGTGAAAAGTCAGTGTGCGATTCAGAAAGCGGTTGGGTCACTGACAAAACGACTGCCATAGACTTCCGTGGACAGAAGGTCACCATCCTACAGGAAATCCAGACACAGACAGGACCTCTCAAACAGTACTTCTATGAGACTCGCTGTCGTCAGGCCGAGCAGCAGAGCAGCTCCGTTAGGACAAAGGGGGCCGCAGCGAGATCGTTGGAGACCGGTGTGGCTGGAGCCGGGTGTTTTGGTGTGGATAAGAAACAGTGGAAAAGCGAGTGCAAAGCCAAGCAGTCGTATGTTCGAGCGCTCACCAAAGACGCAAACAACAGAACTGGTTGGAGGTGGATTCGAATTGACACATCCTGCGTCTGTGTTCTGCTGTCCAGAACAAATCAGGCAAGGGAGGTGTTGACAAGTAAGGGGAGGGGCTAAAACAAGAAAAGAGCAAGAAGTTTGTGAGAGACTGCAAGAATTAGAAAGTGACACAGAGCAGAGCAGCTGGAACATCCCACTGTGTACACTTTCACTTGATGATGGGAGTTATCCCTCCTTCAGCCCACACTTTTTCACGTCTCGTTTTTCTAGCCCCCCTCCCTCACCTACATGACTTTTGCAAAACACAAGCAGACCTCATAACTAGATGTTAGGAAAAAATTGTTATATAGAGATTTGACATTACAAAGTACTGTTTTTGTATGATTTATCTTTCATAATCTAAGTTATTTTTGATTAGTATGTAAGCATGTCTTTGATATTAATATATTCCTTAATATGTGTGTACAATATGACACCAGTATACCTTTATGTATTTCAGCGTGTATTTATAGAAGACGTCTTCATGAAGCAGTCCTCCAGTGTCTGATGATAATTCCAGCCTCTGGTTGGTTCATTGGTTGTAAAAGCGAAGAGCACCACCTACTGAGAGTTTATTTTACTGCTTTAAACTCTTAATGTATGGAGGAATGTTACAAGTGGGATGTATTCAGAACACAAACTACATCATGGGCACATTTTCACACAGTGTGACAGAATACTTCTGTGGGACTCCTTAAATGTGGTCCAAGAACATAAATCCATGTGGTTTGTAAATGATCTGAAGATCTGCTGTTTTGTTCAGTCGGACCTCAGAATATGACAATAAAACATCTTTGTATTCAGTTTTTTTTACAGTTTCATGTATAAACTAACAGTAACATTTCTGTATTCTATATTTACTGCTAAAAAGAAACAGATTTCTAGTTTAAACTAAAACAAACTTATGGATATTTTTAAATATAAAACCCTAAATTAAAAAGTATTAATAGTAATGTGAATAAATGTAATTACAAATGTTTTTTTTTTGCTTCATAGTCAACAAATTTAAAGTAAACATTCAGCAAAAGTATCCCTATAATGAGGAAAAAAATCAAGAAAAAAAGAGAATGAGGAAAATTTCAGATGATCAGCAAATCCCCACGGATTGCTTTATGTTTTTATTTTACGTCACTGTTTTCGTCATTATTCTTTATTTTCCAGATGATATTTTCAATTTGTATTACTATCACTTGAATCATGGAAATCAGATAAATCATCACAGAATTTGTTCTCAAAATGTACACACACAGTTGAGTATTTGAATGACCATTTTCGATGTTTCATATTTACTTTTAAAACTAGTTCAAATGAAGTGAAGAATGAACCAAACATGTACATACATTTATCCAATACATACCTGAAGAAAATAAATAAGTTATCGTAAAAAATAAAAAAATACAACTGAAAAAAATACACACATTTTACAAATTGATCCCAGGGTCACCCCCTCCCCTCCCTCCCCCTATTCCCATAGGTTTATCATACAGATATATATTTTTAACGACACCTCATATCATTTTCACTACCAAAAAAATGTTTTTAGCTCATTGTCGTTTTTTTGACATGCATCGTAAACACAGAGGCTAAAGGTTTTGTTTTCTGGGCTTCCTCGGGTCTTTGTAATCTCACTCCTCCCCAGAAAGCTCTTAGTTTCTGTTATGGCTTGTGTGTGCAGAAAAATGACTGATTCTGTCTGTCCATCCCCTTTTTGTTTTTTTTCCTTTCTTTTGTCGGAACTGCTGTTTCATCTCGGTGTCGACTCTGTCCTTATAAGGATTATCAAAAGCTCATGAAACTGTGAACTTCTTTTGACGCGTCCTCCTGAAAACGGTTAAAACTAAGATATCCTTTTCTAGTTTAACATACTTACACTGGACTCATTTATCTATTAACAGTAGTAATTTGTTTCAATATATTTTTGGCTTGTAAAGTTGTAAAAATGTGTTTCTTCTCTTACTAACTTCTTAGAGATGGTTTCTGTTCAGTTACTTTTTAAACTACTGAAAGATGGATTATTGCAGTGCAAGGTCACTTTATTTATACAAAAAACAAATAATTCATGACTTTTTAAATAGAAAACATTTTACTGTTATAAATGAGAAAGGTGATTTTCATTTGTCCCTCAGATTTATTAACAAAGTAACCAGCAAGGCATAATTAATGACTTCTCTAGTAAACGTTTAAAAGCTTCAGCCCCTGAACAAAAGCTCTAGGTAAGTTTAACCAAAAAGTACTGCAGTAATCATTTATTTATTTTTAATTCCACTGGGGAAAGCCTGTTTTAACAGTTCTGAATAGTTTTATACACAGAAATATTCATATGAATCTAATAAGTATATTTAGAATTTAATACGCTTTGCGTTGCTATATATTTTAAATTACTTACATTTGTCCCCTTTTTGCCTTCTTAAGTTTCATTTAATAGTATAGCAATAACAGTAATTTGCAGTTTTTAATGTAAGAAAGGGTCGAATAGATTTTAGAACAGTCAGGAAAACAGAGAATCTTGGTGTTAGCTGTAAAGATTCCAGACTGCTGCCATTCACTGTGGAGTTGCTATAAACATTACTGATATAACATATAATACGTAATATTCAGGGGTGCACATAATATTTTTGGCCTGGTTCTCAGAAGAGAACCTAGGGTTGTTGCTTGGTCCTCACATTTTTAAATGTGTCTCGCTGTGTCTCTTCCGAGCTCCTCTGCTTTGTTTTTGGTTTCATCAAGCTTCAAATTCAGTCTGTTTACTTTACCTGGCTCTATATTTGTTTCAATAAAAATCCTTTAATTGTTGAAAAAATCAAGAGAAACCAGTAAAATATAAAAATACTGGTAAAAAAAAAAACCTTCAGAGTTCAGGTTGGATTGTTTACAGGTTTGATTGTTCACTTTAATCTACATTTAACAGTTTGGTGTTGAAATTTATTCGTCAGCTGTTGGAGCTTCTGTCATTTACTGTAACTGTTTTTTGTTTTGAAATGATGAGGATGTTTGTAATGTGATTCAGTCAGATAAAAAGATAAACTGGACAGTTATGGGGCATTGACTGCATATCCCATAGTGCTTTGCGCGCATTCAAAATGGCGCGGATCACAGACAAATACGCTGATACTGTTGATTAAAACAGGTGGTTTTCTGTATTTTATAGCACAAAAAGGTAGTTCTACACGTCTGTGCCACGATGGTCTATTTGTCTTATTCAGTGAATTTTTTCAGTTTTGACGCGATGCAGAATCCTGCAGTCAGCTGCACTGATCTGACTGACTGAAAATCCGTCACACTGACAAACTGATACACAGAGACAGAGAGAGACGCAGCATCAGCTGATCAGCTGGAACTTCGGCGCTCTGGCTGAGAAACATATCAGTCAAACGAAAGAAGTCAACAAGATTCTTCATTTATTTGACAATGAACCCGCCTCTGATTAACCTAAAAATTCACGCAGCTCAGCCAAACCAATGTTAAGTACGCAAACGCGTGTTGCAACTTTTCATCTGGTGCGCATTTTATATTTTGACAGTGTGTGCAGACCTGCGGACCACTTATGTGCACCCCTGGTAATAATCAATACAACATATAGATTATTTTGTTTGTCACTAAAACATTTCCTACCAAAGTTATCAGACTAGGAGAGATCCGTTTCAACGAGTGAAGCTGCGGTACAGTGAACGCCTTTAATATTATTGAAACTAATCCTTCTAAAGAATTTTGTAAAGACCCGTTTTTGTGGCACCATCACTAATTAATTTCCTGCCATTGACTTTATGAAGGTGCTGAACATAAAGCCTCTGTGGTGTTGCTCCACCCGTCTCATCCAGCTTCGACCCTTTGAAGTCAACAGACTCCCTTCAAAAGAGATTACGATCAACTTTCAAGGTGCCAGGAGACAATGGACGTCTGATGTCGTTGCAGCAAAATGCTGGTCTGAATTTGGACGTGTTTTACTACACCAACCAATCCTGGTGGTGACACTGAACACCCCCTGACAGGGACCAACAATAGGGTCAAGATGGCTGACACAGGACACCGGTTGGATGTTCATCACAAAGAAAAACATCAGTTTTTTCTGACATGTCTATCTGTCTCCCAGAATCACTTTACAAGTTTAACACCCTCTGAATCCAAATTCAACAAAGAGCTTAACTTCTACCTTTTGTGAAATACACATATTGTTGAAAAAAGGTGTAAAGTGACACGTTTAGTTGTTTTAAACTGTAAAATGATACATGGCTGCGAGAGGTTTTCCTCTGAAGGTGGGAAAATGAACCCTGATGCTGCCAACTCTGTAGACGGAGTGCAGACACTGACAGAAATCCTGCACTGACCTAACCTGCACCGGCGGTGTCCTTTAGTCACCTCACAGTCCTGTTACGCTTACAGAGGAAAAATCTGAAGGACAGGAAGGGAGACAGAGAGAAAAAACAGCAGATCCCATTTAACCCCCAAATCTGAGATCACATTTATACATTCTTCATGTCATTTTCCCCTTTTTTTCCTTTGCTACTGTTATTGCAGAATGATCAGACGGATATTTTTAAGTTAAGTGTTATACTCATTGCTTCTTTCTTCTTTAATGAGTGAGAGGGTCCTCCAGTCCCAATCCAGTCAGCGCCCTGAGGAAAGAAAAAAAAATTACTGCCACATCACTGTACTCGAGGCCTTCATCGAAATCAACTTAAATCCCCAACAACCACTTCTAAGACCTCAAGGAAGCCACTGAAATCCCAGACCTCAACCAGTCCACTACAACAAACAAATACATAAAACAACAAGTTCAAAGAATTGTGCTCGACACATGTGGAAGCCATCAGCACAGAAGTTAACGGCCACACACGGTTAAACCTTATAAAACAGTTTAATTGATGGGTTCTCACCTAAGTTGCTCAACAGGAGTACGTCCTCACTGAGGCAGATTCACCCCGGGCACCAGAGCTGGCTGCTTCGGAGACAGACAAGGTTATTAACATAACAGCACTGACCTTTCTGGAGGTATTAAAGAAGTGGAACGAGGGATTACAGCATTCCTGTTTTCTTTAAAGAGTCTGCACCTTGTTATTGACAGTTCCTCTTCTAAAGGAAAAAACAAATTATTTTGGTAAACTAACAGCAGAGTAGCACGTACTGAACGCTGGTAACCTCTTGCCCTGATTCCTGTCAAGATCTTTTTTGTGAACATCTCTAAACAAACTTATAGATTTGAATACATAAACGTTTCAGAAGAACTCAAAAGAAAATAAACTTTAAGATTTCTATTATTAAATCTTTACTTAAGAAACATGATCTTAATCCAGGAGCTCTAGTTAATTATCAACCTATATCCAATCAAAAAGTCTTGAACAGATTCTTTCAAAACAAAAGCATTTACACTGTATTAATCAGTTTGAGGATTTAGAGCTTATCATCACAGCGGTGAAAGTGACTAATGATGTTAGTGGACTTGTGTCTGTGCTTGTCCTGTTAGATCTCAGCGCTGCATTTGATAAAATAGATCACAATATTCTGTTGCAGAACAGGATCCTGGCGTTCAGGGAACTGAACTAAACTGGTTTGAATCCTGTTTATAGGAGAGTCCAGTTTGTTCATGTAAATAATGAATCGTCATCATGCACCAGAGTCACTCATGGAGTTCCTCAGGGTTTGGTACTTGGACAAATACTCTTTCATTTCTATATTTGCTACTATTACACAGGATCATTCCTTTTCATCAGCTCGTGCTGCTCACGATGGAGAACTGTGTTGGAATAAAGTTTCAAAACAATCTGCTAGTTTTTATTTTACTGGCAAGTTACTGAATCTGATCATGTTACAATGGGACTGAACTGACAGTAAATGACTCGCTTTAAATTTGAACAAGTTAATATAAAATGGAATTATAACATCTGAGCTGTGAATTGGCACAATAAACTAAATGAAATGTAGTAAATAGTTTCAAGAAGTCACAGGTTTTGCTCACCATCACTCTGAACCTTTCTCAGAGTAACAGAGGGCGTGGAGATGGCTGAGGCACGGAAGTTAGCGGGCAGCGTCTCTGCGGAGTCGGAGGTCACGCCCCGAAGGTCCTTCTCCCTAAACATCTTCCTCCAGGAGGGCGAGCGGGTGAAAGTTTTAGTTCCATCCTGTCAAACCAGACAAAAAAGGTGTGAACCGAGACAAAACTGCACGTCCAAACTCGTACGTTTTATTTTTTAAAACGATTAGCACACTGACCTCATCAGGTCGTCTTTCAGTTCCCATGGAGATGAGGGAGTTGTACTCCTGCTCCAGAAGCTGTCTGGCCTGCAGGAAAGAAGTGATGAAGAGCTTTTTAGAAAAAGTTAAATAGAAAAATAAAATCAAGTCTAAAAACTGTTTGGCTGAACGTTGCCATCTAACATGCAGTTTATTTATTTCAGCCTGCAAATATTACAGTCAAAAGTCTGTCACAGTAAATTTGGTCATGAGCTAAAAAAAATCTAAATCTCGAAACTAATAACCTGGGTCAATTGTTTTTTAGCCACAAAACACATAAAAATGTTGGTTTATTGTCCTGATTCTGGTTTTGTTTAATCTTAATGTTTTCAATTTAGTGTTCTAGGGTTCCTGTTTTCTGAACAATTACCTGTGTGTTCTGATTGGGGATCTGCAGCAGCAGGGCCAGGTCAGTGTAGTCAAACGTGTCATCTAAAGCCAGCAGAGCACCGTGCACGCCACTCTCACGCAGGTTATCGGCATACTCTTTCAGACCGATGGTTTGCACCCAACACATCACACGCTCATTAGACCACACCATCACATCTGGAACAAGAAAAAAAAAAGGATAATGGAAGGAAAAACACAACTTTCTGTTCACTGCTTATATTAACTTTCTTATTATTACAGTCTTCCTGCAGCTCAAGCTGAATAAACAATAAAGCCATTTTAGTGTTACGTTTCTTTTGAAAGTGTTGTGCACATTGTTAAACACTGATGAGTAATCAAGAGAAACACAAAAATGTTCCTGCTTTACACAGTCTGCACTTGCATGCCACAGGATTACCTAAATTGCTTCAGTCTGTAAAGTTGTTCAGTGGAAAATGCTCAGATGAACTTCGTGTTAATCAACAACATCTGTGGTTGTAACATTAGCTCAAATATAAGTATTAATGTTAATATAAATAAGTAACCTGGATACAGATGCAAGAGTGTTTAAATTAATCACATAAGAACGATTTGACCAGTATCTGTATTAGTATCTCCTACAACTATGACAGAAATAGTATACCTTTATTGTGGTGGACACTTTCTTCTCTCCTCCTTTCCAGCTCCTTGCGATCGTAATTCAGACGCTTCAGGCACATGATGCCATAATGCAAACTGACCCTGAGGTCAAAAGAGCAACAGTGTTAAAACAGGTTGAAGCAGGTTAACTGGAGCTACTCTCGTTAATCAGAAGAACATCTCTGAACTACTTGAGACTTTCTGCACAGATCACAGATAAGAGCTGGAGACACAAACGGAACAGCCACCATCACACAACGTCTTGCAACACGGATGTTTTTCCAGCTACACAAACATAAACGGACTCAACAGTAAAGAATGAGAGCAAAAACAACAACTTTAGTCTAGAGTCATCTTTTATTTCTGTACATTTTAGTTCCAGTGAGTCAGACTTTCTTAAACTCTAAGAGATCTTGATCAATTGCTCCTCAGGCTTTATAAAGAACTTTAAAATATTTCTGGGGGTATTTAAATACTTTTCCCAACAGTTTGCGTCTTTATATGATCATTTTCAAAGGAATCTTTTTTGTTTGTTTGTTAAGCCACTTAACTCTGACCTATGAATCATTCAGTGATGAAAAGGTTCCCAAACTCTTGGGATAAACCAGTGTTGTGTCAACATAACAGACAACTTAACAAAGAAACACATTTAAATAGGATCTTTATGGTCTTTGTTACTCGCCGTCTGTCACGCAATTTGTTCTCATTTCTTTAGTTGAATCTTCGAAAAATACGAACGATAACACAGTTTGACTGACAGGAAATAGGATTTTTTTCACTCCGACAAAGTGATTCTCAAAAAGCTATTAGCTAAAAAAAAAAATGTCATACAGGACATGATCAAATAAAGGATGACACATCTTTCTGGTTCTGGATTTTTGATGTCTCAAAGAAGTGCCTTTCAGATGCTATTCATCTAAGTCTTCTTTTGTCAACAATTTATTTGTCCATTTTTCTATTTTCGTACCCACTGGACAAATGTGGTAAAACCTGAGAGTTAGTTTAGGCCTACATCTTAACTTGTGCTGATCTCAAACTCTCTGTAGTCTATTAAATATAACCTTCCAAATTGGGGTGATCTATTTAAGCTGCCTTTCAATGCTGCTGCTGCTGCTATCACTGCTGTGGCCCAGTGGGGTAGAAATACTCTAATGTATGAATGAATGTTGCTGCAACATGAATATGGAATGACGGGGTCAGAGCACAGACACAAGACCCGAGGACACGCAAATGAAATAGAGAAAAAAGGGGGAAGTCTGAAATTATTTGCTTGGAGTTCAGAGCGGCTTTCTGTATAAGCTGGACAAGCCTCGACTGCCCCCGCCCCCAGGTTTTAATAAAAGACAGAGATAATGGTGGTGGAGGAGGGTGTAAGGATTCAGCACGTCATAGCTAGGGGCTGAGGTGCAACTGGGAGCGAAATAGGCGTGGACTTTTTCCCAAAATATAATTATTCCATAATTTCACCGAGTTGTCTGACTGCAGGAGCAGCTCTACCTGTGGAAGCTGTCCACCATCTTGAGCTGTCCTCTCAGCTCCTTTTTGGTCAGGTGGTCCAGCATACGGGCATCTACTAGCGACTCCATGAAATAGCTGCGATACTGTGGTAGGCCCAGACTGGGCAGCCAGTCGTTGCCCACCCACTCGTGATTCATATCACCGTAGGCCAGTATCTAGAGGGGACAAGCACAGATGATCAATGGTGATTCACGCTTGGCTTGATATCTGATGTCTGAGCGCTCATGACTCACTGCTTGCAGTCTCACTGCAGATGAAGTAACTGACAAATATGCAGCATGTTTGTGTTGGTTCAGATTTTTTCAAAGGTTAAAAAAGTTCATCCTTACCTGATCCCAGCTGAATTCTTTCAGTTCCTGGAACGCAGAGAGAAAGGACAAGGCAGAAAGAGAGAGATGGAGCCAGAGAGAGTGAAGTGGAGGGTAAAAGGGGAAGCGGGAGTCAAGAGCAGGGTGGATGGATGGAAAGATGAGCGAGGAGAAGCAAAGGAGGGAGAAATCACAGCAGCAGCAGCAGCAGCAGCAGGAAAAGAGGACAAAAGTGAGGAACAGTTTGTTAGTGAACGGGTAATTAGTTGGAAGCAGTTCACACTGAAACCACAGGGAGAGACGAAAATGCTGAACACTATTGCCTGGGCCCACAGAAAAGACAGACAGATAGAGAAATAAATACAAAAAAAAAAGAGGAAGGGAGAGACTCATCAACATGATTCAGACCACACAAAAAAATTCAACATTATTTAAAACTGACGGAAATGATCATGATCATAGAAAAAGGATCAGACAGAAGACTGGATGACTAGAGCACTGACCGGAGGCTTAGTGGCAGCGTTCAGAGACTCCATCTCTGCGTGGGTCATCCACACGTTACTGGTAGACTGCAAAAAAACAACAACAAAACTTCAATAATTATCTTAACTGCTTCAAAATAAGAGCTGTCAACCAACAACTGTAAACTGTTTTTACACTGCCATGGTGAATTCAATGAAAAAAAAAGGAACAAAGCAAACCGATAACAAATAAATCTTTTCAAGCTATTGAGCCAAATGTTTCGATCATTTTCAATATTTCATCAAGCCACAAAAATGATTGAAGATGCCAAGACAAGCAGAATCTGGATTTTGTTCCAAACTCAACAATCAGAGGAAGATTGCTGTTCTAGCTGTTAGAATCAAAAGTACAGGGCTTTAAAAAAAAGAGAAAAATTTAATCAGGAACACTGTGTTCTTTTTTTTCTGTTTGCAGGAAGTCATATTTAGCACACCGGCTCTGTTTTGGGACTTCTCTGTCCTTTTAAGTCCATTTGAGGTGTGCCAGAGGCAGAAAGATCACACCTTCTGACCCTTTTGTGTGCACATCCTGGGGCTGTTCAGACCTGGTCCAAACGTGTCCTGCGTAATCTGATCACAAGTGGACAAGGCTAAATCCAGGTGTGAACATTCTCAAGTCGGAATGAATGCATTCAAATTCAACTGTTTTCAGATTATCAGGATTACCTGTGAGTAAGTTCCCTTAATTGTGCAATGTTTGTTTTGTAAAGAGCTCCGTGTGAATCATATCGCAATCTGGCTTTCCTATGAGACATTGTATGTCCACCCACCTGTGGGAGAATTCCCATGGGGGAGTCAGCTGGCAGGTGAGCCATCAACATTTAAGGGTGGTCAAAAGTTTTATTGTGTGCATTTCAGTCACAATTTTTATAATCAACTCTGCAAAAAAACGTGACTTGGGTGATTCTGAAACACGATCTGGTTTGATCAATGATTTATTTCAGGTCATTGACTATTTATGAGTTGGTGGAAATATCAGTGGACTGCTGAATTATTGTCAGGCAATCTTCTGGCAGCTAAATATCATTATTTGTTTGCAATTTGAGCTAAGATTGAGCTGAAACCGAGACTCTGCAAACTCCTTTCAACATCAGGTGTAAGGACACGTATGAAGAGCTCGAATCAGCCAGAAAAACATGTGAGCAATGTGTCCTAACAGTCAGCAGCAATGTTTTCTTTATTTCCACTCATTTCTGACAGACACCGAGCGCCCAGATACGACTAGATTAAAGATATATTACCAGAAGAAGGGAAGCCGACACGCGTATCCTTGATCACTATAATGAACAAAGCTGTGATCTCTGAAAACAGAAGGTTTTCTAAGTCTTTCTGTTTAATAGTTTCCTCCTGAAAGAGTAAATAAACATCTTATAGTTCATTCTTCACTGAATCAAAGTGCAGCCACTGTTAAAAATCATTTGGATATGTGCGCATGTGGAATCGGCGGCTCACTTCAATGCTATTTGTGTATTCAACATTTAAGACTGATGCAAAACTGTTCATGATATAAAGGTTTATAGAATATAATTTGCATGAACTGTTATTAAGTTTTTGAGTATTTCTCTGATTTCTGTTTCAGGTTAGATGATGAATTTTATTCCAAAAGAAGCAAACAAACACTTTAAAGGTGCCATCAGCCATTTGTTTGTCCTCTTTCTAAGCTGAGATGAAGAATCTTTCTAGGCTGCATTCTTCAAATAGTTTGATTGGATTTTGTTTTTATTGTGAATTAAAGAGTTGTAGAATCTTACAGAGCGAGTGCTGGCCGGGGCAGAAGGGCTGGTGAGGGATACCATCTCCTGGATGGCCAGCCGCAGTTTGAGGCGGTGGAGCGGGTTACTGATGCCGATTTCTCTCTGGATCTCCGTGTCGGACAGGTTTGCCATGATTGCACCGCTTTTAACATTGGCACGACATGCTGCAACGTACCAGGCTGGCATTCCTACCCACAGCTGGAAGGGAAGCCAAATTAAAGACGGAAGAGTTTAAAGAATAAATATATTTTGATACAATATTTGGGGTGTCCTACCTCCAACCAAGATACAACAGTAGGTCCGTCCCAAGATGCAAATGGAAGTCCTTGGCGGCAAGCTTCTTCCAGTAGCTCATGCCTGATGAGAAGAGGAAAAGCTCAGAATGATGTTTAATGAAATTTAAGTAACAATAAAAACAATGTGTATTTATTAACTTCTTCTTGCTGCGACGGTCCTTGTCTGCTGGACCAAGTGTTCCCGTCTTGTTTATCCCCATCGTGTCACCAGAACCAAGGTCTTCTGAGGGTGTAGATGCTGAGAGAGACATAGAAAGGTCAAATATCCCCAAATTTACAGATTTGCATGTTAAACATGAAATCCCTAATCCTCCATCCACTTACCAAGAGAAACAGATCCATCACGTCCAGGTTGGCACAACCTTCCTTTCTCTTTCTTTCCAAAAAGCCGACCGATGGAAGACTTGATGCTTTTCTTCTTGCTGGATTTGTGGAGAGAATCCTGGCTGCTATTGGAGCTGCTGCCATCCGCAGAAAGGCTATAAAATTCATGTTAAAAAAAAATGTCAAGCACAGAAAGCATCTGTTTAAAATGTCTGCGGTGTGTCCGACTTACCTGCGAAACTCCCGGGGGTCGTCGAGCATCGCGCCCGGGTGGGTGAGGGCCATTCTATCCAATCGCAGTGCACGAGGAGTTGGAGGAGGAGTCGAGTCGAGAAGAGCAAGGGATCGATCGTCCTCCTTGTTGTTCTGAAATATGAATTTAAAACATATTGGTTAAAGTAGTGAACTTGTTTTACTTTTTCATATTTTCTATTTTTATTCAAGTCATGAAAACAAACAAAAACGTAACCTCCGTAATGAGTTTTCTGAAAGGTTGTTTTGTGTTTTCTTTCATATATAAAGAGTAGAATACATCTTGACTCGTTCTGTCAAATTTAAAAATCAATCTTTATGAATAGCAAAAACAATCAAAAGTATAGAAACTTAAATTCAACATTTAAAGAGGGTTGTGTGTTCAAGCCAACATCTAACCTCTGAACAGCTTCTTGCTACAGTTCTCTATCATGTCTGATTGATTTTTTTAAAATTATTTTTGGGAGGAGGATTTTTTTGGAATCAATCCTCCTGTTTTGGAAATGCCAAAACATTCACACGTCTTGATGTTTGAGTTGATCTGATGCTCTTTAAACATCTCTGTCTGGGTGATTTGTGCTTTATTTACATGAGTCACACTCTGGAGGAGCTGTTTGCATAAACAGGGAAGTTCATACTGAGGTGATGGTACAGAAGCTCATCTCTACATTCCAGCAGTACCTGTCTATCAGATTCACGGGCCGGAGAGTGAGGCAGACGTGGGGTGGAGTGTCCAGAGCTGGGAGGAGACGGCGAGGCCAGGGTGGAGGAAGTGATAGATGATGGGATGAAACCACGTCCTGTGCTGTCTCGTCCCAGGGAGGAAGGAGGGATTGGTGGGCTGTCTAATGCAACACTGACTCGACTCTCGATCTCTTCAGCCCGCAACTCTGTGTTTTCCTTCTCCTCCTGGATTAACCTGGTTTGTTAATTAGAAAACAGGAAAAAAGAAAACATCCAAATTGTATTAATGATTTAAATATCCACCGATGTCCCATTTGCATTTACCATTTTGAGAATTCAATTTGTTGGTGTTCTTGCTGAGAAAATTAATCCCACCCTCATGTCTGTTTAATTATAACCCCAGATAGCATGGTAGCTTAGCTTGAAACACCAAAGAGGCCACTTGTGTCACGATGGGCGTGGCTGGGGAAAAACTCAACCTGCAGGAAGTAGCAGGTAGAAGAAAATCCAAAAGGTTCTTTAAGAAATTCAAACTGAGACCAGAACTGAATAGAACTGGGTATGGACCATGAGCAACAACAAGCAAAGGATCTGACAGGGATGGAGAGACAAAGGTGAGAAACACAAACAGGTGAGTGAACAGCAACGTGAGCATTATGATCCTGATTCTCTACAACACCATAAGATGGCAAAATTCAGGAGTTTACTCACATTTTTTGTATTTATTGTGTTTATTTTGAACAAGAATGTTTTTTTTTTTTTAATATTAGTCTGAGAATGTTATTAGCGTTCCTCATCATTTTTAAGCTAAGTAAGCTAGTTACTGTAACTAAAGATGACTGGTTTAGCCTCCAAATTCTTTCACAACTATAAAACATCCTCTGTCTGATAAAAAAAAAAACAAGCATGCTAGCTTAACAACTGCATAGCATATCACAGTGAGACCTTCACATGTCATTAATCACTATGTTTTTAATCCAAGTTGAGTCCACTGCAGCACAGAGAATAAGATTCCTGCATTTTTTCTAAAACAATTTTAGATTTCGATTGGACAGAACACATTTACTGAGTCCCAATGAAGCATGTGGTTTTCTGGATTTTGCTTAAATGCCACACCAACTTATTTCTGACTTGTGATGCCTCATAAATACCAGTATTTACGTATATTTCTATCTCGTGCTTCAGGTTCAATACAGTCCAGACCAAAAAGACAAGAATCATTGTTTTACAAATGCATTAAAGGCTAAATTAAGAATGCTTTTTATTTTAAATGATTATCATAGGAAAAGACCCCCCTCCCTTCCTCTCTAATATATCATCACCCTTGTCATGTATACATGTCACATCATATATAAAAAGTGTTTCTTCTCCCGCTGCAGTCTTTCCTGAGGCCGTGTCAGTGAGGTGTTGATATGTTTATAATCTGTTGTAGGTATGTGTCAGGCTGCAGAATGTAGGGAGGTGTTCCTCACATTCTCCCTCCCTCCCTCCCTCCCTCTTACATACTTGATCTCCTTATTGATGGCCTCCAGCTGTTCCTGCAGCATGATGGCTAAGGTCTGCACGTCCGTCTGTCCGCTGGGGGAAAGAAGCTCAGAGCCAAAACGAGGTTCCCCATCGTCCTCGTCGTCAGAGCAGCCCACCTCCATTCCCTGCTCATACCCGGTTGCCAGCAGAGCCCCGCTCTCCCAGTCTGGGTACTGTATGCAGAGAACAATGTAGAAGATTCACAGTGCATCACTTCGGTTCAAAAACTGTACAACATCAGAAATTTCCTTCTTAGATTTTCTCAGATGAGAAATTGAGCATTTCTATTGGATACTTTCAGGTAAATAAAAAATAAAATCTCTTTCAGAAACATTTTCAAAACGAAACCTCCGGATCTGAAAGCTCCTTTACCTTTAATGAGACACATCTGTGGTACTTTCTTCAAGAAGCATTTCAGATGTTTTTAAGGGTTATATCTGACCTACTCTGGTTAAAATGAGCAACTCAACCAGCTAGTTTTAGTTTGACTCAACTTTCGCCTTCATTTCCAAAGAAACGTCTCATTTTTAAATTAATTCTAGAGCTTCCAGCTGAGAAACAAACAAACTGTTCATCTTGTTTACCTTTATTCCTTTTCTGTACTTCTCCATTGCTTTACAACTTTTGACCACTGAGTTGTCAAGGCACAAACTTTCATATCACAAACAAAACAAATGACTGAAAACCCTCATTATTGTGCAATTAACTCATCCAAATCTCCCACATATTTGAGCTATTTTGATGGGTCTACCTTGCTTGAATCCTCGTGGGCAGTACTCCAACGAGCCCTGTGACTTCGTCTGACCACACCCCCGGCAGTGGCATTACCAAAAGGATCCAGGTGAGTGGTGGAGCCTGTTGGGAGGGACCCGCCTCCATGGGAATACCTCAGCTCCAGGGCACTACCTGGCAGAGAGCGACTGCAGAGATAAAAAAAAATAAAGATGGTTCCAGATAAACTGAACTGATAATTATTCCTGGGGCTCTTCTCAGTAACTCCACTAGGATGATATAAAAACAAACATGCAGCAAACAAGTTGAGGTGTGCTGAAATAGTCAAAACAGTATTTTGAAACAATTAAAAATAAGATTAATCATCAATTAAATAACCGACTGAACAAAAAACAATAAAAGTTGAAGGCACCTGCCGATGCGTATTTCTATCAACAGACCTGCTGGCAGGTGTGACAGACGGTGAAGCAATGACAGTTAATGTATCTTAATTCCAGTGTTTGTGCAGTGAGCGTGTAGCATCCATCAACGTAGGTAACGCGAGCAGTGACAATGTTAAATGCTCCAAATGGGGAGTGATTTATTAACAAACGTACACACACAACATCTGCATATTTACAGTGCAAAATAAAGATCACATCTGTAGCACTAACCTGGAATAAGAGCCACCGGGCCGAGACCTGAGCTGGTCCACCTCCAGCTGAAGACGTTCCAGCTCTGCTATCAGCTGGTCCTGGAAGACGAGAAGAGACAGAAGGAATGGAATGAAAGTCTGTTGGATTCAGTTAAGAATGAGACTTGGAGTGTTGTTACCTTGTTAGCCAACAGATCATCCTGGAGTTTCTTCATGTTGGACAGTTCCTCAGAAAGAGCATTCTGATAAGATGTTAAAAGAAACATGATCATTGTTTAATCTGTGAAGTTCAAAATGTATTTTATTAATATTTCACTACCTCAATCAAATCCCATCAAAAAGACGCCAGATTTTGCTCCTTTTTTAGATTTCTCATCTGTCTTTTCAAAAATCATTTCAAATTTTTTTTATGCTTCCTGAAGTTTACAAATTAAAATGTTCTGTCTATATGTTTGTCTTGAGAGAAATGCTGAAATCCACATTCATTAAAGGTCCACTCATGTTTCTAAAGATTTTCTAACATCAGATGAAGTTCAGCAGTAAGTACGCCAGGGGAATTACTTGTCTGATTTTATTTGGTTTCGTTTATTAAAGATTTCTGGGAAAAGGAGCAGTTTGGATTTGTTTCTTTGGTCTGAGCAGGTCACCTTTTCCTCCAGGGCAGCCATCCTCTCCTTCAGATGAAGCTGCAGCCTCTCGTTGGACTCAGACAGCAGTTTGTCCACGGTGTCGGAGAGGCGTTTGTTGTGTTCATCATTCATCCTTTCTCTCTGCCTCGCCTGAGGGGGAGACAGAAAGATGATTTAGAAAGAAAGATTTAAAAAGTCAGCAACAGGAGGGAGCAAAGGGGAGGTGGGAGAAGAGATAGTGCCGAGAATTCTGCTTGACTTGACACAGATTTCTATCAGAATAGAATATCAAATAGAGGGTTTAGAAAATTAGAGCACTTTTGTGTCGCGTAAAGCTTGACAAAAAGAACGGTATGAAAGAGGGGGTGGATGAAAACAGAAAAATGAGCATGACTCACTCTTTGTAGCTCCTGGTTCTTCTCCTCTAGTTGTGCCTCCATCTGTCGCAGCCGTTCCTCAAAGTTGCCATGACGCTCTTCTGCCTAAACGATTGGAGAGGAAGCAGGTCAAGAGTGTGAGCCGTGTTGCAACACTTGTACAAATTAAGACAAAGGAAAAAATCTTGTTGACTGAATCTACTAATTAGTTACATGCCTGCACAGTGTAACAGTGTACCGGTACTTGTTTCTTACAGGGTATTAATATGATCCTGCCACGAAAGCCATCCTGCCTGAACATGTAAACGAAACTGCAGCCCTTTAAGATGTTTGACTAACAAAAAAGGAGTGAATGCAATGTACATTTTTGGCATGAGTGAAAATTGTGTTTACACGAATTGTCAACAATTAAGTGGGGGATTTGTGTGGAACAGTTCCTGACGTGTTTGTGCCTGAGGAGCCATTAGCTGTGCTGACTCTGTGCCCTCAGATAGCTTTCATCTTAAATTTACTGGCTTCAGTTTGATTAAATTCATTAGTCATTTGACATCTTGTGCTTCTCGATCACTCAAACATGAAATCACGCAGATTCACACAAACATATGTGCATGTCTGCAACTGCTAACGAGTTGACACACACATGTGAATGTCTGTCTCTGCACATGACTTTGATCTCAGTGCATACACTTCCTGTGTGTTGGTTTCTGCTTGAGGATACACACCTTGTTCAGAGCAGCCACTCTCTGCGCGAGCTGAGCTTCGATCTCGGGCAGTGTCTCGGCCCTCTGCAGCGTCTGCTGCAGCTTCTGTTTGGCATCATCCAGACGCTCCTGAAGCTGCCGGTTTTTCTCTTCGCTCTGCAGGAAGACCGGATGACAGGAAGAAGAAGTGAAACTCAGAGATTGCCCAGGGCAGCAGACATGATTAAAGCCACCGACGGGGGAAGGTAAATGCCTCAAAAATACGGTCTGCGTGCCAAAGTGAAACGCAGCCAAGCTGCCAATCAGCAGCAGAAACATGGACTCACAGAGGGGAGAAGAGACTTTTCCCACCTGTCTGTAAAGAGACTCCTTGCTAGCCAACTCGTTTTCCAGTTTATCCTTTATGTCATGGAGAGACGTCGCCTCCCTCTGGGCGCTCAGGTACCTGCAAACCAAAACAAAACGGTAGACAAATGAATCAGTGAGAAAAGACTTGGAAAAAAAGCCCTTCGTAATAAATCATAAAGAGGAAAAAACAAACAAACCTGCGCTCTAATGTAGTAATTCTCTCCTCCATGTCTTCCCTTTGACAAAGTGCCTGAATATTAAAAAATAAAGAAAAGCATTACATGTAAGGATTGTGAGGCAGAAAGAAGGAGAAAGGACAGAATGTTATGTTTAAAAAATGAATTGCTGGAAGGGAATAGTCTGACTTTCAACTGTTATTAGCTGAAGAATGAAAACTCCAGGCTAATAGTTGCTGTTGACAGATTTCCCTCACGCACTGAGGGGAAAGGCCTGCTTCAGAAACTGGCTTGACTGCATCTTGTCCCACAACACTCCATACACCTTTTAACAGCTGCCAGCACACTGACTGATTAACAGGCCCTGTTCATGACAGAGACGCCTGACTGTCGCCATGGCTACAGGCCCTTTAGCGTACAGTAGCAGCCGCTGCTGCCAAGTGACTGTTGCTTTGTTACTATAGCAAGCAGTTCAACATTTCTGTGTATGAACAACTTGTTGTGGCACTGGGACAGACACATGTAAAGGCGGTTTGATGTCAATCAACAGCAGCTGGTCTCACCTCTTTCAAATCCCTCTGCAGTTTCTGGTTGCTTTCCTCAGATCGGGCCAGCTCCCTCCTGGCAGATGTAAGCTGCTCCTCAATCTCACCAACCTGACAGGAAGTTAACGCATCGGACGTAAAATTGGGATCATTTTCATCGTATTTCTTTGTTTTGTTTTTACCATGTTGTCTCTGAATGAAGTACCTGTCTGCACATGAGAGCAAGTCTCTCTTTCAGCTGCCCCAGCTCTGACCTCTGTCGTTCGATCTCACCCTCTCGTTGCCGGTCAATGTCACCGTCATCTAAGATGGAAGATGGTCCATTCGGAAGCCGCTAAATGAAAATATTAACATCTATTAAACGAGATCAACGAGAAAAGTTTCGATCGGCTTGAAGAAATCTGATTGCTAATGACTTGCAATGTGACGCTTGTTCCTTTTCTTTTAACTGATTAAGTACTTCTCACTTTACTCTGCAATATTTCTCTAAAAATAAAGTACAATGATTTTGTAATTAATCTGTAAAAATAACAGCTGAATGTTAAGATATTTCTATAAACAGAATTTGAAAATAGCAATATTCTTAAATAATAACAGAATACTAAAAAACACTTTAGTTACTTTACTTGCATTATATTACTGTTTTTACACTAATTGTACATTAAAAAATAAACAGTTCTCTAGAATCGAGGGAACAAATGAAAGGAATTATGACTTAATCTAAAATGAACCTGATTGAGCCCTTGAATAGCTCGAGGTAACCACAGAAACACCGACTCGGATTTTAGCCATCTTTCTGTTAAAAATCTTTGAGTCCAAACATGTGCTTTTCTTCAGTGTTAGAAAATCTTTAGATATTTTTCCTGCCCTCTCACACAACAACACAAACAGGCATCCAGATCAACAGCTAAAGTTCTAAACATCTCATCTGTAATCTTGTTTTTATCCTTTGAGTGAATATTCTCGTTTTGTTCCTTCTCGAAGGAATACTGAATAAAAATAGCTGCTGTAAAGTTAAACTATCCAGAGAAAAAAAAAAAACACAGTCAGGTGGATGTGAAGAAACAAAAACACAATGCACTCTCACTGATTGAAGACTGAGGTTTCCATCTTAGCTCATAAAAATAGAAGATGGTGCATAACTTCCTCCTGACTGAATGACAGTTATGGCTGGAAGCCACATGGCAACAAAACAAATCCAGGAATTTACAGCAGACTGTTGCAAAAGCTGCAATAGCTTCTGGCAATCAGTGGCCCCTGATCAGTGTTTCAGCCGCAGAGTGCGTGTGCTGTACTGACAAATACTCCTTCATCTCATTGTGCTTTTAGTTGATGTTTCAGTTTTGGTGTGTCCAGCATTTTTGTACCAGTGTGTAAACAACTGATTGGTACTAAATGTTTAAACTTGGCTGAAAAATACTGTTGTATCTTAATAATTCTTAATTTTTGTATTGTTTCTCTCAACTGAAATGATTTTTCAAGAGGAAATTTAGTTTATTAATTTAGACACAAACACCAAATAACAAAACAAGCTGCAGCGAACAATGATCCAAAGTTTGGTCACAACAAACTGCTCAATTATAATTTCTTCTGCCAAGTAAAATACACACATTTTATATCGCTTCACAAACTCATCTGCTTTTGAAAATGTTTTATTTTTATTTTGTTTTTACTATTAGACTTTAGGGAGTAAAGTAAGTAGACCAGAAGCAAATAGAAACAGTATTTTACCTCTTTGCCATTGTCTAATCCCTGCTGTCGTCGTTTGACTTGTTCCTTTAAAGTTACAACCTGAAATATGTCAATGAGAATTATTATAGACTTCAACTGTATTTATAATTTATTTCATCTTGGAGAAAAATAAGCAGGAACTAACTTCTTGAGAGGAAGACTGCAGCTCTTCCTCCAGGACTGCTACACGCTCCAGTGCCACTCGTAGCCTTTCCCGCACTTTCTCATCTAGTGCTTTGTGGTGCTCAAACAAAGACTTGAGGGCTTTCAGGACCTCCACCTCGCTGGAGACACCTGCAGGAGACTGGGCCTGCCTCTTCACCACCGTCATCCTCAGGCTGCGCTCGTGGCGGGACACCAGGCACTCCAGATGTTCAAGCAGCAGCTGGAAACATATGTGGTTTACATGCTACATAGCGACTTCACACTTGATTACATCTGATCATGTGAAGGCATTCAGATCATGCATACCAAACCATATGAACATGAACAAATAGAAGAGTACTGACTCGTGTGTTGTTTCTCTCAGCCTTCAGCTCTGCGATCTCCTCCTCCCTCTCCAGCAGCTGTTCCCGGCACAGGTTCAGCTCTTTGGTCAGCACTGCAAACTCCTATAGGGTCAAAAGAGGGTGCTCATATTGACTGAATGCTGCATGAAGTGAAGAGTGCTGATCACACCCACTCATCATACTGTAACTGTCACTGCAGCCAGGAACCCTTTACCAAACAGGCCTTGACACATTTCCAAACTTCTTATACTCCCTGATCTCACCAGTATTTCTGTCAGGTGGGTCTTCTCAGGGTTAGTTTTACATCAGTCCTGTTATAATTCCAAATGTTTTATTATACACGGTGTGACAGTGCATTTACACTGATGATGAGGATCGACAGCGTTGAATTTATTATGCTGTTTGGATGTTTTGATCTGTAAATGTATCTGGGTGTCACTGCTGTGTGAATTTCTCAAGATACAAGTGGGAAAAAAATTGCAGCAGTATTTGAATGAGTGCATTAGTAGTTCAGTGACAAAAGAGGGGGTTTGATTTTTATTCCTAGATGTAAAGATATTTCCTTTTATTTAGAATTATAGGATCAGTATCAAATAAATTGTACCAGTGTGTAAAAATCCCTAATAAAAACAAAAACCCTATAAACATTTCTGAACAATCAGAGCACGTTCTTCTTCTCTGAGGAAAAAGGACTAAAACTTTTTATTTCAGTCAATCGTGTTTTATGCTGTGATAAATAAAGAAATTCTTCTTAAACTGTACAAATCTTCACAGGTTCTTTCCTGTAATCTCAAATGTAAGCAGATGCACCAGATGTTTATGTTTGGATTGCAAATATCTCTGTGGGTGTTTCAGTCTCTGTTCAAACTTTGGACACTTCCTGCAAATAACAAAAACACCCCTAAATATAAAACTGACAGTTATTATAAAAACAAAGTTATCATCATGTTTACAATATAGCTGCTTAGCAAACTGTCTGTGTCATCCATCCATCCATCCATCCATCCATCCATCCATCCATCCATCCATCCATCCATCCAGTTATTCTGTGTGGGAGAGCTGGTGTCTGTCTCCAGCAGTCACTGGGTGAGAGGTGGGGTTACACTCTGCACTGGATCCCAGTCCATCACAAGGCCACACAGAAACAAACAACCATTCATGCAAATCCACAACTAGAAGCAATTTAGAGTCACCAATTAGTCTAACATGCATGTTTTTGGTCCGTGGGAGGAAACCGGAGTCCCAGGAGAAAACCAAGCCACAAAAATACAAAATACTTCAAGTATTACTGCGCTGATTTTTTTTTTTCATTTGTTCTCATATTTTTTTCTGTGGTATGTCTTGCCCAAAAGCAGCAAAAATGTTGGTTCCAGATTCCAACGAGATGGAAACACATGTTGTCAAACATGTTTGCAGAAGACAACAAACATTTTCAGTGACGACCGCAGCCTCCTGAGCTGGATAATGTATAAACAGTCTTCAAAAGTACCCGTTTCCTGAGTGTTTATGGGATGCACCAGGACAAACTACCCAAATAAAGCCCCATCCCGCCACACACTGGGTCCAAAGGAACATCAGCCAACTTTACATAGCGAGACCCCCCCCAGAGGCCCCACATTAACACGTTAACATGCCTGAGCTGCTTTGGCTGGACAAGGAGGCCCTAAAACATAACTTTAACTGACACTAAGTTTTACTGTTAGTATTTTCCCTCAAACCGCAGAGCCATTAACAACAGCAAACAATTTGACAAATCTTGATTTCATTAGGAAACCAACACAATGAGTCTAAAGGAATTTGTGTGCTGAATCCAGTCAGCAGGCTGTCAGCGCTGTGCCATACCTACCACAGCGCTCAGTTCACAGAGTCCAGCGGTTTTAAACTGATATAAAACCTTACAGCTGGCTTTATTACACGTGTTGCACCTGAAATTGCTTTAATTGCACACTAAGTGCAAACGCCTGTTGTCCATCATTAAAAACTGGAGGTTAAACAAGCATGAGAGTAATGGAAATCAGATGAGCGCAGTGTAAAGTTTTCAGTTTTTAACAGCTGAACTGCTGTGTTTTAGTGTCATTTCCTTCAAATTATCTGAGGTTAGCAAGATTTTTACAATTATATTCTGTTGGCTTTTGTCTGGGATCTATATCAACAATATAGGAGACATAATTTCTATTGGCTTGAGTTAAAGTTTCAGCACTTCATGTCTGCGTTCCTGAGATTTTGTTTCTGTAATCGAATTATGCACACAACGCGGTGTGGGGTGTCTGTACTGTTTGTATGAACAGATCCCTCTTGAAAATGAGACTATGTGCTCAGTGAGGCTAACCTGTATAAACAAAGGGGATGGTTCTGTCATTTTACTGCACGTGATCATGGCGTAATACACATATGACACAAAGCTCATCCCCAAACACGTGTGAACTAAATCATGCTTGTTTTTACTCGTGCAAAGAAGCTGTTAAAGGCCACTGATGCATGCACGGTGCTGCTGCTGCTATCTTTGCTCTCTGTGTTAACAGTGATCAGTTTACTCCGTACAGCAGCAAACAGGCACCTCACCTCACACCCTCCTACAGCCAAAATGCATTAAACAGGACAGCGTGTACAGACCATGTCAAGCCTCCGAGCTGATGCGCTCACTGAGCTGAAATACGGCAGAGACGTGAAAAGACGAAGTGAGTTTGAAATGCGAGGAAGTTTCTGTGTACAGATGGCATGTTCTGGGCCCAGAGGATACCACAACACTAGGATTAATTCAAATAACAGACCATGTGTGATAAACCTCGGTAACCAGTCTTTCCTCTCGTCTCTTGTCGCTATCATTTTGGTCAGACACAATATTTCCCACGTTATTTTCAGTCTCCCTGTCATGAAAAGCAACATCTGAAACAGAGTCTAGAAGCCAGATTATTAATATGCAGCAATATGCAGATTGCCTTGATTTGTTAGTCTCTGTGTGTTTCATACGACTCAATTATTTTCTCTCTGTGCCATGCTGTCTTTCTCTCTCCACTCCTCTCTCCTGTTTCCCTCGCTTGGCAGCGTCTACGCACAGACAAACTCAGTGAACTCATCTATGTATTACAGCAATCCATGTTTTCCTCCATCTGAGCATGTGTGTGAGTGTGTTGCAGCAGATGTGTGTGCTGTATTGATCTCCTCTACGTAAACTAATATGACCCTTTCACGTCCGGTCGCTCATTTTTGCCGAGCCTCTGCACCTTGACACCAGTTATTTTTTATAATTCACAGCAACAGAAAAAATAGGTACAAACAGCGAGGAGAGGCCTCATCGCAGCTTGAGGCGTCTAACTCCTGCCTGAAAATAGAGACAGAGCCCTTCTATGCTGAGTGGAGTTACAACATTATTGTGATGTGGAATAATATTGGCATCTGCACTACAGGGGAGTGTGTGACATTTTACAGTTATCTCTATTTTTTAGATAGTCCCAGTTTTTTTTTTGTTGATAAGAAATTGCTAAATATTTATGATCATCACTCTGTTGCTTTAACAACTATAAAAATGTATATTATTTGCTAGGAAAATTTGTGATATTATTGGATTTATTTCTTATTTATTGGAGAAAAATTCTGCAAAAGAATCACCTAAAGGAAAATACATTTTTTGAGCCAGTTTCTCGATTTTTTTAAGGGACTCAACAGAACTGGACAACATAGATACATTTTTTACACGAAATAAAATGTTAATTTAGAAATAAAAATCTTTTTCAAACATTGTTTTTTTTCCTGAAAAACATGCTGCCTGACTTTGACTTCATATTTACAATGATTAATGAATAATTAAATATTTCTTAGATCTTGTATGTTGTATAATAATATTTAAAAGCCAATAACATTGACTATGACACAGAATATATTGTTTTCTGACAATTAAGACAAGGAGAGAACAGAAAACACACATTTCTGTCTCTTTTATTTAGATTATTTTCTATTTTTTATGCCACAAATCGGTTCAAAAAATAAATATAAAAGTGTAAAAGCTGCTGAATTCTTTGAACTTATGGTTATACTTTAATTCCCTCAACTATACAGTAAACCAAAACCCACTTAGAACCCTCTGGACCAGCTGCAAAATTAACTTGACATCTTGATGTCGTTTCAGTGTTATCATGACCATATTTTTTGTTGTAACTGGTGTGAATTTATTATCTGATTTATAATCAGTGAACTTGGCCGACTCTCAAATTGCATTAAACTTTATTTGAATCTAGTGGCTGATAGTAAAATGAAGGCTGTATCTTCAAAAACACACATCAATCAGAACTCACTCAGATGTTCGTTAATACAGACACTAATAATCCACTAGTCTCTACAACAGTTTTAAAGACTGTAGAAAAAATTATCTACTGATATCAAAAATGACGTGTGTCTCATATGTTCCACACCTACTTCAGATTTTAAGTAAAGAGCTCATGTAATCCGACCTGTCATTTAGGATGCTAGCATTAATTCTACTAACTCTTGATTCTTTTATATTTGCATTTATAGAACTGGACGTGTGACACCTGAGAATGATTCTATTGTTTTTGTCCCTCCTGAGTGTCCGTACCTGTGGCAGGGCGATGGACAGCTGCCTCTGTAGCGACTCCTTCTCATGTCCCAGCTCTCGTAGGCGAAGGTGTGCTGTTCCGAGGCTCTCCTGTGTCTCCCTCAAACTCTCCAGCAGCCTCTCTCTTTCTGTCAGCATGTTCACCATCAAGGACTCCAGGTTACCCGTGCTTCCTCCTTCATCACCTCCTCCACCTCCTCCTCCAGCACTGCCGCCGCGGGGATCTCGGCTGCCGTAGCCTCCCATCCCGCTGCCCATCCCTCCTCCACCACCTGCTGGGGAAGACGAGCCGCCCCCTACACCACCGCGCCCATCCTCCGAGATGGTGGGCATCACCTCGCACATCATCTTGAGGCCTGGGTGTGAGAGGCGTTATCTGAGGAGAAGCCTAGGAGGTTCTGGAGAACAGCTGATCTCTTGTCATGAAAAGCACAACAGCTATTTGTTTGTTGGGTGTGTCTCCTCACAGGATGTGAGACTCAGGTACATTAGTGAAAGAAAACTGGGGGAAAGGATGGGGTGAAGGAGGTGAAGTGGGGTGTGGGGGGAAAGAGGGATAAGTGTGTGGTCAGTGGGTGACCTCTGACCCCTGGATCCAAGCTTTACTGAGGTACCAGTTGAACCTGGGGGTAGGGGGGAGAAGAAAACATGGGGTCACTTTTTGTATTATTTTAAGTTTCTTATTCAAGCAGCTTAAATAAGCTGATCAGCTGGAGGTGGATGGTGTTAAATGAAATGATGGAGAGCCCAAATATTCCTGCAAGGCCCTCCAGGTTGTGATCTTTCAGTCAATTCTCAACCTGATCCATCCTCTCTCACACACACATACACACACACACACACACACACACACCCACAAGTGTGTTTTGGTATCCTTATGGGGACCGTCCATTGACTTCCATTAATTTTAGTAACTAGATTTATACCTAACCCAAACCCTTTTCCTAACCTTAACCATTACTGATCTATAACTAACCCTAAGACTAACTAAAACTCTATTCATACCATACCTATAAACCTAACCCCTAACCCTAAAAAGGGGAGTCCCCCCCATGGGGACCAGGCTTCGGTCCCCACAAGAACCCTCGGACCCCAGAAAGATAGTAAAAGTCAGGAAATGGGTCCCCAGGAGGTCAGAAATCACACACACACACACACACACACCCACAAGTGTGTTTTGTTATCCTTATGGGGACCGTCCATTGACTTCCATTAATTTTAGTAACTAGATTTATACCTAACCCAAACCCTTTTCCTAACCTTAACCATTACTGATCTATAACTAACCCTAAGACTAACTAAAACTCTATTCACACCATACCTATAAACCTAACCCCTAACCCTAAAAAGGGGATTCCCCCCCATGGGGACCAGGCTTCGGTCCCCACAAGAACCCTCGGACCCCAGAAAGATAGTAAAAGTCAGGAAACTGGTCCTCAGGAGGTCAGAAATACAAACCCACACACACACACACACACACACACACACACACACACACACTATTAAAGGCATCTTTCTCCACGTTTTTTCCAAACCTTACTGCTGCAGCAGCAGTGCTGTCTCTCACACCAACTTGCATCGCTATACTCTGGAGTGATTCACCCATCTGTGCATGGCACGGCGCGTCCATAACGGTAGATCATTGCGCATGATGTAAGGAAACGAGAGCAGCTTTTACCAGCAAAACGCCGTCACGCAAATCCAGAAGAATTGTCAGACTTGTAGGTTGAAGAAGGATGCGGTGCTTTCTAACATGTATGTCGTTTTGGGGGGAAAGGGTGTCATCGTGAATTGTAATTTCTGCCTGTTCCAGGGGGAGAGGTGCTTCTTTTCAACGTTTCCGGAAACCATCTGTAAAAATATTCTGAAGGCCTACAATCCTTAGGGTGTTTGGGTGCAAAAAGAAACGCTGTCTTTTGAAAATAAAGGGCGGAAACTGCTTATTTCTGAGCGTTAAAAGCTGTACAGGACAGCCTCACACCGCTATCACATCATGGTGGGAGGTGCCAATCATCCTGTAAATGATGCAGGCCTAATTAACAAGATTACAGCATCAAATGTCACACCTCTGGATTATTTCAGGGAATATAAAGACCATTAAGCGCAAAACGGTGCGCCGCTTTGGCTTTATTCCGTCATCAAGGCGGATATTTCCTATCAACACCCAGCTGCCTCCCCCCACGCGCCACTCTACCCCCCCACCCATAAAAACAGCTGGACGATCAAACGCACGGCTACGTCTGAGCGCGCGGCACAAACGGCGGATTTCAGCCACCACTGAAGAAGCCGTGGCTCTTACCTATTTCATGATCGACGGAGAAGGGAAATAAAAGCGCATCGTTGCCCGGTTCACGCCATCAGAGCATCCGAGAAACGGAGGCTGCAGGTTATCCCCGTTCCAGCCCGGTTGCCAGCCTGGACCCGTCCCCTCCCTCCCTCTGAAGTAGGAGCGACGGCACGGATCAGCTGCTGCATCAAGCTGTACGTAAACAATCCAAGTCACATCCGGTGTGTGCAACTGTCTACAAATTAAAACCACTATGCGCTTCATCTTTCACTTGTGATAAAAAATTACCTTGAAGGGATTTTAAATTATGAATAAACAATAAAATTATCACAATATGGTAATAATTAAAGCATGTAATTAACTTAATCTGTGCTATGTGCTTTAATGTGCTGAAGCCTGACGTTTGACAGATTGCGTTCACTGTTTCAAAAATATTAAAATTATATTTTTTCACTCTTTAAACCTCTTTTTTGTTATTTTTTCACATCTGATCTAAATTAGCTATTATTATCACAAACGACAAACTATTGTTGAAATTTATTTTGAAGGTAAATAATTGTGTTTCTGCTTCCTTTCCGGGTGTTTATGTGTAACTTTACTCATTACCATCGTTTTCTCTGCTCCTTGTGAAGATTCTGGGTCTTAAGGATATACAATTCTTAATGTCACACTCTCCTCCAGCTGTGTCTTGATTCTCGTTATTTATATTGTTTGATTAATCTACATTTGTGTCTTCAACATCGAATCTAAAATCCACATCCGAGTCGGAACGTCTGAATTGTTTTTCTTCAGTTTCTTCTCTTCTTTGATTTTTGTCATAATTATTGAACAGTTGCACCACCTGGTGGTAAAACTGGGGACTGCAGCATCCGTTCGGTGGACGTCTACTGATTATTTTTGTGAAACAAAAAACTTTTTAAGAGCAGTAGATATAACATTAATAATAATGAAAAACAAACCTTCCCAATTTGAAAAATTTGTTTTAAGGTGAGCCAAACGAAGGCATCATGGCAAAAAATAAACCCAAATTATTAACGGAATGCTTCTCAGCCTCCTTTAATAATAAGTCCAAAACATAAATAGTGAATGTTTCCTAATAGCAGCACTGATTAGATCTTACAAGACACAGATTTCATCCAGGTGGTGATGCAGGACATGGTAGTGGAAATTAGAATAAAAACCCGCTGCAGAGAGAAAAGAGTGAAAAAGACCTGAATTTCAAAACATATATGCAAAAATACACAAACCTCAGTTCTTTAGTTTTGTAAAAACATTGTTGCGTGAGAAATATATTAAAGAGCTAACATCCTAAATTAAATAACAAAATTATATTTATCAGCGTGGTTTTTTGGGTACGGGATAAAAATAAAATTAAATCTGAATTAATGTATGAATGTTAGACCTGAGTATTAAAGCATTTTGTATATGCAGCAAAATGACTTACAGGCACTTTTCAAGATTCAAAGAAACTGCATCAGAATAAATATTTAATCAAACTGATAAAAGCAGCCTGACAGACAGGAATTAAAAAGTATAGCAACTTTTTAAAAATAATTTCTTTTGTGTGAAACAGCAACTGATGTGACTTCACCTGAGTGTTTAGAGAAGAGATGAAGGAGGAGAAGCATAATAAAGAAGACTGGTTGAGATTCTACTCTGTTAGATTTGTTGCTAAAAGCTCAGCACAACAGCAGACTGACTCCATTTACATAATTACAATGTCTTTCCCTCTTTAGAGAATTGCTCAGTGGTTGTGCTGATGAGTGAGAGCAGAAATACTCAGACCCTCAACTACAAACATCAATACCTCATAATACACCATTAAAAAATGCACCTTTTGTATTTGAGACTCACTACTCAAATTATTTGACTCAAAGTAAAAATAAAAAACTGTTAGTGTTGCACAGCGACTGTATTATAAACTGTAAACAGTGATAGGTGACGTTCTGGATGTATGTTATATTGTAATATAACCTGTTCAGGGTTTCCCTCAACTATGGAACATATATTTGACAGTCACGTTATATGATTATTATCCTTACACTATTATAAAAGTGCAGAGTGATGACTTTGAGTCTGTTGATGTTTTTCTTTTAATAAGAAATGATAAAACACATTCTGAAATATTATAAAGAGCTAAAAAGATTTTAGCTTAAATACAAGATTGTTGTTTAAATTTTAATAAAACTAAAAGAATGAGTCCAAATAAATAAAATAAAGTATTTGGATACATTTCATATGAAAATCATATTTGATTCCATAATAACCTCAAAAGATGGAGAATTTTCCCGAGACCTGTGATGGACTGGCGACCTGTCAATGTGACCCCGCCTCTCGCCCAATGACCTCAGCTCCCTGCAAATAAGCGGGTACAGATAATGACTGAGTGAGTGAGACATCGGTATTAGTCTGAGGTGACAGAAGTTGCTGATGTGTGGCAGTTGCATAGACACTGGGGGGGGCTGTGTTTGATCAAAACAAGGCGAGAGCTTTTAAAACTGATATGTTATACTCTCATAGTATTCTGTACTATAATGAGTCTGATGATGATGTTACAGTAAATATATTCTCATATTACAGTTTGCTGTTACAGTCTGTGTATTTGAGCATTCAGCATCACGTTTGAGTCAAAAGTCTATAAAAACTCAATTTTTACTTGATCCAGATGTTTTTTTCTCCAAACATCAGGAGAGAAACTCAGCTACACATTAAACATTCTGCTGCCGACTTGTGGAAACTCCATAGTCATAAAGATTCATTTAAACACGCCACTTATAGACAAACACACTGCAGGTAAATACACGTTTGTTCAGATTAGAATATATAAAATATTTACCCAAGAAGCTCCATGATGTTGCAACACTGTTTATATTCTGTGCAACATGTCACTTAAATCCTGTCATGTGACCATTTGGACTGTGTACTCAACACAACCACCGTTTAAATAAACTGAACTGCACATCTGGGATTTAAAGTTAACATGTTTGAGTCGTTGAACCAGTTTAATCATGTCTAACCAGGAACAACATGGTGTCCGAGATACACAGTCTGTAAGAGGAGCGATGATGGATCATTCCACTAATGAGTTACTGGATCCTGTGCTGATTATAAATATATATTTCAGGAACCAGAAGCAAGATGTGAATAGAAAATGAACTTCAAAAAAATCTGTGAAAACTTTAATTCATATAAAAAACTCAAAAGATGAACAGCAAGATGTCTTTTTTTTTTACCTAATGTACAATGTGTCAGAATCAGATACTTCACCAAAAAGCATATACAACATATACATATGTACACATATAAACAACAAATATAGAGGAAAAAACATTTACAGCAACATTTACATGTTAAAACTGTATCTTTTATATCTTTAGGGATTGCCATAATGAATTAGTTCTTATGCAAAGAGAAGAAACCTGAAAATTTTTACTGTAAAGTATTGCAGAGGAATCTATTCACCCCAATCATCTAGAGCCTCATTTCATTGTAGCATCATTTGACCGACAGCTCTCAATCATGCATGCATTTATTATAAATTCCTTTTCATGAAATTCACTTGCCTGATTCATTCATACAGAATTTTTCCATAGTGATTATAAATATATTTATTATTCCATCAACTTTATTGTGACCTGAAAAGAAGAATTTATCCAGTGGCACAGCAGTGAGATATGTGCTATTGATTTTTATAAATATTTTGTGTCAAAAACATCATATTTTTGTTAGAAACACTGTAGAAACCTAAAAAAAATACATGAGTGAGCACCAGACCTTTCTGACACTCACGGTTCATGATGTTTTTTATTATATTCTTTTTACAGACTGTTTGATTGCTTTTTTTTCTCTCCATTTTCATTAAAAGTGAAGTTTCTCCTATTTATTTGCATCACAAATAAGGTGGAAAATTTTTAGCTCTCTGATTGGCTGAAGCTGCTTCAGCTTGTTCCCAATGTTTAGGAGTATTTTTTGATAATGTCTTGATTATTTAACTCTGCTGTCAGGTAAGACATGTCACCAAAGTGTGAACACATCATGGTGTCGGTATGTAAACTAACCTATAACAGTAAAACCTCTCTGCACAGCACAGACTGACCCTGCCTGCTACAGATCATCTTCCTTATGAAGATGACTGTAGAAAGTTACTGCAGCTCCTTGTGACACCAGCTGCTTACTATGGCTATTAGAATAAACTCTCATAAAAATGTACTGTAAAGTATTATTATTATTATTATTATGCTTTTGTTGGCTGTGTAAAGTTTCCACTGTAATATACAGAAGTCCATTCATGCAACTTAGATGAAGTAACACGAATCATGAGATACTAATTGACACTTAGTATTTGAAATTTACAATTTGCTATGTGATTTGCTTATGATTTAGCATCTTAAAAGTGTTATTACTAACACATAGAATAATGACTTAGTATCTCATAATTATTTTCTTGTAAATAAAACATTTACAGTTACTTTTTTAATTTTAGAATTCTTTTCATTTAGAAGTTGCCATATCCATTAGCTACCACTAGAGGGGGCTGCAACAGAACGTACTGACAGGATTATTTAACACTGTCTTGATGTGAAAAATGCAATTAGTTAATTGTGGCACATGTTAACATGAAAAATTAAACAAAAAACTTGAGCTACTGTCTTTTCTTCCAGTTTAAAGGAAAGTCTAGTTAGAAAGTCTCTTCTTTAATTGAACTGTAGTGTTCTGCACAATCTAAATGTGTGTAAAAATGTTTTCTGTTGACTGTAGCTCTGCATTTTCTTTCTATATTTAATGATCACAAAATATTTTATCAGCAGTTATACACACACATGTGACCTTGTTCACCAGAGAGAACTATGTGTGTCTCCACTGACGACACGTCTCCAGAGTGGTAGAGAGTCCAGATTCTGCTAAACTCTGGATCCTTTTCAACATTGAATTCTCTCCCTGCAGGTCAAGGGCTCATGTGGCGGTGACTATCTGCAGATTCCTTTGGTGAGGGCGTTCTGAGCCACAGAAGCCAAAACCTTCGAAGGAGATGACCTGTTTGAGTAATTATTGAATCGCTCTTAGTCTGACCCCTGCACTGGGTCTGTCCTGTCTCGGTCATCTGAGACAAAGCGTTTCAGAGAACTGAGACAAAACAGGTCCAGAACCACAAGGGTACATAAACCCTTTCACCACGATAAGGTGGCGATTCATTGAAAGGGGGGGATTTTTTATTTTTGTTCTTTTGGGTTTTTTTTATTTTATTTTTTTTGCATGTTTTTTATTTTATTATTTTTTTATTAATTTGCATTTATATATTTTTTTTAATTTGTTTTGTATTTATATATATTTTTTTTTTTGCATGTTTTTTATTTTATTATTTTTTTATGTATTTGTATTAAAAAAAATTTTTTTTAATTTGTTTTGTATTTATATTTTTTTGTTTTGTTTTTTGGCAAAGCCTTGCTGATTGGTCAGTTGTACAGAGGAATCACTTCTGGCTCTTAGTTTTTCTGAGTTCTTGGTTGGTGTAAAGTTGGATGGAGCAGTTACCATCAGAATCTTTGCAGATCCAAACAGAAGCATTTCCAGTTTCCTTTCCTAAACCAGCAACTTTAACTTTTACATTTCTTTCAACACTCTCCGTGTAACTTCTCTACTTTCAATGTGTGTCAGATAAACAAAGCGTATGGAAACGCATGTTTGTGTGTGGGAGGAAACTGGAGCACCCAGAGAAAACCCACGCATACACAGGGAGAAGATAGAAACCTCCATACAGAAAAGAAGAACCAGCTTACAGTGTAAACCAGGATCCTCTGACCGTGAGGCATCAGTGCTGAACACTGAGCCACTGTGCAGCCCTTATTTTTGTACACAAAAGTAGAGAGACTGAGTGTGAAAGATGGAAGTTAAAGTTGATGGTTTAAAGGTTTGGAGTTTCTTTCAGGTGGATTCTACTTCTTTCCTTTGAAAAATCTCCAAATCTTACTCAGGAAACTCTTCTTCTTGGTTTTTTTAGACTGAAGGATGCTCACCTGCTGTTCCAGAGTTTCCATTCTTTCCAGCAAAGCATCTGTGTACGATTTTCTGTCTGCCTCCTGTTGTTCTAGAGACTCCTTCAGGCCAGAAATGGTCTCTAACAGACTCGTCTTTTCCATGGTCCAATCTTCTCTCTCTTGCAGCAGCGTGTTGTTGGTCTCAGTCACTGCTGCCTGGAGGTTGTTGACTGTTTCTTGATGATCAGTCAACAGATTGGACTTTTCTTGCTGCCATTCTTCTGTCTGTTTCTGAAAGTCCTGTTTTAGATTCTCTAAAGCATTGAGCAGTTTGGAGCTTTCCTCCTCTTTCATGGCAACACATGATTCTACACCTTTTGTCCGGTTCTTCTCCACGGCCAGAGTTGTCTGCAGCCGGCTGATTTTTGACACCAATTCAACATGTGCAGCATCTCTTCTTGATATATCTGAAACCAGGAGGCCTTGCTCATGTATCTGCTCAGCTATATAATGCCTCAGAACTTTGGCCTCCCATTCTAAATCTCCTAGCTTCTGGACCTCCAGCTGAACCTTGGACTTTTCAGCATTTGCTATCTTCAGCCGGGATTCAAAGTTATCATTCTCCTGGTACTGCTCCTCGATTAGCACCTTAATTCTCTCTGATCTGGTGCTTTCATCATTGATAGCAGATTCTTGATTTTTGAGTTGTTCCTCTGCAATCAGGTTCAGTTGTTTCATCTCATTCAGTTTTTCTGTTATGTCCCGTATCTGATTGATCAGCTCAGTGTTTGTTTCTTCGAGAGCTGATGTTTGCTGGTCCTTGAGGCTGAGTTTTTCATGAAACTCTGCCTCAGAAATCAAGACGAAATCTTCACTGATGGGAGCAGAGGGATTTGATGAGAGAGTCCTCTCATTACTTAAATTCCCTGGCATCCCATCATTTTTCTTCCTTTGATCCATGGTGACTTGGTATTTTTTTTCACCATAGATCATCCTCTGAAATTCAAACAAATTAACGTTTTCTCTTTGGCTCATGGTTGCTATCTACCTGTTGGGTTATAAATCCGACGTGTGTTCACAACGAGAGTGCAACGAGAAAGTGTCTGGAAATAGAACGCAAACTGACGTTGTGACGAGATCAAAGGCATAGGCTCCGCCCCCAAAAGGAACACGCAAACGATAAGTCCCGTCTTTGTGGGCGGAACAAAGAAAATCCGTTTGTTTTCAAATATTTTCTGATATTTTTTAATTATAATAATATTTATTATAATGATAAGAATAGTTTTTAAAAAAAACTTGAGAATAAGGTTTTCAAGACCCTCAAGAAAATTCCGCAAGCACCAAGAAGCAGATTCAACTGCAGGATCACGGTGACCGACAGCAGGCAGGTGTGCGCGCACCTGCGTGCTCTGTGAGGAATGACGAGACTTATAAATAAAGCAACTTCTCTCCACAGAGGCTCTTGGTGTCTTAAGCAAAATACTTTTGCTATGTTTTCATCGAAATTCTCTTACATAACTCTCATCCATGAAACTCAACTAAAGATTCGGAAACCGCATGTTCACAGGAAGGAAGATCTTATGTTAGCTACTGCATTCAATGAATAATTATTTAGTCGCCTACTACAGTAGAATATTGTAGTCTATGCAAAAACCACTGGACACAAAACAGTTTTTTCCCACAGACTGTCACCATGTTGAATAAACATATTTAACTCATCTAAGGAAGAAATAACCTGGATATACCTGCACTTTATCACCTGACTTCAAACTACCAATTAGACTTTCATGGTGGTAAAATGCTGCTAATGTATCTCATGTATCTTTATGTCTGTCTGTATGTATGCACAAGGTTTTTATATTAAATTAATATTTAGGTCTCTAAAACTCACTGTACAGAATGGCACTATGATCACAGTCTCTGCCATCACAGTTTTCAATCTGTATTCTGAAAAGCCTCACAATGTTGTTTCATAAAGGAGAACCTGTAACTGTAAATCAGGACTTTCTATATGAATTCATGAAGTTGTAATTTTTTAATCTGTATTCTCACAGAGAACAGATACTCTACATTTTTGTATATAATTTGGCAAGTTACAAATTGCTAGTTATGCATAAATTGCAATGATGAATACACGTCATTTGACAGTAATCTTACCTCAGACCATTTTATTACTGAGCTCCAGACTGATTCCTATAGCCTGACCAATCAGATCCTCCTGCATTATGTTCAAATGCGTCTCATGTCTTTGTAAAGTAATCTGTCAAAGACGTGAGGGCCTGGTTGATCAGGTAAGATTTCCTCTGTCTTTAGGATGATGAGTAACATCAGTCCCTCTCACATGTTCATGTGTTGCTTGAAGTCTTTTTATACTGACTGAATGTTGTAAGGAAGCCAACTGACTGCACAGGTGTTGGATTTCAAAGCTGATTGGCTAATTACTGTGTTTTGATATCTAACATTCAAATAAGGCTGACATTTTTTTAGATTTGATATAAAGCAGAGCCTAAATTTTATTTTATATTACATAATGTACCAAAAGCTATTTAATAGCACTGGTGAACGTTTGTTTATATCAAGTTTCATTAATGCTGGAAACATTGGGAAGAAGTTTATAAAAATGTTCCATAATTCCAGGAGAGCTAATTATTTTGGCATCAACTGTAAATTCATCAGTGTCTAACTTCATTGTTCACTTCCTTTTCATACGTTTGGCTGTTAACACACATTTTCACCTGAAGCAGATAAACTGACACTGTGACGTTGTTACAGTGTGTGTTTATTGTTATACAAGAACTGAAAACCTGCACATCAAGCCTGTTGCCTGAAAAAGGCAGCATGGGATTTTTAGGTAAATTTTTAATTTATTACATGATCAGTGACTAATTTCACAAAACATTAAGTGGCACCATTAAGTAAAATATTTTAGATAAGTATGAAAAACAAACAAATAATACACTGATAAATGAGTTTTGGAACTGGATGAATTTTAAAAGCTCAATCTCCTGCATCCACTCTAAAACTTTCTCTTAACAGTTTGTTTTCCAAACTTGTGCATCCGAATTTTATATAAATTGTAATAATTTGTTTTGTTTTAAGTTAGTTATAATAAGATTTATTATTATTCAAGGTGCTGACAGAAGAAACAATCTAATTTTAAAGCTAAAAGGTTTGGTGAAAAGTCCAAATCCAACTCATCAAGTTTACTGAAAAGAATATAATCAAGTTTCTTTAAACACAAATGTCGGTCATTATTTTGCAAACGTTGAACAAATACATTTAATTTGAATTGCAAAACTTTATGTAGCAGCTGATCTTTGTGGCGTTCAGAAGTTTTTGTTGTTAAAACAGACCGTGGAACATTTCTGGGGTTTATTGTGTGTTTTCCTGCAACAAATTCTCATTAAATAAAGAATAAACATCAAGTAATAATGAAACGAGCTTCATAATCACCAACAAGGTGTGTAATAATTATTAATTAATAATTTGACCATTTTCTTAAAGTGAAATCCGCAACCAGACACTCCCCAAAACCCAAATGAAAATAAAAAAAAAATCAAGAGTGAAAAATGTGTTTATTTTGTTAAACTGAATGAATTTAGAACCGGCGCTTCTGAAAACTTGTTTTTGCCTGTCTTGTATCTAAAAATAGAACAAATAGAGGGTGTCAGTCATATACCTGCTTGTTCCTGTTCAGGGTCCTAGAGAGTTGGGGTGCATCTCCACATGGAGTTACGCCCCGGACAGACCACCAGTCCATCAAGCGTCAGGTTTGTTAAAATAGGTAATTATAAGTTGAAAATGTCAATTTATTTTCATTCAAAAAGGTGAAATAACAATGTAGACCAGACATCTACAAGAAAACAAGTGATATGTGAAGGTGAGAAGGATTTTCATTCTGTTTTCCATAAAATATGGCTTGAATTTCATAGTTTTTGTTGGGATTAACTGCATCAGATGGGCTGAAAATAACTGTTTTCTATGTCTTAGTTGCAACTATTTAGATCTACATTAGAATAAGCAAAGCTTATAGCGTCTCTGTCTGAAGTTGCTTTGAGGTTCTCCGTAGTCTCTGGTTCTGAGGAGACTCACTGGGGTCTCAGTCGTTGAAAACCTGTGCTTTAGGTTCGGTTGTAGATCCAGATGTCCTGTTCTGTTGCGAGTCCTCTGTGTTTTGTTCTGAGTCCAAAATCTCCAGTAAATCCTGCAGCTCACTGGTTTGATCTGGTTTAGAAAAAAAGAGAAATCCACTTATTAATAATTAGAGTGAAAATATTTTCCCTCTTGTGATGATGTCACAGTCGTTTTACTGTGGATGTGGATCACCTGTTGTGGGAGGCGGTGTGGAGCACCCTCCAGGCCCGTCCACATGTGACAGGCTGGACTGTCCCACGTCCTCTGAAGACTCAACCTGAGCCGACTTTCGAGGTCTGCGGCTGTGACCCATCTGTTTCAGGGTTCGACGTGCTGTGCGTTCAGAGATGGTGTTCTGACTCTCCTGGTTGTACCGAGCGGTTATTTCCGCCACTGTCGCCTTTCTGTTTCCTCGGACCACCCTGTCCATCGTCTTCTGACCGCTGACATCAACCAGGCATTTTCGGCCACACAGCTTCCGCTCACTGGATGTTTTCTGCTTCTCCAGCCATTCTCTGTAAACTCGAGAGACGGTCGTGCGTGAAAATCCAAATAAATCAGCCGTTTTTGAGATACTCAATCCGGCTCGTCGGGCACCAACAATCTGACCACGTTCAAAGCCCCCCAGATCCTCTTTCTTCCCCATTCTGTCGCTCTAAGCCTCAGCGAGTCCTTTTCTTCTTCATCTGTGAGATAAATAATACAACTTCTTCTTCGGCG
Source organism: Pachypanchax playfairii (assembly GCA_006937955.1). NCBI lineage: Eukaryota > Metazoa > Chordata > Actinopteri > Cyprinodontiformes > Aplocheilidae > Pachypanchax > Pachypanchax playfairii. The sequence goes on from SSNP01000037.1 coordinate 142,995, forward strand.
GTTTCCATTCAACGCATTACCACCACAGTAATCAACTCCCCCCTTTCAAAATAAAAGAAAACCATCTGTTTTTATTTTTAAGATAAATGAACGTTTATCTCATAGTTCTTTAATTCTCAACAGTCAACAGAAAATTATTTTGTTTTCAAATATTTTCTGATTTTTTTAAATTAATACAAAAAAAGTTTGTGAAGAAGGTTTCAAGACCCTCAAGAAAATTCGAGAGGCTCCCAGCCAGCTACGGACGCCGGAAGGGGCCATTACTTAACTCCATACCGGAAGTCACGAGACCTCCATAGCGGAAGTTGTTCTTCGCCTGAGAAAATAAAAAGACCAAAGCTGTTTAAAGAGAAAAACAAACAATGAATTTTTCATGTTAAAAAAAAAATCAACTACATGTGGTCTTAACTAAAATGTTAATATTTCTTTTCAATCAATTATACTCACTGTATATCACTCAAATAATCATCTGTGTGGCCTCTTTAAGATGAGCCAAATTAAAGCATTGTGCCAAAAAATAAACCCACCTAAAAATAATAATAAGTCCAAAAGATAAATAGTGAATATTTCCTAATAGCAGCAAAATTTTACAAGACACAGACTTCATCCAGGTGGTGATGCAGGACATCGTGCTGGAAATTATAATAAAAACCTCTGCAGAGAGAAAATTGTGAAAAAGACCTCAGTTTCAAAACATAACTGGCAAAATACTCAAACCCCAGTTCTTTAGTTTTGTAAAAACATTGTTGCATGAGAAATATATTAAAGACCAGATTTTTTTTATGTGGATAATGATGCTAAATGAGCTAACATCCTAAATTAAAATAAAGTCAAATTTATCAGCATGGTTTTTTGAATTTGGGATAAAAATAAAATCTGATGTATGAATGTTAGACCTGAGTATTAAAGCTTTTTGTATATGCAGCAAATTGACTTACAAGCACTTTTCAAGATTCAAAGAAACTCTGCATCAGAATAAATATTTATTCAAACTGAGAAAAGCAGCCCAACAGACAAGAATTAAAAAGTAAAGCAACTTTTTAAAAAATTTATAATTTATTTTGTGTGAAACAGCAACTGATGTGACTTCACCTGAGTGTTTAGAGAAGAGATGAAGGAGGAGAAGCATAATAAAGAAGACTGGTTGAGATTCTACTCTGTTAGATTTGTTGCTAAAAGAAACGATAGAACACATTCTGAAACATTGTAGAAGAAAAGTTTTGTTTGAAATTTTAACTCTAATCTGAATAAAACTAAAAGAATGTTGGAAAATGTCATTGTAATAAATGACAAAGGTTTACGTGGCATTTTCTACTGAAACATATTTGCATATCAAAAATATTCATTCTAATGAATTCAAATTCTTTCAGAAACACAAAGTTGAATCCAAATAAATTAAATAAAGTATTTGGACACACTCCATATGAATTTGTCTGAGGTGACAGAAGTTACTGATGTGTGGCAGCTGCCTGGACAATGGGGAGGGGGGGGTCAGTGCGTTAGAGGAATGCAGATAGGAATGTGATCAGGGGAACAAGTCATCAATGCTACAGCCCCATGATCAGTGGAGGGATCATGGGGGGGGTTCATCTAAACCCCTTCAGACCAAGGTGAGAGCATATATAACTGATATCTTATACCATCATAGTACACTGTACTATAATGAGTCTGATGGGGCTGTTACAGTAAATATATCCTAATGTTACAGTCTACTGTTACAGTTAGTACAAAAGCATGCAGCATCACATGGTTTGAGTCATAAGTCTATAAAAGCTCAATTTTTACTTGATCCAGATGTTATTTTTTCCCCAAACATCAGGAGAGAAACTCAGCTACACATTAAACATTCTGCTGTTGACCTGTGGAAACTCCATAGTCATAAAGATTAATTTAAATACGTCACTTATAGACAAACACACTGCAGGTAAATACATGTTTGTTCAGAATATATAAAATATTTACCCAAGAAGCTCCATGATGTTGCAACACTGGTTGTAGTCTGTGCAACATGTCACATAAATCCTGTCATGTGACCATTTGGACCGTAATAATTGGATTTTCTCACGAACCTGTCAGTTAGAGCTATATGATACTTTACACAACCACCGTTTAAATAAACTGAACTGCACATCTGGGATTTAAAGTTAACATGTTTGAGTCTTTGACCCAGTTTAATCATGTCTAACCAGGAACAACATGGTGTCCGAGATACACAGAGGCTGTAAGAGGAGCGATGATGGATTATTCCACTAAAACACTTACTGAGTTACTGGATCCTGTGATGATTATAATTATATATACCATATTTCAGGAATCAGAAGTAGAGATGTGGATAGAAACTGAAAACCAAAAGACGAGCAGCAAGATAATTTGTTTTAATCTAATGTACAATTTTACAGTGAATCAGAATCAGATATGTCACCACAAAGCAACGTTTATCACACATATAAACAATATAGAGGAAAAAAACTTTTACAGGAACATTTACATGTTAAAACACTGAAAATTCAGGGGAATATGCAAAAACTGCATCAGCATAAAACCAACTGAAGACATTTTAAGCTATCTGTTAAATAAAGTTCTTTGAAAAAACTTTAATTAAATACTGTAAAATTGCACTTCCGGTGCAGACAGGAAGTGAAAATAACGGAGTCGGAGCGCCTCCATCCTTTTCGCTAAAAAGTGTAAATATTTGGGAATTTGATGTGAATTTGGTAATAATGCCTCGTGGAAACGAAATCCCAGAAGAAATTAGACTGACAGTTGTTGATTTGCACAAAGCTGGAAAGGGCTATAAATTCATTTCAAAGAGTTTAGATATTCATCTGTCCACCGTAAGACAAATTATCCATAAATGGAAACGGTTTAATACTGTAGCGACGCTGCCGCGAAGTGGGCGTCCAACCAAAAAGAGCCCGAAGACACAGCGAGGACAGGTCGAGGAGGTGAGGACAAGCTAAAGGATAAAAAAAACTCCAACATTTTGTCGGTTTAACAAAGAAATGACGGTTTAAATGTTCACAGATGTTTTAACATTAATCTGCCTGTTTATGTTTCACACTGTTCTGCCTTAAAAAGGCTTTAAGGTTTGATGAAGTTCATCTTACTGGTTCTGTTCTTTCACCTTTTAAACAATGTAGCTCTGTTATATTGTGTTTTTAATGGGAACTTATAATGTTATTTTCTTATGTCTCAGGTCGCTCATGCTGGACCAGCTAATGATGGAGGAGGAGGAGGCGATCCAGATGAAGTAAAGTTAGAACATGCATGTTTCTGTTTTTTTTTTTTTTTTTTGCTTCAGATTGACGAATAATTCTCAGTTTTCTTTTACATTACAGCAGAAGATCAACACAATCCCAAACACAGCTGAGAAGACAGACTGTGTTTCATCTGATACTGAAGCCTCGGATGAAGATGTTATCGTGTGTGAGGTGACGATTCATCAAAATGGCCTTTACGGGTACCTGTATTCTCACACTGTCAATTTAAAAACTCCTAATGTTCTGCCTTTTAGGTCGATTATGTGTCTGCTGAACCGGAAGAGCTGAGTGGACAAGATCAAGATAAAGAAATGGTAAAATACATTTATGTTAGGATTGTTAAACTTTGGATCTAAAATAACACAAATCATTCTGTTTTTTTAATGGATCACAGAACATAGAACACTCATCTGATACTGATGAAGAAGATCCTACGGTGGGAAATCTTCTACATTAAAAGGATTTATTCAGTCATTACAACTTACCTGGTCGACATTCTTATATAATATTTATTTTCCATCTCGTAGGTCAGATTTTTGTTTACCAGACCAGCAGACGATGCAGGAGAAGATCCAGAACATGAAATGGTAAAATACAGTTTCTAAATATTGTGTTAGTATCTGATTTATACGAGTGACTGTGTTTGAAAGCAGATTATATTCTGAGCTAAATATCAGCTGTCGCCATGTGGTGCTTCAAATGATTGTAAAGATGCAGGTTCTCCAAAAAGAACATTGTGTTTTTAAGAAGAAGAGCAGCACTTTACGCGCCGGGGGTCATAACGATGAGGCCGATGGGGGACTTTGTAAGTAACCCACCATCCAGTTTCGCATTTGGTCTGAAGACACCATAAGAAATTCATAAAGTAAAATGTTCAAACAGAAGAGATTTTGATTGACTTGTGAAAACATCAGTGAAACATTCAGCAGATAAAGAGAATCTTCTCAGAAAGAAGCTGCTCTTATTGTGTCTTTCTGAAGAAGATCCAGGATCTGAGTTTTTTTCGGATGCACTACAGACTGTCGAACGGACTGTTTTGCCTTTCAGTATTTCTTCTTCTTTTATTTTACAGCATATAAAGAATGATTCTGCCCTGTATGACGAGGAAACCACAGAAGAAGAACCACTGGTTTGTTTTCAAATTGTTCTGTATATCAGGTATAAAATAAATGTCCTTTGTCATGTTTAGCGTGTAATTTCTTGGTGTCACATGTCATTAAGGACCCAAACTTTGATGAGGAGAAGAAGATTCATGCTGGATCTTCTCTGACTGCAGGCACGCTCCTCTTCCTCCTCCTGACATTCGTTCTGAAGCACAACCTGTCGAAAGCAGCAACCAAAGACCTCCTGGACCTCCTCAACCTCGTGGTGCCTGGATGTATTCCCACTTCTCTGAGGTTTTTAAAGAAACACCTCACCAATTACGAAAACAAGACAGAGACTCACCTGTATTGTCCCAAATGTGCAAGCTACCTTGGTGTAGAACCTGGGAACGAGTGCGGGGTGTGTCAGCAGAGCTTGAACAAAAAGGTTCTGCTTGAAAAGTCTTACTACTTCCTTGTAATGCCGCTCGAAACTCAGCTGAGAAACATCCTCGCACGTGTTCATTCAAAGCTGGGGGGGCATCTGAGGAAGGACGCTTCTGTTTCTGACGTCAACACAGGAAGTGAATACAAACATGGCCGACAGGAGGGTTGTATCACACTCGCCTTCACGTGTGAGAGCTCCCCTCTGCTCTGCTCACCACAGTTTACCATGTGGCCCATCTTGTGCACGATTAACGAACTTCCATACGTGGAGCGATGTAGGAATGTTCTGTTGCACTCGCTGTGGTTTGGAAGAAGAAAACCGCAGGTTCAGTGTTACTTCACGCCGTTCATCAACGAACTCCACAAACTCTCCCACAAGGGCTTCGTTTGGAAAGACGAGAGCGGTTTCGAACACAACACCAGAGTAACGGCTAAAATAAGCGTCTGTGATTCCTCCATGAGGTCGGTGCTGCAGAACTTTCAGCCATTCAGTTCAGAATTTGGCTGCGGGTTCTGCTACCACAAAGGTGAGCTGGTTCTGAAAGGGCGGGGCTTCACCAGGGTTTATCCTTTACAGACTGACGGCTGTGACCTGCGACACATGGCTGAAACGGAGCAGCTGTCTGAGTTAGTGATTGAAAACGGGTATCCACAAGGTCAAATGGGGGTCAAAGGTCAGAGTCCTCTGCTTCTGCTGCCATCGTTTGACATCATCAAAGGCTTTATCCCAGACTACATGTATTGTTTTTGTCTGGGTGTTGTCCCTGAATTTGTCAATCTTTGGTTTGACCCTCTTTATTCTGGGAAGTGGTTCCATCTTACGCCTCAGAGCTTGAATGACCTGGACAGAGTTCTGTGTTCCATCCAGCCACCCAATGAGATCCGCCGAAGACCTCGGCGCCTGAGTGAGAGGACGCAGTGGGACGCCTCCGAGTGGAGAGCGTTTGCTCTTCTCTATTCTCCTGTAATACTGAAGGATGTTTTGCCAGCGTTGTTCTACAAGCACTGGATGCTTCTGGTCTTCGCTCTTCACGTCCTCCTCTCCCAGTCTGCCACACAGGAAGAGCTCAGCTGTGCAGAGTTGTGTCTCGTTCAGTTCGTAGCTCAGATTCCGTCTCTGTACAGTGTTGAACATTGTTCTTTTAACTGCCACTTGTTGACGCACCTCACGGAGAGCGCTCGGGACTGGGGTCTGCTGTGGGCCAACTCCACCTTCCTTTTTCAGGACATGAACAACAAACTCCTGCAGATGTTCTCCAGCTCAAAGCTGATGTCTTCCCAGATGTTTGAGCAGCTCTTCTCATATCAGGAGGTTATCAGTAGAGGAAACGATGTGCTTAAAGATGCTAGTACAGAAATTAAAGACTTCTTTTGTTCCGTGACAAGCTCTGGTCTATCAAAATCATCTCACTGCATCAGAGAACATGTTGGGACTTATTCTCCAATTGGACTTGGCTCCGTAAGACCACTAACTACAAGAGAAATGGCTGCTCTGCGGAATCACAACACGGAACATGTTACTGAATTTGAAGGTTTTGTTTACAAAAACATGTTGGTCACCACTCTGAGCTGCAGCGCCTCGTGCAAAAGGAACAACTCTGTCATAGAAACGACGGGTGGTTTTGCTTCAGTGGAGTCCGTGGTGGTTGTTCAGAAACCCTGCAGCTGTGAAGGAGCATCCAGCTGTTCCTGCAGACAACTTGTTGTTTTCTGTAAAAAACTGCACCAAGCGAACACTCAGCTGACGCTCCACGACTCACAGGTCGACAGAAACATCGCCAAATTCCTGTTCAGAGTGAAGAGCTCGGAGGAACTGTGCACAGTGACATGTGAGGACATTGTTGCTAAATGTTTCGGGGTTGAACAGAAGGGTTGCTTCTATGTCATGAGAATGCCCGTGTTTGAGACGCTTTAAGAGTTTCTCATCCCACGCGCACTCCGCAGGATTGAGTGTGCACACTGTATATTCTGTAACACTGCAAGAACTTTTGCAAATGTAGTCGTCCTGTGTTTTTGGTTAACGGTGCAACAAGTAAGCGTTGAAATCCACGTATGACTTCACAAGTTTCTGCTGCATCATATGCGGCACGCTGCTCATCTTGTGACATAAGAAAACCAGGTTAAAAGGAAGTGCCCCACCTGGAGGAGTTTACAGCTGTTTCACTGCTTTTACAACTTCATTCAACAACAGATTGGATTTAATTTATACTTGTGAGTGAAACTCAAGGCCTCGATGGAGTCTCTCTGCTCGGACGTACTTTCAAGTTGAAACATCCATCCAGTTTTTGGGACGTTTGTAGAACTGATCTGTATTATAAACACAATTCTACGACATTTCACACTCAACATTAAATAAATGAACTTAGAAACATTAGTCGTTCAGCTTGTCATTTTTACAATTAAAAGTTGACTTGTGCATGTTTTTTCTATTATGTATCAGAATTAGACACAAATATTAATATTTAATACTTAGTTGTAAGTATTAAAAACAAAACGCTTGACACAATGATTACCTTAAACTTTTATTTCTGTCTATATTGCAGAAAAGCTGTCAGAGTCAGTTAGTTTAGTAACATCCTCTTCAAATTTTTCTCATTCTAGCCATGTTTTTTCCCCACCAGCATTAATGGCACTAAAACTGCTCCTGATGCAGAGGCAAAAGATGTACAGTACTCCAACATAAAGATTTTATTTAATAGTTCAATATCAGTTCATAAGTTACAGTAACTGTAAAATAAAGCAGAATAACACTGTAGATGTAATAAATGTGATATATAAATATAATAAATAGAACTGTGAACAGAGACAGGATAGGATGTATGAAGAGCTTTAAGTTATTTTTAGGCCTCAGAATCCAAATAAAGTTTGGTATGAAGGAGAAAAGGGTAATAAAGTTTAAAAGGGCAAAACATTTCATCCAAAAACCTTCTTCAGTTCTAACCATGATTTGGGAGTTTCAGGTTAGTACTGGTACATTAGAGTCAGGTTACTTGTTTAAACCAGATGTTGTATGCCAATTAATACAGCATTGTAGGAGTTAGACTATGAAATCTGAGGCCAAGTTTGAGAGATTTTTGGGCTCGATGTGTCATGGATGACTAAGAATCTACACAAATATGTCATCACACTTGAGTTTTTCTGTTTGCTTGTGATCAGCTAATTTGAATAATACACACTCAAAATGTCAAGAGTTGTTTCAGTTTAAGATTTTATTTGATTTCACATCGAGGACTTTGCATGAATAAAAAGCTTCACTGAAACTGAAGAAACCTGAACATGCATGCACTAACAGCTTGTGTGTTATATATCTTTAATCTAATATAGACCACTGAGATGAACACACAGCAAAACATGTTGAGATGAAGAAGCTGCTATGTCTGAATTTACACACGTAACACATTTCTTTTATTCACAACTGATTAAAATATGAGCCTTGATGCTTGTGTATGTGTGCTGAGGCTGTTGCATTAAGTGTGTAAGGGCAGGTTTTGTGGAGGTTCTGCTTGCAGATTGTTCTGGGCTTCTGCTGGGGCTTTGACCTCTGTGAGAAACAGAATATTCAGTTATTAAAAGTAATTTCACCAGGGTTGATGTAACAGAAAACTGTTGGATGGATTTCACTCAGAAAATCTACCTTCAGGTTTGTGTGTCTGTGGTTGGAACTGGAGTTCTCCATTAGGACCTGCAGGAGGCTGCCCTGCAGCTGCCTGCTGCTCTTTCTGCCGTTGAGACATTTCTAACACCGCCTGACATTAAAAACATGAGTTTGAATCATTTGTTGCAAATCCCGACTCCCACATGGTTTAACATTTCTCAGAGATTCTCCCTTTTGGGTACTGTTACCTGCTGGTACTCCCTTTTCTGGGCTTCCAGTGCTTTGCCTCTCTCCCTCAGCAGCTCCTGCTCCTGACGAAGAGTCTCCGCCTTCCTCTTCAGCTCTTCCTCTTTGTCCCTGAGCTCGGCCTCAAACCTCTGGAGCTCTTCTTCAGTGTAGATTGGTTTGGCATCCAGCGTCTAATTAAAAACAGGGCCACACATGATATTAAACAAAACCATTTCTAAACTGAAATAACAGTTATGAGCACCTAGGAGCCCTTTACCTCCCACTCTTTGGGATTATTGAACTCCTTTTTCTCTGTGGATTTGAGAAACTCCTCCAGGCTGACCAGCCGGTCCTTGTTGGTATCCACCTTGTTAAACAAGCAGAAACTCTCCATCAGTCAAAGTCAAAAGGTGAAACAAAAACGCATGAATGAGACTCACATTTTTCATAACGTGCTCCCTCATCCTGAGTCTTTCTTCCTCCATCTCCATCATGTCATCCTCCTCATTCTTTGGGTCGTAGACTTTCTCCAGCTGATGGAAGAACATTAGTGGGTCAGCTATGAAAACTCTATCAAATCAAAGCTTTTGAAAGCAGGAACAGATGAAACAGATCATCTTCACAAGAGTTTAAATACCATCTATTGAGACAAACATTTTTCCAGAAACAGAAGAACGACATACCTCCTTCGTAAAAAGTGCCTCTAGTTCCTGTTCATCTAAAACACCATCTTCATTTGTGTCTGAGCAGAGAAGAAGTTTTTTAAAACTAAATTTAAACATTTAAAAAAAAAAAAACTTTAAAAAAAGAAAGAGTTGTAACCCACCATGCAGCTTAAAGAACGTTTTAGGGTTGAATTCCTGTGGATCCAATCCATCAGTCTCCTCCCAAACTTCCCGCAGCTGAGCAACACTACCCTGAAATTTCAAAATAAGAGCATAAAAATAATTTCCTTCTGATTTGTTCATTGCAAAGAACATGTCAGAGGCATTTTGTCGCACCGGAGCGTTGACTTTAGGATGCTGACGATGTTTCTCCTTCAGCTCCTGCATCCTTTTCTCCTCCTCCTCTCTTTTCTCCTGGTCCAGGCCCTTCAGGTACTCCCGCCTCTCGTGCTCCTTCAGCATCTCGTAGCGCTTGAACTCCTCGTGCCTCTCAGCATCATAGTTCTCAAGGTCCTTTGTGGCCTAAATGAAGAGCAGGTGAGACAAACGCTGTCATATTTGAATTCTTTACGGCTTTGACAAGAGAGTCGAGAACAGATGCAGAACAAAAATAAAAGGCCAGAACAAGATCACCAGAAGTTTACCGTGGAGATCAGCAGCTCCAGGTCTTTGGCCTCAAAGGTGTTTTGATTGTGTGGATCCAGATGTTCAAACTGCTTTAGCAGAGAGGAATGGTCCATCTGAAGGCCTGCAGGACACACATGCACAGCTCAGGTTAACACTTAGTAATAGTGTTTACTTGTTAAAAAAAATCAACAAACTTATAATCATCTAGATTTACTGCCATTTGGTCGTTTGCCTCCACTAATCAGTTTATATTTAATCCTGTTCATACTGTCACACCAGCTTGTCTTATTGGCTCATGTTATTAAACTAGCTTGTCCCAGAAGTAATTTCCAGCATCTGCTGCTGAATTCAGCGAAACATTCCCAGTTAATATCTGGCCAAACATGAAGTGTTTTTAAAATATGTTCTTGCTTTGAGTGAAAAGTAATTTGAACAATCGTGTTTTCAATCTGGTTTTACAAGTAACAACCTAGCAACGTGGGTGTGATGCAGGTCACACCATGTTCAGCGAAACACAAAGTTACAGTTAAGACTTGATGTTTCTGTTGAATTTTCCCCCTTTTGGGGTTTGTTTTTGCTCATTCTTAACATCTGAAGACTAAAACTCACTCATATATTTAAGCAGTAAAAACGTTTGAGTGGTATGAAAACACTTCGACTCACTCTGTGTGTTTGTGCTGTCCAGTTTAGCCTTCAGCAGCATCCGGAGCCGAGAAACTTCCTGCCGCTTCAGCTCATCCAGTCGGGTTCTCACATGGTGACTGACCAGGTCCAATTCTTTACTCAGACGTCCGTTCTGGTGGAAAAAACACACAAAACAACCAGCTGAGTTCATCTGAAACAACATCTTGTCACTTCAATGATTTTGTAAATTGGGAACAAATGAAGCTTGATCGGTTTTTCGGGTCTTAAAATTATACAAATATGAAAAAATACCCACTCTCACTGCTATTATAAGAATTAGGAAGGAAAGTAGCAGCCAGATAGGGCTTATCAAATCAGAACAGGGAAATTACAACCTAACCTGGTCTGAAATGGTGAGGTGGGACCTTAGAAGAACTTTACATAAAGAAATCCTAAACACCTCGATTAAATTCAGCAATGTTGTACAGAATAAAGGGCAAAAGACACAACATTGTAGGAGACTGACAAGGTCATACTGGAGACAATTCCATCAAGTTTTTTTTCTGTTAAGGCATTTCAAGGACCAGCTGAATCATGCTGATAAGAAATCACAACAGTTAAACAGCTTGATGAAGAAGGTCGGTTCTATTCTTGGGAAGGATACTTTGAAAAACGAAAAATACACAGATCCTTCAGATCTGCTGCAACACCACAGGAGGCCCTTCCTGCCTACAGATAGAACCATCTATAAAAGGAACTTTAAATTTGAGTTACTACAACATTTAGTTTCCCACTGGGAAATAATAAAGTGTTAATAAAGTTTATTTGAGGAGCAGCATGTAAAAGAAAATACCAGGTCTAAATGCAAACCTTGATGTCCTCCGTGTTTGCAGTCTGCAGTTTCTCTCTGAAGTGAGGGTCAGTCTCCAAAACCTCGATCACCTCTCGAAGGTACCGATCATAGTACAGACCCGTGTCCTGAAGCAGTGCAATTTAAAGCTCAGGTTACAACAAACACACTCCCAGATCATCTCATATCAAGACAATGTTTCACATCCTCACCATGTTCTCCTCCTGTGCTTCCTCTTTAGGCTCCTGGTTGCCTACATTGCGATCAATTGGCACTGACCACACAGCTGCAGGGACAAACAGGAGCAGCAGCAGCAGGCCTGGTTTCGACTCCATCCTCCTGTAATGTGATCACACAAAAATCTGCTATTCAGTTCTCCTACAAATTAGCAACTATAGCAGAGTTAAAGGCAAACTAAATGTTTATGCCTCTCGGGAGTTTCAACACAACAAACCTGATTTCTCTCAGCCTACCTACACCCTTCCTTACCTGGAAATACATGCATTGTTTTCTAAATGCTTCAAACTATTTAACCTATGCAAGTGGAAATGTTCCAAGTTTTTATTACAAAACTGCGATGTTAGTTCCACTGTTGATTCTTAAGACTGATTTCACATATATATTTATCGCCTCTCTGACTGTCATCGTTAAAGTATTCTTGTCACACTTGATTCGTCCAAAAAAGTATTTTTTAAGCATTTATTTTTTAATGAACCTGGCAGTTGGTGCTTTCAGAAAGATTCGAGGTATTTCGTCTTGATTCAAACCAATAATTGGATTGATCTAAAACAAAAAAAGCATTGTTTACACAAAATAGACTAAAATAACTTGCATTAGGTGGAAATGCATCTATTCCTGTACTATTAACAGCAAAATTGCCTTGTTTGTAGCTGGTAGCTTATTAGCTGATCAACACGGATGTAGACGAACACGGATGTTACTGCGGTGATAAAGGAACCCAGGGTAAACAATCCTCTTAACCAGTGTTTGACTTCTAACTCGTAAAAAAATCCGAGCTTTTATTAAATGTAATTTTCTAGGTGAAACAAGTCCTATTAGTTTGTGTAACAGAAAAGTCCAGACAGCTCAACTTACGTCACGTCATTTTGCTAACAATTTTCAATTATTTCATTATTTTACATTGACCACTATGAAAGCTATACTTACAAAGCGTTCCTAACGTTTTAATACACATTAGTGAGCTCATTCTTACCGTATGTGAGGTGTTAAATTCCACAGACGTGTTTACGAGTCGGATATTAACAACGTCACTAACATGCAGCGCCTTTTCCCATGATGCTTTAAAATGCAGTCGGAAAAATGGAATGTAGCGCGTGTCTACGACAAAATCACCAGGCGTCGTGATTAAATGTTGCGTTGTTAATGCTAAAGCATAAAAGACTGTGATTAAAAACATAATAAAATGTCATTTAAGATATTTTTTCTATTACGTGAGGAACTGTTTTAATTCATAAATCAATCTTTGAACTGTAATAAACACAGTGCTGCCACGAAGGCATCATTTTTTGCATAGAAGACACTTTCACAAACATCCAGAAACATCTTTTAATTACTTTAAAAATATATTTGTTGTATATTTAAATCAGTACACACAAATCAAATGATGGCAAATCAAAATAATTTAAGTTCCAAATAGTTAATAATTGCACATGATCATAAATAAAAGTATAAATAATATGCATTAAAATAACACCAAACCCTACAATAAATTTTACTCAAATACATAATCAAGCATGGCACATGGTGCACGTAACTTTCATAAATAAATAAGGTAAAAATAAATTAACAGTCAGTGAAGTAAAGAACATAACATCACATGTTGAGCTCATTATTCATTTATATCAGTTTGACTGATGAACTCAAAGGTTTTGTGTGATTTAAACTTTCTCTGCAGTTGATCCAGAGTTTAGAAATCAATTTCTCTCATGTCACTTGGTGTTCCAGCCCTTTCATTTTCCACCTCTTCATCCTTCTCCATAGGGCTCTGCTGCAACCCACTCCTCAGTCGCTGTCTTAGGGCAAATTCAATCATCTCACTGTAAAACTGCAGCACTGCCTGGGGAAAAACAAACAAACAAAAAACATTTGATTTACAGTGCAAACATTTGAAGTGAGTATACAGACAGTAAAAAGTCTCCTGAACCCAACTGAAAAATACAGAACTTATAACACCAAACATAATTTTAATCAGTTTAGACCCAACTCAGACCCAGATGAACTAACCAGGTCTGTCTGGCAAAGCTCTGCCAGTGTTTCACTCATAATGGCCAGCTGACCGGGCCCTTTGTTGCCCAGACCTCGCAGTGCACAGTTCAGTGATGCTGCAGCAATGAGTGATGGTGGAGCTCCCAGGAAACGGGAATCGCAGACACACATGGCAGCCAGCGTGTCACTGTGCCGCCGCAGGGTGGAGAGCAGTTCCTGCTCGGTGTCTCCTCTCTCCTCCACTGTGGCAAGAAAATGGGGAAGAAAGTCCTGGGGAGTAACTGCTGCTGTATCCCAGCGGAGGGTGGCGAGGATGACACGCTCCATTTCCTGATGAAGGGAACAAAAACAACTGTTGAGACTGAAGAACACTGAAATTGAAAAGATACAAATCAAGTCTTGATAGACGATCGGCTTTAAGCTCAATGTTGTGTTGTAAATTAATATATTTATGACCCATATTTTGAAAACATTGCACGAGATGACCAATTTGACTGCAAAAAATCATCCAATCTGTGAACTCCACTTGTGTGGATGAACTCACCCGCAGGTCTGAAGGCTGGAAACTGAACTCAGCTGCAGCACAGAGACTGTCTGTCGTGACTGTGTCACACTCTGTGAGTTTAGATGCGATCAGGATGCAGCCAGCAGTCAGGCAGTATGGTGACACATGCAGAGACAGAGATGCAGACAGAAATCTGTCCATCAGAGACACAGATAGGGGGAAGACTGTCTCATCACACCCACACTCACAACACACCTGGAGGGAAAAGAGACGATAGAGGAGATCAGGATCACAGCTGATGGGATGACATAAGTCTCCCAGCACGGAGAGGAAGCTGGTATCATGATGGAGTTTCATACCTCCAGGGCCCATTTGGCGAGCTCCTCCCTGTGCAGTGGATCCCTCTGGATGAGGGTGATGTAAAGAATGGAGGGCATGTACCTCTCCTCCACGTCAAGGAGTCTCTGGATCACTCGATACCCTGACACAGTTGGGTCCCAAGCGGCTCGGAGCAGAGGTGAATCCCTGATGGTGCTCTGGACTTGTTCCTCACTCTGTTTCTGCTCTTGACCCTGGTCATCCTCTGCCTCCTCACACCAAAGTGACACAGACATCCCTCTGTCCATTTGTTTACTGATGTATGTGCAAGATAGAAAGAAGAGGATAAGTTTCCGTCCTTCTGATTCTTGAGGAGGCTACAGGAGGAAGCTGCCGGATCCCTGCAGATGTAATAAAACTTCATGAGGTGCTTTGCTGGAAATCACTCCTCCCCATTATTCTCCCAACATTTTATACTTGGTTGGGAGAAAAAAGACGGAGGGAGTGACCAAAAGGGAAGGGAAAACACCCAGAAAGGGGGCAGAGACTCTCGTGAGTGGCATGAAATAATACAAAAACAATAACAATGCACAACAATTGCTTCAACAGGTGGGGAGAGGGAGAAATGTGGAGCGCAAGGGGAGAGAAGGAGGCAGGGCAGGAGCGAAGAGGAACAAGACAAGAGAGGGAGTGGCCCGCAGGGACCGAGCAACAGCTTGTCGTCGACAGTGAAAGAGAGAAGGGAGGAAAAGAAAAGACAGTGAAGAGAGAGGAGAGAAAAGGTCATATCCAGACTCTGACAATGGGCATGGATGACAAAAGGAGGAGGGTGTTTACAACCTGAGCAAAGAAGGAACTACAACAAGTGCTGGATGGATTGATGAACATCCAAGTTGCATGTTGGATAAATATTCTTAGCATCTGGTGTTATTATTGGGATTTTATCAAACTCAAAAACATTTTTCCTTATAGTGAGAAACACTTTATTTTATACCAAATAACTTCCTAAAAGTTGGATTTTCAAGCCACTTCAGTCAAAAATAGATAAAGGTGGTGGTTCGCTGGGATGAAATATGTGTAAATGTTTGTGTTTTCTTGTGTATGTATTGGTTTTACACAATTTAAATAGAAAATACTTGTTACACAAGTTGTACTATATAAAAAAATAAGAGTTATATACTTGCCTATTTGTATTAAATATTCAAAGTAACAATTTTATCTATTATATTTGTCTATTTAAAAGAGTTTATGTTGTTTTTATGTGTATTTAATTCTTCCACTAGTTCTTACAGTGCAGTAGAACTTTCCAAAACTGCTGAAAACATCTCAAACACATTCAACTGTAGGAGAAACATATGGAGGCAGATTGGAAGGAAAAAAACAGGGAAGTGAAAGCTTAAAAAAAACGAATTATTTAGTCAAATCCTTATTAGGAGACAAAAAGATCCTACTGGGGAAAATCCACCCTAAAAATAAATTAAATATAAATGATTCAGATTGTTACACTGTCAACAAAATAATACATTTTTTACTGTAAATGTCATCATCCCTTTAATTTTTGGTGTTTACTGCGTTATTCCTCATTG
This sequence comes from Pachypanchax playfairii, assembly GCA_006937955.1. NCBI lineage: Eukaryota > Metazoa > Chordata > Actinopteri > Cyprinodontiformes > Aplocheilidae > Pachypanchax > Pachypanchax playfairii. Next base: position 159,008 of record SSNP01000037.1, read on the forward strand.
TCAAAGCAACCTGTGTCCCATCGGCCCCCGTCGCCCCGTTGCAATCTGCTGCCTGTGTTTAAAGAGCAGAGAAGTCAGGGGGGACGGCTGGGTGAGGTATGTGCAACAGACAGTGGAGCCGGGCAGGTCAATGAGCCGTATTGTCTCCATTTACAAATCAGTGTCAGACACCAGGCCCTGGCCTTCTGCCTGCTGCTGGCTTCACACACTTTACACATTCATGGGGTAGACACACTCTTCACACACACACTCCCCAGAGACCACTCTGACGGTCACAATGGGGTCACACTCACCAGCAGAGATACAGATTGTATTTGACTCATTACAGGTGGCTTTTCACACATTAAGACTTTAATAGCAGCTCGTGTTTCAAACGAGAGTTAAATGGACGGCTGAGCTGACATCATGTCATGACTAGATTTCAGCTGAACATCAATAATTCAGACTCTGAAACACAAAAGAAACACCCAGTTTTACCAACGAGAACAAGTAAAAAGCTAAGGCTGATGTAGTTTGTATGCAAAGTAAAATAAAATAAAATAAAAGTCTGAATTTTTCAAATGTGTTTGAAAAGAATAAAAATCGAAGTAACTTCCATTTAGCCATAAGAACAAATAATCTACAAAAAAATATCTGAAAGAAAAGTTTGAAACTGAAGGAAAACAGGCAGGCATGAGAAAAGTAGAAATAAGCGCCACTAATAAATTACAAATTGTACACAAAATTTTTTTTCAGACTATAAATAAAGTTGTACATCAGTTTTTAAACTCATGAAACTTTGTTATTATTGTTTATTATTTTTCTGACTAATTTAAACTGAAGACAAAGAGATCATTTGATGCGACAGATCAGAAGGTTTAAAACGGGACTGAATGAAAACAAATCAGCAAACATGGAGTGAAATCTCAAGCTCCGAGTGGAGATATCAGAGCAAAGACACGATGACAACATCAACAGCTGATAATCCTCCAACAGTCAGTCAGCTGGAGATTAAACCAGAAAATATTAGCTTTAATGCTGTTTGACTGTGAGAATGGTTCAAGAAGAGCAGAAGCAGATTGAGATTGAATGAAGGACTCAATGAGTTGGTTCTGTGAGGTCAGGTTGGGGTGGTCCAAGGGTGGTGGGGGGGGGCAGGAGTGACAGATCGTCAGCCTGTTTAAGCAGACTGTTAAATTCATACACCGCAGCTGTATTCAAACAACACGGATCTACGGGGTGGGACACACTGGTGAGCCAAAAGAGAAGCTCAGTGGGTCCTGAGAAAGAGGCGTAGCTGCCCGCCCCTCATTTTCCACCTCATTTCCTGGGATAGAGGAGAACAGAGGTCCTATTTTCTCCTCAGCCTGTCACCTCACACAGACACCTGCTGCTTCATGGGGGAGCAAGAAGGGGGCGGGACCAGAGTTTAACCTGATTACGAGTTCAAACAATAAACTAATCAGTTTCTCAAGGTGTGATTCCAAACATTTATTATGTAATAATTTGCTGAAGATGAAAACGTAATATAATACAGATACTTTCAAGGTTTAAAATATGACCACATAAAAACTAGAAGGCATGCTAAAACTTTGCATAGGAAGGAATGGCATCAAAAAGATGCTGCCAACAAGTTTTCCCTTCATCATAGTCCCTTTTCAGATACAGTAGGGAGGTAATAAAACATCCAGTTTCACTGAAATAAGCCAGTGAGAAACAGAGTACAATTAAATAATGAGTAAAACAGAAGCATCAAATGGAGGAAAAAGAAATGGCAGAGAGAAAAAGACATGAAATAAACACCAAACTGTCATAGGAGGACGATTTATACAAAAAGCAGCGAGTTTAATGTCCGTTCATTACAAAGTCAAAAAAAAAAATGTCCTCCACAACGCCCCCAGCCTCAGACATGTAGTAAGAACCATCTTTTCCAAACAGGGTTAAGATGTTCATGTATTTATGCAGTTTTATATATATATAAATACGTTTCAAACAGTTTTAGTCAGTGTCATTCCACAAGCTGCCCTACAGGTTTAAGGATGGGTGGAGACATGTGGAGAAGCAGCTCCTGCAGTTGATTGGTCGAGGAGATGTTGTGTCTCACTGGACCGAGAGTCTGGGCTGTTTTCTTCTGAGCTGGATGGGACATGAAGGCCCAGAACCTGCTGGACTTTGACAGGAAGCTCCTGTGACAAATGGGGGGATGAAAAGAGTGAGTCATGAGTCATCACCACAGGATTATCTCAACTGCTCATCTCTGAATTGGAAGACATAGTTTCTTACCTTACACTGAACCAGTTGGAGGTAGATGGCCTCGGCCTCGCAGAGGATACTCTGCAAGTCCAGCTTCATCGTCAGCTCATTGATGTGCTGCAGATCAGTCAGAATGAGGAAGGTGAAAATGCGTCTGCAGTGATTTTATATAACAACAATATCATTTGGGATTGTTTCCCACCTTCAGAATGGTGTTGAAGTCGTGGTCTGAACCAATCAGCTCTCCACGCTGGGACTCGAGGATTGAACAGGCGATCAACAAGTGGAAGTTATCACATGGAAGACGAGTCCACAGAACCTGGGAAAGAAAACAGGATGTTAGAAAATGAACAGTCAAAGCAAAGTTTAAAGAGGCCATTTCATATAAATTTCAGGACTTTGTGGTTATTTCTTAAGTATTAACCTGTAATATGAAACATTTTATATCTAAAAAACATCAGGAAACACTGATTAACAGACCTTTCAATCTGTCTGCATTAAAACTGGGGTGGTTCCGGCTCCTTCCGCCAGGCTGCTTCAACTGCTTCAGCAGCAGCTCGTTCATAATCATTATTCGGATTTGTTGGACTCTGATTGGCTAACAAACTAGCCTATGAGAGCAAGGTATACTGCTTCCTGCCCCGCTGCACATGGCAACGTCAGACGTCGTGTCTTCCTGTTTGTTACGTCTTATGCTATCAGCTTTTAGCCAGCAGCATGCTAGGCGTGCCGAATACTAACAAACAAAGGAGTTGTGATGAAACAGATACAGGCCGTTCGAACTCGGGTTTTATCGCCACCTGCGTAGTTTGAGAGATTAAAACTGAAAGAGAAGTTGTTGACCTGTTTTCACACCCTATGAAGGTAAGAACACCTGTGGAGCTAAAATATTCAACAGAAACCTCAGAAAAAATGTTTTTAATGGAAGGGCCTCTTTAAAATATCCTGTCTGAAATATGTTGTTTCAATCTTCCATCCATTTATTCTAAACCTGCTTGTTCCTGTTCATGGTGGTGGAGACACTGGCACCTGTCTCCAGCAGTCACGGAGCAAAAGGCGGGTTTCACCCAGGACGGATTATTACTGATTCGCTCTTGATCAGGTTTTTCTCAACCCGCCAACCCCGAGGAAGAGAATCCCTGATGCAGGTTTGATAAAACTGAATCACATGACGAGCTCACCTCCCACATCGTGAGGATGTCCTCAAAGGAAAATTCTCTCTTGAACCAGATGAGCAGCCAGCGGAAACAGAAGCAGAGTGAGCCGCTGTCCTGAGAGTCTGAAGGAAAAAAAAAAATCAGACTTTTAACCTTCTTATTTTATACTGACTGAAATTTAAACTCAAAGTAGTTTTTTATCCTGTTTTAACAAAATGTTTCTTCCCGTTTCTTATCTACATGAAGCCACATGATGTGTACACCAGTGGGAATAATCATTTCAAGTGGTTCCACACCCCCCCTCACATTTGCTTTTTTTTGTACTGCATGACCCAAACAGTTTGGGCTACTAGCACTCAGCTTTGTCTCAGGACTGTCTGATTTGACAAATAACAGGTGACCAACCAAAGAAATCGAACAGATCTGGATCCAGAGCCTTGAGCAGGATACAGAGCTGATTGAGCTGCTGCTTCATGGCTTCCTGAGACTCCTCAAAGTTCTGGTGCTGCAAAAAGAAAAGGAGTTGTGTTTTTAATGCTGTCTGAGATCTCATAACTTAATCCCAGATCTCTTTTCTACAACACAACTCTTAAACCTTTGAATTTAGTTTGACTCCACTGAAGAATCAAGATGCAGAAACATCTGCAGTCTAACCTGCTTTGGGCTAAAATTCAGAGACTTTTCTACTAACCACCAGCTCCATGAAGCCCGTCAGACACCAGAAGGACTCCACCTCATTCTGGGTGATAAACAGGATGGGAGAAAGGAGGTCACTCATTCCTTGGACATAACCTGGACAAACAATGAAGAAGATGAAGAAAAATCTTCTGTGTTCATTCAAATATTTATTAACTGGGAAAACTGATAATAAAACAAGTTTGCTTTAAATACAATGAAATTAAAATGTTATTTCAGACAGAAATGGAAAGAGTTTGGAGAGATATTCATGTTTTTAGAACTGACCTAAATCACCAATAAGAAATCAAATATATTTAATAACTTATTTTTAAATTAGAATTTAAGTCATTCTGAAACTGGATAATTTTGTCTCTATGTAAGAAAGTGTGTGTGGAATAAGATTTATTACATGTATGAAAAACAAGCAGTTCCTCATCACTTGTTTAGATAAATTTCACACAATTTAAATTTATTGTAACACTTAATGCATAACTGTAGGTTTCAGAAGAATAAAAATATGTTTTTTTTAATCACTATTTAGTTGAGTTATATATAAATACACACCGAGATCAAAGTTGTACATGCAGTAAGTCATCAGCACATCGTGCAGCAGAGTCAGTCCTGGATTATCATTCCCAGAGAAGAACGTGTTGTGCCTGTCCGTCCTGTTGACATCCCTCTCTGTCACAACAGAACAAAGACAGAAACTTCAACAACTGCTGCAGAGCAGGCTGAAAATCATGAAATGATCTTTTGTTATTTAACAGATTGCAGAGCTGACCAATCAGGTTCCTGTATCCCCTGAGGAGGGTGTTCCTCATCTCCTGCTCTTCACTGACTGATTTCCACTGCACCTTCATCCTAAAGTACTCATCCCTGCAGAAACAGAGAGACGGGCGGAGGCTCAACACTTTTCAGGAGGAAACAAAACGTGAGGGTCAGCATGGAAGAATGTAAACAATCTAAAATTGACCTGTTATTGTGAGAGATGAGAGTGGGTGAACAAAAAAAGAAACAACTAACGTTTTGACCTGAAGGATCTCCTGCCTTTCCTTAGTGGTGCTGTTCCATGGATAAAAACCCAGAAGAAACTTCCACACATCTCTCCTTAGTGATGGACTGATGCCCTGCACGGTGCGAAAACCCCCAATCAAAAGATATAAGAGATGAAGAAGCAGTACAGTACAAATAGTCTGATATTCTTTATCTGTCATACCCCTCTGAACACAAGTTCTTTAATCTTTTCTGGGTTCTTCACACGACCCTCAGAGTCCAGAAACTCCTCCCATTTATCCAGAGGTTTTCCCCTGGTTACACCTGGCCTGGGACCGAGCTCCATGCCCTGGATTCAAAAATAATCACCAACTCCAGTAGCTCAGCTATGGTTCAGCCTGTCACCTTCATACATTAGACATAACCGCATTGTTTTTGTATCTTGTTCTTACACAAGTGATGAGTTCGAATCCAGGCTCGTCATCGGGCTGCGATGGCAGACCAGGATCCTGAGAAGTCCGTGACGAAAGGGTCTCTGGAGGCCGCATTGCTGCTCTGAAGAAATTAGTGACTTTGGAGAATCCACCAAATGTAGTAGCATAAGGGTCCTGGATGAATCTCTGTTTAAATTCGACCAACGAAGAAGAACAAACCAGAAATGCATGAGCCATTTTGTTGTGTAATATTTGAATGAACACAGATGCATTTATTCTTCTGTTGTTATGATGCTTCATTACAAAAAGGATTAAAAACATGTGAGAAATAAAAAAAAACATTTGCATTAAAACCAATTTCTGCTGAGGCTGTTTGAACATTTAAAATGTAATTAAATGTTTCTGTTCAACTGAAAATCTTCTAGATTTACCGAGACAATATCAGAGCCACCATCATCCAGGAACTGCAGCTTATCAAACTGCTGAGAGACGTCATGTGAGTCCCGTGGGTAGATGAGGAAAAGCCGCCCGTCAACTGGTGACCTGATGTCAACAACAGAATCCATGTGACAATTAAATACTGAAACCCAAATCATCAGGAGTACATAAACCCGCCTACAGTAGCTGTCCCTGATATCGCCGCGGTTCTACTCACTGGTCCAGGATTATGTAAAGCTGCAGAGTCTTCAGCAGTTCCCTCGTTCCTCCTCTATGAAAGTGCAGAGGGGGGAGTGGGTGGCCACCTTTGCTAGTCAGAACTAGAAAATTTCGACCTAAAGAGAATCGGGCTCTCCGGAGAGAGTACAGTTCTGAGAGAGGCAGAGAGAAAGCCCACTGACCTGCGAGAGAAAAACCAACACAAAGTATTTGATTCTTTCATATAACTGCAGAAAAAAACTCCAGCAAAATCGAAAAACAATTAAAAGCTGAAATTGTACCTGAACCTTTCAATGAGACATGTTCGCGATCTTTCTTCACGTTGCTGACAACTGCCCAGTCTGGCTCATATCCAGGGTCAAAGTTTGTATCCTCCTCCCCTCCTTCACCCTCCTGATTAACAGAAAGTTAATAAATGTAAAGCACAATGGTATGCAATTTTAAAATAATAATAGTATTTTTAGCAGGTAGAAAAAACCTTTTTGGAGTAGAGTACTGTGGGAGTACTGTGACCCTCATCCTCCAGTGGACTCCACTCTAAAGCCGGAACTCCAGCCTAAAAAAAAAAGAAAGAAAACAACATTCCTGAGAATTCAGATTCTTTTCTAGTCATGAATTGTGTCTGGGTACAGCTGCTTACCCGCTCCACAATGCGGATAAACCCTGGTATGCTGGTTTCCTGGTTATTCCTCTTGGCATTTGTGTGAAGATAGACCCCCTCTTTCTCAAATATCAGCTGAGTAGAAAAAAAAATCCCACAAACACTCAGAAAATAAGCAATCAATGGAAACAACTACATAAATCCACAGATACATTTATCTTGACGTTTTAGTCTGTTTGCCACCATAAAATTTAGTATATGCTGGTAAAGAAACTGATTCCATTTTTATACAGAATTCTATCAAAAGTGACAAATGATCTAATTACCCAATCACATGACAATGACGGAAGCACTGATCAATAAAGTAACTCATCATGGTGATTGATTTTAGCTAGATTGGCTGTCTTGATATTCCATTAATTACAATTTCAACATCTTAACTTTGCTATATAATATTTCATTAAATAAAATAAACCACGTGACAATGTATCGCACATGAGATTGTAAAACAAACATCAAATGACATAATCAAATCACATGATAAGGAGTGATTCCACTATCAGGTCAGAAGGTCCGAATACGAGCTCAAATTTCTAGAAAACTTGTTTAGCTTTTTAGTACTGATATCAACACTTCATCAACAAACTACAGTGTTTATATTATTACTTGTACAACTATCGGCTAGCCATAAACACATTTTTACCTTTTTAAAGCAGCCAAAAGCTACAATCACGCTTTCAGAATGACTGTAATGAACGTTATTGACAAGCTAGAACCCCCTTTTACCACATCGACTTACATCAGCAAGTTTAAGAGGTTAACGCAGATTTTTTAACATAAATTATCAGCAGACACAAAGGTAAAACGTGCAACTGAAAAAACTAGCAAATACCTTGAAATCCTCAACGTTTTCCTCCATTTTTCTTCCCTTCTGTCGCTGCTTCGTTCTTCCAAAACAAATGTAACGTCACATTTCCTGTTCCGGAAAGTCCCGCCCCCCCAAAGCACGTGATGTCACTCAAGAGCCAATCAAGACAAAGCCTGTGGTTCTACCTTTTCGTTACCAATATTTTGTTAAAATTTAAATTTTTATAAAAAAAAAAAAAAAACACTTACAGTATTGTATAAGGTTTATTTAAAAAATAATGATAATAGTAAAAATCTAATTTAATTTGGGCTTTCAAGAATTCCAAGGTGGCAGCAAACATTCACAAATCTATTTGACATATTTGCCTTGCTTTATTTATTGTATTAAAAATAAATCCCACTTAGACATCACTTTTAATGACAACTGAGAAATTAAATTCTGAGACTCTATAGACATCTATAACATGGTAGTGGTTGTCATAGGGCAGACATTTAGGTGGAAAACCAGAAATAATAAAATGATAAATAATTATAATATTTGTCAAATTTTGATCCACCCTGTTGCATTTAGACAGCATGAGTTTAATTTTTCAATCTGGCAATTGCTCCAAAATTACTTACAACTGAATAAAATGTTTGAATTGACACAATGGCCAGGTGATCTTTTTCTCCGGGCCGCCTCGTGGCTTGTCAATAATGTGGCTTGGATAGGAAAAGAAAGGCTGAAGCAAAACAGGAAAGCTTTTCAGAAGGATTCTCAAAAATCAAAAGAACTTTTCTATAGTCTACTAAATTACTATAAAGTGTATCTAAAAAACTGAGGATAGTTTGGTCATAAATAATAACATTTATGAAGGTGCAAATTCCACTTTCTATGATTTATTATAATTCTCTTTGGGTTTTTTTGGTTGATGCTGCACAGTGTGAATTCAAACTACTTAAAAGCTCCCTAAACATGAACACACAAACTACAAAAGGTGTGGATAAAAACAATAAAACATGCCTGTCTAGCAAAATAAATTCCTGGATAAACCATAGAGATGTAACAGAGAGAAAGTCCTGGCCACAGTCCACAAAATAAACCTTAAATCAGCAAGAACACCTTAAATTTTAGATCAAGATTGTACTTGATCAGCAGGGGCCATTAACACAGGCCCTACGTGCATGAGGACATGGCAGGCTCGAGCCCGTCTACAGTCACGTGTGCGACGTGCATTCATTCGGTCAGTAAACAGGTGACGTCAAAGCGTAGTCAAGCCGCACATGAAACCGGATGTTCATGTAACATTTATCATATTATGAATTTCTCAACATAACATAATTTACTTTAACATCATATACAATGAGAACATTCGGAATATTGCGATATCATTTTGATCAATAATGGCTAAAATGGGCTGTAATTTACTGCGTTACATTGTTAACGATAGACTTTAGAAATTTCACTTAAGTTATTCACCGATTATTAAATTTTAAGACGCCGTCATTTCAAATAAAGGATTGGTTTACATTTCGATACTTCAATGTCAAAAATGAAAAATAAACAAACAAATAAAAGAGCAGGAAACTGGCTTTTATTTTGATACTTGTAACCGGAAACGCAATGATTAACGGTTGACAGCTTGCTCCCGATGGTGTCGAGCCTTGCTAGGGGAGAGAAACCGTGTGAGAGGGCTGAATACGTGCGATTAGAAGAAAATTAAGCTCGAGTAACAGCTGGCAGTGTAGAAGAAAGAAACTGAACAGGTAGGTGGATGTCTTCCGTCGTTTGTCTGATAAATACGGCCGGATTTAGCACATTTTAAAGCTAGATTTGGAGGGAGGTAAAATGTGGTTGCATCATGAGGAGGCTGCAGACAACACTGAACAACAAGATAAACAACAACAGCTGCTGCAGCAGCAGACGTACTGAAAAGCTCACAGCATGCACTATCAAACGAAATAGATGTGACTTCAAAAACGGAAAAACAAGACAACGGAGTCAGTACGAAGCTAACAGTAGCTCACTTGTTAGCTTTGGTTTATGTCGTGGGTGGTGGATAATGCGACAGTCATAACTCAGACAATACACTTTATGTGCAAGTTTATATGTTTACCTACACATATCTAATCGTGTGCAGTCACAGAAGTAGTCGATTAAAGGTGTTGATGTTTTAAAATCGTGCAGCTTATAGCTATTGCATTGTCTGTTTCCTATTTTTCCAGGTATCACCAGCAACTTGGCAACATCTCTTCTCTCCCCTGGCTCTCCATTGCGTAAGGACACCACTTAAAATATCATATCCCATAATCATTGAGTGCCTCTTTTTCTGATAATTTCATCCTGCATCATAATCAGGGCAAAAACCTTCTGCAAACGACACCAGCAAGAAACCAGTCAAATACATCACAGCTACCAAAGTCAGTGTTTTATTAAGTTTGGTGCCCCAAATCTGCCACATCTGCTATTTCAGTTTTTCAGAATCCAACTCTGAAAACTCCTTGTATCAGTGTTAGTCACTTATCCCATCAGGTAAACCCAAGTAGGATTTCTGTAAAGAGTACTTAGCACCATTATGGCCTCCACCACCTATTCATCCGATCCTGACATCCCCGACAATCACAAAGAGAGCTGGCTGGCACTACTTTCCGCTGCAGAAATGTACTGCCAAAAATCTGGCTGTGACCTGGCCATACTCACAGCCTGTAAGAAGTTCCGGTTGCACGCTGGAGAAGGAGAAGGAGGGAAAAAAAGGGAGAGTGGCACTGCCTTTCAGAGAGAATGTGATTTCTCCTATAACGTGTGGGGTCAAGGCTTTTTGGCTGAATCAGCTCGCCGCTACATGGATGACATTGGCGTGCTGCACTCTACTACCATGCTAACAGCCCAGAAGCACACACGCCAAGCTGGGGAAGAGGGAGGAGCCAAGCTGATGGTTGACTTGACCTCTGACCCTGGGAACAGAGGGGTGAGTGGACTGTTTGTGCTGCACGGTGCTCCGAGCCATTCGTTTCAAACGTTTACACGCATATTGTGTTTGTGTTGAAATTGCAGAGCTTTACAGGTGATGGCGGAGTGGGAGGAGTCAGTCCCAATGGCAGACTGTACTCCCAAAGCTACCCGTCAATCTACAGCTCAGAAACTGCGGCTTTGCATGGTGGGCAGAATGGTAACAGAGAGAAAGGACGAGAAAGGAGCATTTTGGAGGCGGAGCGAGAGAGACAGAGGTCTGGGATTGTAGATTTGGAAGAAGAAGGTGAGGAAGTGGAAGAGGAAGAGGACATGGATGAAAGACGACCCTATAGGAATGAAAGTGCCGGTGAGGAAGGAGATGGTAAACAGCTGATCTGATTAAAAGTCCACAGAATTTAAGCAGTTTTTAGTGGATTTTCATAAGGAAAATCACTCACTTTTAAAACCAGAGAGCAAACATTGAAACATAAATATTTTTTATTTTAGATTTCACTGTTGGTGGCTTCACATCTCCTACAAGTGTCTCTCTGCAGACTGGAAATGTTTGTACTTATTAACATATATGCTAAGTCTCAATTGCGATTCCACTTCAGGTGTTTTCTCAATGGACGAGGACTCTCTTTCTCGGGACTGTGAGCCGTTCTTTGAATCAGACGGAGAGGAGGAGAGCACTGATGGTGAGAGAATTGTTATGCTGTACCAATGTTTTCATCTGTTGCATGTACAGGAACATATTTGTAGATCATACATGAAACATCCCTGTTTCTCATCTGTACCAGGGTCATTGAGTGAGGATGCCCCTCCACCACCGCGTGGCATGGCCGTGGGTCTGCCTGCGTTCTCATCCCGTCACGCCCACTCCATGGCTCTGGCTCGCTCCCTGCCCGTCACTGTTCCTGTGTGGGGCTGCAAAAGCAACAGAGCTGCTCAGGGAGAAAGCAACAGCGGTGAACGGGTAATTTTTAAAAAGGAGAGCTGCTGATTTGCATTGCAGATCATCTGCATTACAAAGAGAGATTAGTGGGACAGCCAGTTTGTTTTCTTTTAGGTGGAACAGTGACAAGCACATTGCTACTGTATCCTAACAGGGACAAAAGAGTTAAAAACATAATAATCATTTGTTTTTACTTATTTATGGAGAATATTTACTGATCTGAAACGATAAACATCCTCAGGATTTCTCCTAAACCAGGATCACTACATGATGTGTGTTATTAGATTTACAGTCACCTGTTGATGACATCACTTGTTTAACTTACTGTACAACTACATAAAGGTCCAGGCAAATTGTTTTTCAATAGTTTATCCAACTTTAGGACTTTAATAGAAGACAGTTGGACACATAAAAGTATTATTTTAATGATATTACGGTGTTGTCCTCTCAGGTGGGTTGTGCTGATCTGGAGCACATTGCTGCGAGTATGAAGGCCCTGCTTGTCCCTGGAGCCACTGATGGGACAGAAATGTTTGGAGCGCTGCCACGACCTCGTCTCAACACGGGCGACTTCTCGCTCAAGCACTGAGAGGGAAGGAGAAGAAAGAGAAAGGGATTGAGAAGATACCCGAATAATCTGGCAAATGTGACATACAGTATGTGAAACTGTGTAAAAGCTAGCACCTCAGTTTGTTTGTCTCCCACTAACCAAAATTAACAGCACATGTTTTTCAGGAGTAACAAGCGTGAAGAAATGTTATAAACACTAATAACATCTTCAACACTACCACCCCCATTTTGACTATAATATTTCACAATCCTAGCTACTGCACAGACCTACACTACATTTGATTGATCCTCAGGTTGGAGCCTATTGACCCACAGCACTACACAACAGGATCTGTGGGTGATGTGACCATTCTAGAGTTTTGGGATGCTCTTCGGTCGAATTACCTGTGATGGATGAGATCTTTGAGATAAAACATCTGTGGCTTCCTCATCGCGAGGCGTGGTGTTTCAGCAGATACTACGAGTGAATAGCAGCTACAAAGCAAAAATCTACATTACGTCAGAGGAATATCACAAATAATTGTAATTATCTGTAACAATATGGCCTTTCTTTTATTTTGAAGGGTAGCGAGGTGTTGGATACTTCCATTTTGAGAATGTGAGGCTACAGTCAAATAGTTCAATAAGATGAAGCAAGGTTGAAGTCAGGTTTTAATGCATCTTATTCCCTCCAGAGCTCATTGTCTGGCTGCTGAATCTGCAGGCACATTTAGAGAGTCAAGTACTTTCTCTTCATGTCTTTATTCCACTTATTGCCTCTAAGTGACTTTAGCTTCAGTTGTATTAACCCTTCTGGTTACCAAATTGTCACAGACGTTCTTATAGGATTGTGTTTTTCTGCCCTTTTAAAACCAAAATATTTCCACTGTGATGATGTTAATCACCACGAGGTGGTGCCAGTAAACTGAAGTAAAAAAAGAGCAGAGAAAGTTTAAATAATGATGGAATGTGACATTTCTCACAGTTTTATCCATAAATCAGGATTATTCCAGAGTCTGAACAGGAAAATCTCATCAGAGGGTGAAGGGTTTCATTGTTGATGCCAAAAACTTTACACATCTCCAGGACAGGCTGAGAAATGGAGGTTGAATTCGGTTGTAGTTTTAATAATTGGTTTCTTCTGGATTTCAAATGATGACGAGTTCTCCAAGAAAGCTGTAGCTTTACATGAAAAATCAGATTTTACGTTACTACTTGAGTTAAATTTAACACTTTAAACCCATTACTTTAATAGATCTAGAGATTTAAACGAATGTTTAGGTGGTTGTGTGAGATTTATGGTTTTTAAATTCCTCATTCTTCACGTCCTCCTGACTCTCTTCTCAACATGTTAGAGGTGTTTCCTGCTCCAGCACACCTGTCATCAAGTTCTGAATCCAGTGTTGGAGTATGGAAACATTTAAAACCAGCACTGTTATAAGATACTCTGTAGTCATGAGAGTTTTTTCAGATGGCGCGCTTAAGTCTGTTTATAAAAATACAGAGTAAAAAAAAAAAGTGCTTGAGCAGCTTTAAGAATCATGTTTTAATTATAACAGCAGGGGTTATTCACACGTTTTTGGACCGCTTTATTTAATGTCAGCAGAAATTAGATGAAAATTTTCTTTGATCCCAGTGAGAACAGAGCAAGTTTATGAGTCACATGATCTTAGGAGGCGATAAATAAAACCAAGCCTTCGGTTTTGAAAGTTTAAATGTGCAAAAAGGATAAATATATCTGGTCGGTTCATGAAATCCTCTCACATTGTTCAAGGAAAGCAAATAAAACTGCATAAAGTTTCAACGCAACCTGAGCTGAAACTTTATACGACAAGCAGGAAAATCCTTTCAGTCAAATCCAAATTCCTTAAAAATCAGATCATTTAATGAAAAATTAGTTATTCATAACCGTAACCTAATCAATAAAGCACATTTTGGAATTGAGAATCCTGTGTGGGGTTTTTACAGAGGACGGCCAATCACAAAAAACACAAAACAAGAGCTGAAGTGTTTTTACATTATATTCAGTGTGTTGGACAGAAGGCTCATGAAAAGTCCAGATTTCTTGACATGTTCTTCAGTTATTCATACAAATGATCTAATCTTAGTGTTAATTTGTCCTGTTGACACTCGTCATTTATCAGGTAAGATGACCAGCAGGCTCGTTGTTGTTCCCCCAAGTTATTGGTTTCTGTTAACAAGCAGAAATCAGAAATGGCGGTTTTAACAAAAAAAACATGTGGCTTTTGTAAATGTGAGCAGAAGACACCAGCACCTTCTCATTACATGTCTATTTTTTACATTTCAAATGACTGACTGTCAGAATGATTGTAATTCAATTCTGCTTTATAGGTGGTGGTATTACTTTTTATTTTCATTTGCTTTGAATATGTTCTTGAAATGCCTGAATGAAAGAATATTGACTCTGTGTGTGTGTGTGTGTGAGAGAGAGAAAAAAAAGTTGGACTTGGTTTAAAAGTCAACATGTTCATGTATGATATTTCAAAAGCAACTAAATGTTCCGTTAAATACTTTTCTGTTTCAAATAAAGGAGCAACACCAAGAGGAACGACTTCTGAGTTATTTTGAGGTGCAGTACATTGATTGACCTGTAGGGGGCGGTGGTGCCCAGTTTGAGGAGGATTGAGGAGGCGTTGCACACAAATTAGATGTCAATGCACAGTAGAATTTATTGACTACATTCAGCACAATAAAAAAGATACTGACTCAAGATTCAAACAAGGTAAGTGTAATAAAAACACCCAACTTTATTTTGCACTATTTTATAATAAATTGACAGAAATACAATATTAAAGCTTTTTGCTATATTTAGATTCAAGCTCAGTAAGATGTTTTGCTAATTTGCCAAATGAGTCACTGCCCTTTTTTTCGAAGAAGGCAGAAGGAATTTGTGCCAATCCAGAAGCCAGGAAAAACCTTTTCCTCTAACTTTGCTTTAAACTTGTGGATCAGACGGACCTCCTTCTCGGCCTCTCCCTCCACCAGGAGGAACTTGATGATGCCTGCTGGCTGGTCGACGTAGACACCCATGGTGGAGGATAAAGGGAGCTGGATGTCTATGTTCTCGCCGTTGTGCCAGACTTGGTAGCAAGAGCCAGACCAGCCAACGCCCCAGGAGCCGCTGTTCTCCCCGAGGCCACAGGGAACCTCCTGACCTTTACGGGGTGCACTTTCTGAGACCACTCCGATCACAACCCAGCCGTCATAGTCCACCTCCCAGTACCCTCGACAGCCAAGCAGCCCTTCCTTACAAAGCACCTGAAAAATATTACGTTAAAATAACTTAAAAAGGCAAATATTTAAAACTGAAACATTAAAATTACTGAGAATTTTGTGTGGAAAGTTTCAAGTTAAACCATCACTCCAAATGACCCCCTAAATGTTACATTCAGAAACTTTGACAGTCAAGATTCTCGGATGTAATAGTTAGAATAACCCTCTGTCAGAATTTCATCATCCCTCCATCCATGTTCTAAACCTGCTTCTTCCTGTTCAGGGTCAGAGGGAGCTGATGCTGATCTCCAGCAGTCTTTGGGTAAGAGGCAGGGGACACCCTGGAGTCCTGGACATGTTACCAGTCCATCACAGGGCCACACGCAGACAAACAACAACTCGCACACTCACACCTATAGGGACAAATTACCTTGGGAGTCACTAATTAACCTCTTGCATGTTTTTGGACTGTGGGAGGAAACCGGAGTCCCCGGAGAAAACCCACACATGCACAGGGAGAACATGCAAACTCCATGCAGAAAGGTCCCAGCCCGGATTCAAACCCAGAACCTTCTTGCTGCAAGGCAACAGCTCTACCAACTGCACCACCGTGCAGCCAGAATTTCAGAAATATCAGAATCAGGTTTATTTATTTTGGAAACATTTGAAACCATCACCTTTGGGCTGATGGTCAATTGCAATTAAACCTTTTGTTTTTGCATTAAACAGTTTCCATGTTACTCAATACTGCAATCAAACTTTTGTTTGGGACTGAAGTGAAACTGCTAATAATTAAGGTCACACACAGTTGGGAGACTTTGACTTGCTCACATTACAGTTAAAGGACCAAAAACACAGTGAGTTAGCTTTAATGTGTCTTTTCATGCTGCTGCTCAACCAAACCTAAAACAAAAACACGAGTATTTTTACATTTAATCAACTCTACAAAGAATAATCACTTTGATTATTTCATTACTGTAGGTGTTAAATACTGAAACTTCAGGCCAACCTGTGGTGAATGTTCGTATCGTTCTGGCCTGTTGGGATACGGACAGACTGCATCGGATGTACGAGCCACTTTAGAGCTGCCTT
This sequence comes from Pachypanchax playfairii, assembly GCA_006937955.1. NCBI lineage: Eukaryota > Metazoa > Chordata > Actinopteri > Cyprinodontiformes > Aplocheilidae > Pachypanchax > Pachypanchax playfairii. Next base: position 175,389 of record SSNP01000037.1, read on the forward strand.
CAGAAATCCACAGCAGCTTCTGTGCACTTCTATCATCCAAAGAAAGAGGAAACCAGTCTGAGCAGGTTGTTGGGGGAGAATAAATAGAAGGAAAGAACAGAAGACTGAGGATGAGGAGGTGGACAAACAGTCAAAGGAAAAACAGGAATGAAGATTTAGATTAAGAATAGAGTTTAATATAGATTTAAGAAATCTTACATTTCATGAAATCTTCCCTGGTTGTTGGTTCAGGAATATTTGGATCATACGGTGGAAGCTTTTCTGAGGACAAATAAAAAGACATTGATTAAAGTTTAAGTAGACTGAAGCATCAACACTTCAAATAAAAAGCAACACGTAGAAGATTTTTTTTGGATTTGGTCATTTCCAGAGTTTCATTCAGGTTTTTACCTTCTGCAGCACTGCTTCCTTTTCTTCCTAGAAAATAAAAAAAAAGAACAATTTTACTGCCATCTGTGTGTAGAATTGCAGCTTCTACTTGAGATTCTTCTCACTTTGGATTATATAACAAAGAAGTGAAATGTAAAACACTCAGGGTGTCACTGCTGGTTACTTTAAACCTTTTCATCTTTCTGCAGCCTTCACATTCATCATAGCTGCTGCCAGGGCCACTCATCCGCAGTAAATCACCTGCTGCTCCCGACATACTGCAGATCACAGATGAGGGTGTGTGTGCAATGTCAGCTTTGCACTGATTCATGAAAGTCAAGGTTTCAACATAAGAAACTCTGAGTTGTAAGTGAATGGAGTCTAAGTTTATATGTTCTATAAGATGCTGATGCGTCACACAGCTGAAGTGTGGTTGTTCTCTCTTTGTGTGAGTCAATGCACCTTCTGACACTCTGAGATTCCATTCAGGTTGGCATCATTCACCCATCTGCCCATCAACCAAGCTCAAGTTACTGTGTTTCAGATTTCACACAAACAACCTCAAGAATATACAAATACTTGTTCTGCAAGTAACATATTTGTTATTTATCTACCTATTAGAGATAAAATACAAGGAGTTATGTAAAATTGATTCTTAAGGGAAATATGTCATTTAATGAGGGTTAATTCGATCATCTGAATTTAAAAAATGAATGGTCTTTCACAGCTGACGTGTTGGTTCTATTATAAGGAAAACTTGTAATAATAACTGTAAAACAGTTTGTGTGCAGAAATGTTGGTACTTTTGTACTCTGGAGTATTAAAGTCTGTGTGATAACAACACTGAGGCATCTGCAATAATCTTAAATATGTAATTACTGTTTCTCAATCTGAGAAGAGTGAAAGAAAGATTAATTTCCAAGAGTTCATCATTCTACAGTGAGAAGGATTATTCACAAGATAAACCTTGAAGACAGCAGCTATAGTTCTATAGAAAACTGACGGATTAATTGATTCTTAATTTATTTCAATCATAAGAATAACAAAAATAATTGCAGATACGTTTATAATGAATTAATTAACTGTTGTCAATCTCACAAATATCTTCATAATCTGCACATAAACATAAAGGCTGAAAAGGTGCAGCTGAAATTCAGGATTATTTTTGCACCTGTACACATCAGGGAATAGAACAACAGCTCGATAAAATAAAGAAACATTATGATTAAAAGGAAAAAAACACAGACACAACATGGAATTAATACCACACAAACTAATAATTTAAAGAAACATTACAATGAAAACAGGACAATTTGCAGCTGTTCCATAAATCTACGTCATTCACTGACGCACAGGATTTCTTTATATTTGTTATTTCTGTTCCTCTGAGATCATACTGACTGTCTCTAATAGTAAACATGTTATGTAATATTTATCACAAGAGACTGTTTTTGATTTTAAACATATAGATGGGAACATATGTTTAATGTTTGTAGGTTCAAGAAGGATTCATTGTAGGTAGAATAAGTGATTATTCTTATGGCCTTTTTCGCAAAATGAGTCAGTTAGCATATTAAAGGTTAAAGTTCATGACAACACAATCAGAAAAGTCTAAACAAGAATGTTTTTTTTGGATAAAATGCAGGAAATCAAGCCTCTTATCTCTATAAATAACATGGAAACCTACCTTTGCAATGTTGAATGTAAATAAAGTTAAAGGACTTTTGGTGCAGTGTGTTTTGGACAGATGAGACCAAAGTACTAAAGCTTGGTCCCAGTACACATCAGCATGTTTCAAGAAAACCAAATACAGCATGTCAGCATAAACACCTCATGACAAATGTCAGCACGGTGGTGGTGAGCTGATGATTTGGACTTGTTTTGCAGCTATTGGTTCTTGGCACCTTGCATACATTGAGTAGACCATGAGTCAAACATGAGTCCATCTGTTAGACAGTTAAAGCTTGGACCAAACTGGGTCAACAGGACAATACTTCCAGAGAAGTACCAGGTTCTGTTAGAGGGATTGAGATGCTGTGGCAGAGACAAACCAGCAAACCTTAATGAACTGAAGCACTGGTGTAAAGACGAGTGGGCCAGAATGGATTCACAATGAGGGGTGAGAGACTGATGAGGTCACAGTGGAGACAATTACTTCTCATTATCGTTTCTAAATGTAGTTCTGACTCAGAACTACAAGACTACAAGACAGAAAAGATGACGATTTAGCCCATATCGACACATCAAAATACCTGGTTTATTCTATCCTCTGAGATGGATTTTACTTACTTGTAACTATTAGGTACTGTGGGTCTGTAAGCAGATGTTGACTACATTAAACATCATGTATGAGCTCAGGAGGTCTTAGTCAGACATTGTTTTGTACATAATTGTAAAGAACAGATGAAAGGAGAAGGACAGATTTAGCCAGTTGGTGAGGGATAGAATGAAGGCTGAGATGTTGTCTCAGGAAAATGGGTGATCAGACAGCTGCTGGTGACAGATCGCATCATCAGTCAGATTTCCCCTCCCTCTCTTCTGTCTTTCATAAAGGATGACAACAGGTGGAACAAGGACATCCCAAAACAAAAAAAAAAAAAACGTTGTGCAAGGCTGATAATGACTTTTCAGAGGAAATACTGGCTGTGCTGATATCAAATTTATCTTGAAATCTGTCAAATATCAGATTCTGTTTCAGGGGAAAGGAGGGATCATCTCTGGTAAATTTGGAGTGAGATATCAAGCTCATAGTTCAGTTGGATGACTGAAAATATGCCCGATCCGTGTGGAAGTTGGACCCCTGTGGATGGCCGTTTATACTCAGTGGGATCAGCAGAAAAGCCCTGCGGGGATAAACAAATTCTCTGAATGATTGATGACTTGATATCACAGCAGCAGAGACATGAAGGACACAGAGTGAACTATGAGACTGAGGTATGAAAATATTTAAGGGCACTGAGCCATAAAAATCAGACTAATAAAAAAAAAAGGACAATATTTAGATAAAGCTGTTCCTCAGATGTTTTAGCTCACAGTTCACCGGGTTTGAACACATAAAAATGGAAAGATTTTTTTGTGACACATCTCGGCTTGGAGCCACACTATCAGGAATTTCTATTAGCATAAAAGAATTAAGAGCTCAGCACAGTCCAGCTAAAAAGGTCAGCGGTGCATCTTCAGATGATTCATGAGAGCTGTTTGTGTTGGACAGCAATGAGGTAGACGTTTTTTTCTTTCCCACATTCCCATTTCGGAAGGACAGAGTGACATTATCTGTACAGATCAGGTTCAAAACATCCTACTGAGACAGCAAGATCAGAGGATAGTGAGATTAGAAGAAGGCGGAGGAGGGAGACAGATCCAAGTTCATCCCTGTGGTTCCCTTCAAGTGTCAGGTCTTCGTGGCTGGACGCCCAGTGCATGATGAGATGGAGGTGGGAGGGCCATAAACTCCAGGGAAGATGGACGAAGACTTCTTGGAAAAGACAGAATTCCGAATCTTTTTGACGTGTTAAAACATGCCGAAAAAAGATTCCTCTGTGCATCAACAGAAAGCATCATGTTCAATTCTAAGTTTTATGCACTATTAATCATTTAATCTGGTTACTTTATTAGATCGGACACGTTTCTCATAAAGTTCTTTAATAAAGTAAACTTCTTACGGTGTGAATCATTTTAAAAGGATTTCAAAATGCAGAGGCTGACGGCATTTTGTGTGACATTATTCCTCAATCAAGCAGCCATAAATAACCCCAATATGAGCTTTTGCATTTTGGTACTTGAATTACTGTGCAGCATTTCACACTTCATTACTGTGACAGCCATAGGAGGGATTAGTAACAAGTGCAAATGGTGGCGGCTTGGGCTACTGAGCTGTTATGCTTGGATTAAAGGATAACCTAAAGAAACAGGCAGGAGAACAAAAGATCTTTGAAAAAAAAATTCTAGCGGTTAGAGAAGAAAAAACCCAACGATGAGACGGAAGGGATTTCTATGAGGTTCGAAACATGAGAACAGATAAATATATGAGCTGTGATACTTGGACTGTGACACTGAAACCATCAGGAGAGTTTTATTCATGCTCTTTGGTGACATGATTAATAGATCAGAGAACACTTGCAGAATCCAAAGTGACGATGGATGTTTGGCTTGAAGCTGAAATACAGAGCTGACCAGCATCAAATAAACACCAGCAAAAACTTACGCTAAACTGGTCATAAAACACTGTGACAAGCAATAAATCACAATAAGCAACTGTGATGGGTCAGATAAAAAAAAATAAACAGTTAATATAATCTGTGATAATTGAGTCATTAGTTGTTTTATCTGAATGTGGAAATTCTGAAATTAGGACAGTTGCACAGACGAAAAATTAAAACAGATCTAAAATATCCAATAAATCCAATAAAAGGCTCAGACAGGCAACACTGAGTAACCAAATGCAAGAGTTACAAATTAAAAGCATTGAATCAAACATTCATGACATGTCTGATGAAAACTATATTACATTTTTGTAAAGAAATGTGGTTAATTTAATGCAGTAACACATTTTTACATCATGAGGACATGATTTAATGCACCTCACAGCTAAAAGCTTCAGTAAGAACATTTTCCTACCTCCTTTCTTGGGAACCGGCATGGTTCTCGCAGCGCCAGCAGAGCTGTTTGGCATCAAAGGCAGAGTTTTGGCGATAGTGCTCTGCAGTACCTTGGAACTGCAGTTTTATTGTCTTCCATATGAGTGGGGAGGGGGAGAAATGACCGGGTAGGAGGGAACGCACACAAGTTTTGGTCACATAGCCAATTGGATGGTTCTGTCACATGAAACTTGTGATCTTTTCTACTAGGAATCAAACTGATGGGAAAAAGTAAGTACTGTGGATATGCAGGAGTATTTGCATACACACAGACTGAACATTTGATATGAAATTACATAAAAAACTTTGATTTGGAGGAAACACAAATGTGAATTTATGTGTTTTTCAGGTTCAACAAGCTGTTGGCTGGGTTTCATTTTCTGTATGGAGAGGTTGATCCTTAACTACGTCAGATAGAAGACAGTTTCTCACCACGGAGCTGTCATCAATCTGAGATCCCATCAATCAATAGCTCCTGCTGGTATGTCCCCGTAAAAGACGGGGGCAAAGTGTGCTAAACTGCTAGCGCAGAGCTTGAAGTTTGTCTCTGTGCAAAGGCGTTGGCACTAACATTGTTCAGTCATCTCAAATAACTTCTTTTGACTGAGCATAAATGTATTTTTAGTATTAATGTTAATTTTTTTTCTTATAATACTAATTAAATCACATTTATTTGTAAAGCACATTTAAAAACAACCACCCAAGTAGCCAAAGTGCTGAACGTAGGGATATAAAAATAGTAACAGGATGCAGGAGATAAATAATAAAAATAAATAAAACCATGAAGAAAATTGTAGATCATTCAAATAATAATGATCATAATTAAAATTAACTATTTTTAGTGAAGTCAATATTTCAAATGGATATTTAAAAGCTTTCAGAATCTTCCAAAGCCGATAAGTTTAAATGAGTTTTAACTTCAGGTTTAAAGAGTTCGACCTGTCTAACATAAACTACTTGATTATTTTCTGAGATATTTTCAAATATCTAGCAAATCAAACATAAATCTCACATTTGCTGAAAAGCTTTAAAACCTTTATGTTGTTTTGACTCTTTAAAAGCAATAAACTAACTAACTCTAAAGGTCTCTTAAAGTGTTTCTTTTGCATTTAAAAGAAACGCCAGTCCTGAAAACACAATTTCTAACAGATGAACAATATTTGAATGTCATGCTTTAAGAAACAGGAAAGAACCCAGTAAAATACAGATTCTGTGCTACGTTGTCTCTAATTTATTTCTTGTGTTCTGGAGCCTTTTAAAGCCTGAATAACTCACAGATCAGAGTTCAACAGCTTAACATACAGGAAAATGGTTATTCTGACAATAGGCTGTCGCTGGACTGAAATAAGTAAAAAAACAGGAAAAGTCCAAACACTAACTTTGAAAGACAAAGAACTAATGATGGACGAGCTTCTTGAAAATAAAATAAAAACAACTGAGTGATGACTCAAGAGTTCTGCATGATATTATCTGCACCTGCAGACAACAGAAAGAAAAGACTGATATGAATCTGTGGAATATATAACCATCTATCAATAAAAAGATCAAATCAATAATAATCAGACAGAAAGACTCTTTTTAAATTCAAGTAATTTGGTTGAATTTGTGTGGAAAATATGAAAACACTTTTCCTCAACTCATGATCTTGATCATCAAAGCTCAAGAGAAAATACCTGGCTGTCACTAGAAAGTGTCTAACTATTATTAGAGGAAGGGTTTTAATGAAGTGTAAGTACCCTATTAGCACCGACCGTTAAATTACCCAATCGCACTGTGTGAAGCATGAAAACAAATGTCAACACCTGCTTCTCACTGCTGTCAGTAACTGGCCTTAAACTGTGTTGTATCATGACCTTTGAATGTGTTTGAGGTGCTATATTATTCACTCGGTGATTACTGTGTAATATTCAAGTGCACGTTGTTGCCCTGCTTGGCTGTTAAATGTCCGATCATGTTACTTCATTAAAGGTTAATATGATTTGATGCAGAGTGACTGTTTGCAGGAGAGACAGTGTGCAAGGCTCAGAGGCCTTCTGTGTCTGTCAGGACGATGTGACTTTGTAGTTTACTTTTTTTCCCATGATTGATGTAACAACTGCGTCTTCCTTCTCATTTTATTTTTGACCTGATGTATTTAGCTCTCAGTGGGGAGTTGATTATCCCAGAGAAACAGGGATGCATTCAGAGTCTGAGTCATTTGGTGGCAGAACATCAGGCCTGCTGCCTCATCATACAGATATTTTGTCTCAATGTAGTAGGAGTAATAAAAATGGAGAAAATGAGGTACTAAAATCAACAAACAGTAACCAATCATAAGACCAAGTTTTGGATTTAATGGTGAAATTGTTTATCAATCTGCCACAACATGGCCGACTGCAGCAGACCTACTGCACAACAACGTGGATGCTACTTTGATTCATTCAAATCACATAAACATCTCATAAAACCTCATTCCTGCTCCTGAATACACGATTATCTGTGTCTCTTAAATACAAAGTTTAGATAATTCATTGTCTACATCAGTAGCTTAGCATGCTAATCAAAAAAATCACCAATTACTGTTTACATGTTTATCTTTTTTCCATTTAAATGACACATTAGGAAGTAAAATATAGTTAACTGAACATATTTTAGTTGTAGTGGTATCCAAATAGCTGATATTTTTTCGTTAGAAAAGATTCAGCCTGGTTCTAACACAGGAAGTAATCAGTTCTGGGGTTAATATCCCTCCTGACTTTCCACCACTCATCATTCTTCTTTTATTGGATCCAAAGCAGGTTTACGGATCCAGCTTTCATCAAGTGGACAATTTGATACAGTGAGTGTGACACAGATTTTAGTCATAATTTACAGGTGAGTAGCTAATAAAGCATTTAGAGTCAATGTGAGGGGAATTACAGCGTGCAAACGACAGCCCAAATTAACTCCCCCCCGTCACTTCCAGTGGAACATAAACCGTTTAATGGCCTCTAAATCATGAGATGTCCAAAGAGACGGAGAATGTCCCATCTGACACGTAGTGTCATGCTGAGATTGGTCTCCACGCAACTGAGATTTATGAAAACACACTGCTATGTAAGTCTCCTCCCTCTCTACTATCATGTTTTCTTCTGCAGTGTTTACGTCACGTTATTTAGCTTTGATTTCACTATAGTTTAATGGATACTTGACTCTTTAAATTAAAAAGCATTTTTCAAATTATTTTAAATCTGAATGTTGCTCTTCGCTTGCATTAAAGTCACGGATAAGAAATGTCTGTGACACTTAAAAACAACAAAATTAAGTCGGTTAAAACGAGCAAGAAAAAAATAGAATAAATGCAAATGAAATAAAACTGAAATAATATAATAAAATAAAAATAAAATAAGACTTCATGATAAAAATCCCTGGTAGGCTGAAACTGAACTTGAATTAAAAGTGGACTGATTAGACCGAAGTGGAGATGCTTACCCATAATGCACAGCAGCACATTTGTAGAAAACCAAACACGGCATATCTGCACAAACATCCTACCAGCTGTCAGCACGGTGGTGGGAGGGCTGATGATTTGGGCTGAGCTCCTCTTTTATCAAAGGATTTAAAGTGGCTGGAAATATTAGCAAAATGAGTTAATTGTGTCATTATTTACACACGGAAACAGTTTCTGTTCCCTCCAGAATCAAGATGACTTCATGATTTAGTCCATCTCTCTTTACTCAGCTGTTATCACCATCTTAGCTCACATGTTTTTTTACCAACAGCAGAAGCGATGAGTGAAAACTGTCACACAGCAGGACGGGGTGTGTCATTCTGAGAAAGGCCTTTCTGGTCATTAGATGAGACTGTTAAAACTCATCACTGAGCCTCCCAAAATAAAAGGATGTTCCTCACAGTCAGAGGTGTGAACTGAAAACAACCAGACTCACTGACACACAGGAGGACGATGATGCAAGAATTCAGGGACATGCTGTTCATGTGTTGCAATCAAACTGATATATCTTAATGACTCACTTAGAATACAGAAATTACTAAGATGGTTCCTTTAAAAAGAATCAGAGGGAAACTGATCTGGAAACAGTCACCATGTTTTATACAAAAAGATCAGAAGTTTTGTTTTAAACAGAAAAATATTTACGGATGTATTTTATCAAGGAGCAGCAACTTGATGGAATATCTAGATTGTTCTGGATTTAATTAAATTATTTTAAATGTATTCGATGTAACTTTTACTTCACAAGCTGCATTTCTTCTATAAATATAAATCTAGCGTGAACTCAATAAGAAAGACAACTGAAGTAATAAATACTTTATTTTCACATTAGTAATAAAAGTGCAGTCATCGGCGGGTCACAATATTTCCTTTGTACTGTACAGATTTAAGATGCATGTGACAAATACTCATCTTTAAACAGCATTATGTACAGCAACTAAAATGTGTCTGAGAAAATTCAGTGAATGTTTATCAGGAAATTCGTTGGCGTGTTAATCATCGACCTCCTCCGTTGGCTGCTCCGCCACCAGCACCTCCTCCTGATTGGTCCTGAGCACCAGACATCATCAGGAAGAGAACGAGAGGCACTATGTACATCCACTGGAGGAGACAAAAAAATGAGAAGAATACTTAGAGTAAAAATTTGTTTTACAAGAAAACAAATTAATTAGAATCACTCATTTCCAAAAGGTTCCAGACTTTTTCATCCCAGATTAGGTTTTAGATTATTTCTCAGGAAAGAGAAAGGGTCAAACACCAAACACATGCAAATCACATTCAAACCAGAAAGCTCGATGTTTCAAATAGAGATACTGTGGATTTGAATAACTTTGCTTGCATAGTGTTTGGTACTGGACCAGCGAGAGGGCACCAGAGTGTAACAGAAGTGAAAAACTGAGGGAGGCGGGGGGGAAGTTGGTTAGACAGAAACAAACAGAGAAGAGTGGGAGGGGGACAGAATGAGCTACAAGTAAGAGAACTGTACTTCAGTGGGAATCAGCTCTGCTCTCTGCCGCCCCCTGCTGGGGGCTGTGCCGAATTGGAGACCATGAGGAAGATTGCACCTCCCAGAATTAAATACCACTGGAACACAGTACAGCACTGAGTCAACACACTGTCACTGGACACAGTAAGGAACACAGCACAGAAAAAAACAAGACAGAGAGATCATTAAAAAAAGCACAGACAGGCTAAGCAACTGGACCCCAGACTGGACTCAAATGTCTCTCGCAGGAGAAAATCTTTTACTACAAACTTCCATTAACAGAAGTCAAACAAAATCCGATGTTTATCCCTTCATTTGAATATTTCACTAAACATGACTGAGGGAAGCAGGTCAGATTAGAGCTGGATCTGAACGCACCAAGAAGAAACATCCTTTAATCGACTCTTTCAATTTAATTAAAACAAACTCTGGGTCTGAGAGAGTAATCAAGCAAACAAGCAGTTGTTTTTTGCTTGAGAATGACACAAATAATCCAAATTAAAGATATTAAAGCAGGTTTAAACTTGTAAAACTGTTCTAATTAAAACAAAAGATAATGTGTTTTCAGCCAACAAGTACCGCCCCTACCTTCATACATGATACACAGACGTAAAAATCCCAAAACATGTTGTAATTATCAGACCGTCACAACATACAAATCTGATCAGCAGCTTTCAGTACGTGGACTTACATATTTAGCGAAGAAAGATTTCTGCTCTTGTGGGTTTTTTCCTTTCTTCTCTGATTCTTGTTCCATTCGTTCAAGGAACAGAGCTGTCTCAGGTCTGGAAGAAGAGTTACAGTCACTACTTGTTCTAATAAGACCTCCCAAATTTCACCAAATCCAAGCTCGTGTACACGTAAGCCAGCGCGTCTCGACTGATGAGTCACAAGGTGATAAAAGTCTGTAACTGAGTTATTGGACCTAATTTATGAAAATAATTTCAGTCATAACTAAGATTTTTAGTGAACTTTAGTCCAATTTTAAGGTTTATTACATGATCAGATTTAAAATCCCCAAAACTGATGGTATGACTGAGATCAACACTGCAGCTGTTTTAATAAGCTGTAGCTTTTTGTGCATTTTTTGGTTAAAAAAATAGCTAAATCTAATGATAAATATGCAAAATTAACAGCAACAATCTGTATGAATGTAAGATGTATTTACATGATCAGTCAGCTGATTCTGGTCCCCAGCTGAGTGATCAGTGCTCACATACCACAGAGCAAGAACCATGTGAAGCTTTATAAAATCAGCAAACCAGGAAAACACATAAAACACTGACCCAGGAGCAGTGACTGGAGCCATGATGCTGAGTGTGGTGTTGAAAACCTCAAGATCAACTTCATCTTCAACCTCAGTGCCTCTACAGGCTCCAGGTAGCGTTACTATGGAAACACCAATGAGGTACCCGGACACATCGGTGTGGAGTGTGATCACGTCGCTCAAATGGGACTCAACCATTGCACACTGAGGATAACAGAAATCTCATATTATTGTTTAAAACTAAATCTCAAAATTACAGGAACCACATCACAAACTATAAACAAACTGTCCATTGAGCCTTTACTTAAATATAAGCTAGTAGAAAAAAATCCCATCTTTTACAGTTTTGACTTTAACTAATATTGTCATTTTAATAGTCCACTACGTGATCCGAGTGCAGAGTTTATCTGAAAAGTAAATACTGATGAAGACTGCTACATACTGCTCTGACAAACGCCGTCAGGTAACCTTCCATCTGCCAATCTGTGTGTCTGTCTGCTTGCAGGAAAACACGCGGCACTCGGATTCTGTAGAGACCATCAACTGCAGCCACTTCCTGAGGAGACAAAACAAACAGTTTATACGGTCACATTCTAATAACACACCAATCTTTATTACAACCGTCATTCATTTTCACATGTTCATATTTGGACCATGGTTCTGTCAGATGTTTAGACTGCAGCAATGGGAAAGCTTCATTTGTGTTGTTGTAAAACATTGATTGGATTGTTATTCAGCAAACTCTCTGGTCCCGTTTTGAAATTTGGGACCACCACCCTAGTCTGCCACATCTATTAACCTGGTCCTCCATGACACCCCCACAACATCCAGAGCCTTCTGCATCTCAGGGCTAATCTCATCCACCTCTGGCTCCCTACTGCCAGGAAGCTTTTTAACTACTTTGGTGACCTCTGCAAATGTGATGAACTCAACTCCCCCATAAGTCCTCAGGCTCTGCGTCCTCAGTGGAGGACATGGTGTGCGGGTCAAGGAGGTCCTTAAAGTGCTCCTTCCACCATCCAAAAATATCCCCAGTCATTCTGTCCTGATGATCTAAACTCACCTTCAGTTTTGCTCTGTCCTCCTCTGAGAGCTGGTTCTGAGATAGAGAGACACTCGGTTCTCTGCCAGTTTTCAACAGTAAGCTGCCTCGCACAAGAAACTTTGCTGTATCATCTGAGGAAAAAAAAACACACACACATACAACTGTGTAAACAAACAGTGTAAATAAATGAAGTGAAAACACAACAGCAACACTTCTTGTATGTATGTTTGTTCCATGACAGCCAAGAACAGAATGAGTAGGTGTTATTGTGTATGCACAAGACAACTTTGTAAGACAACTTATGGAAACAAGTACACTATAAGATTTTGTAGATTAACAAGAAGCTGCCTGGAAAAAAAAAATCAAGAAAACAATTTACGAACGAAAAATCTAAACTTTTGACTGACATTATTGCAGAAATAAAAGAACATAAATGAACAAATAAAATAATCTATATTACATGGGCAGACTATTATATAACATGATTAGAAATAATTGGTGTTCAACTCAGGACATATTGGCAAATCTTTACCAAGTAGATAAATACAAATTTCAATAGTTTGGGTTGTTTCAATCTTTAGCATAAAGACATGAAGGTTAGCAAGCTAGCAGTTTGATGTAACGATAATGTAACAAAAAACAAACAAAAAAAAAATCTTACCAAGTTCAAATGAATGTTCCAGAGGCACAGAGAAACCACTCAATTCAGTCTCCAAGGCATCACCAACCTGGAATTAGAGATTAACAAATTTCTTAGTCTCTGATTAGTCACACAAAGCTACTGCTAACCACTTAGCAAACAGGTACACGATCGGCTTTGTTTGGCTTACAATTACCGCAAAACGTATATTTATACCCTTACCCTTCGGCCGTTATTACAGCATACAAAATTCACGTAAACAAAAAACAAAACGGAGAAAGCAACAGCAAATTTAAACGGTATCAGACGAGCCATTTTGCAGAAAAAGGACACCGGAAGACGACAAAAGTGTCAACATCACACATCCGAAAATTTTCACAATAAAAGCAACAAAACGGGCCAAAGGCTTTTAACAAAAAAATATATTGCTGAAAAAATCAGATCAATACTTGTGCTGATCTTTTAAAATTATTTATTTATATCTTGAGAAATATAAATGATTTAACCTTTAACCTCTCTCAAAATATACAGTTAGTGTGCTGGCCTTAATTCTGGAGGTAAAAGGTTTATATATACAATCATTAACAAAAAGACATATTAAGGTTTTAAAACAAGCCTCAAATGTAAAAATGTGTTTATCCAGAAAAATAAATGGGTTTTACTGGATAATATTCAACACATTTTACCATATCTATCTTTTTATTTAATGTATGATATTTCTATCACATGAACAGGAATTACTGATTTTAAAATGTGGTTATACATCTGTTAGCTCAGTACTTTTGGATATGCCTGCGGATGAATCTGCATACAATAAGACAATCATGACCAGCAGAGGCCACTGAAGTACCAGAATAGGCCTCATCAACCTCTCACCACAATACTGTTCTAAGCAATACTAAACATTTATGCAGTCTTTGAAGTAAAATTCTATTTTTCAATCCTTCAGTCTGTGTTCATAGATCCAGTTCACCCATTATTTTCTTAGTTTGCCAAAAGTTGAAGCATATGTAGTTTAAAAAATAAGTTTTCATTAATCTCAATAAGCACAAACAGCCTCTATATTTAAATCAAGACCTGAATTGACTTTAAAATGGAATGGACAGCTGTTCATGTCTGTCAAGCAACTATTTGTGATTAGTTTTAATGCACAGTTAGAATTGCTTTGAGACGCTATAAAATCACAGTTTTCAGCTCTGAGCCCTACCAGGACTTTACCTATAAAATGTATCATCTAATGTCCACCAAAGATAAGCAACCCCGTTTTATCAAAATACATATTTAAGATTGGATCACATGATTCCTGAGTGCTAAAGGGTTTCTCACATCAATGTGTATCCACTTGAATGAGACATTTCAGTGCTAAACTGGAGAAAACACTGTTTCTATGGTGAATGCACTAAATACTGTAAATTAATTTTATATAAAGGGCTTAATTTATTGTTCCATTTGCTAGTTTTCTCCTAATTACTTCTCCCTTTGTTTATTAGCAGTGTTCCATTAGTTCATCAGGCTCAATGAGCATAGACCACAACATGTGGCACCTCCAAGACACAATTCATGGATCATTGTTCTTCTCCTGTCCTGCAGGGATTGGATTCTGGCTCCAGCTGCTAATTTAACAAGGTCTCAAGTGGCCAAAATACTGTTGAAGATTTTGGGTCAGCTAAAGGGCAGAATAATAGAAACTTCACTGACAGGGTTCAGCGCCAGAGGTTCCCAAAACATAGAAATATCAAACCAGAAAGAAGAAAAATCCTCTGCAGCTCTCCACTGAATGTGATTGATGTGAATTATTTCTCAATGCTTATTCTTGGCTGAAGGGTTCTGCTGACATGGACTAAACTTTGCGTGGATACAAGTGAAAGGCATCCATCATTTCAGAAGTGAACGTTTTAGCATCAAAGTGCTGAAAAGGAGTTTTGAATCCAGTGATATTATTTTCAATATGGGATCTGTTTTTACCATCTTACTTACTTTAACCTTTTTTTTTTCTGTTCATAGAAATTTTGTAACATTACTCAGAAGTTTTCATGAAAACAGCCTTCATTTGGCAGCGTGACAGTTTGGATTATAATAAACGATTACAGATTAGAACACATGTTTAAGAATGTAAAAAATCATGGAGATAAAACTGAGCAAATAAAGATTTTGTCAATAACTAAATGAATTATGCATTAATATTCTGATAATTTAATCATGATTAGCAGTTTTAATACCTTTTAATCACTTTTTTATAATTATATTGAGTAATCTGAGTAACTTTTCTGTTTAAAGATGGTGGATCTTCGTGTGGAGCATATGGTAACTGAGGCATGCGATTCCCTCGGGCTCTGCCTCTGAAACTCTGCAGGCCTATACAGTATCTATTTCCTTTTACTAGGACAGCACATTACTCTCTGTCATTGTCCTAAACAACAGTGTCACCTTACTATTCTTAGTCAAATATGAAAGAGTGGGTTTATGTTAAAATGACAAGAGAACTTCCACTTGGAAGGAAGATGTTGCCGTGTCCTGTCAGCTTGCATGTTCTTGAAAATAGAGCATTATTAAAAATGAGAAAGAACGGTAATAAAAAATTTAAAAGCATGACATGAGTTTCAAATATGTAACATGTTGTCTGGTTAGAGACATCACCCGGCGTAGCTTCCTAAAGGGAGACGCAGCATATAGTCACTGCATTTGAGAAGGAAAATTTATTTTCCAGGATGTCTCATTCCCATTCCAGAATACTGAAACCTCTCAGAATGTAGACTGACCTCTGCTGCTCCAAATCAGTCCTAAATCTTTCCTAAAAAATGTCTCTTTTGTTGCATCATATTGATGAACTGTCTGGAATCCCCCTTCTCCCTCCCCCCACCACTGCAACAATCCATAAAATCTTCTAAAATTGTTGTTTTTCCTGAGAAAAATAAATTCGTAACTCGCAGCATTAATAAATAATATTGCAACATTAAACATTGATGCTCTGTACTGCCCACTGACATTTTTAATTTCCAAACCATCATGGAGAGGCTCCTGTGTGATAGTGGAGGGGACCTGCTTCAGCTGCTGTAATGTGCTCGTCAGTGAGGCTTAACTAATGAAACCGTTAAATAACTTTGATGTCATCCTCCACAGCGGACCAGTGGATCATGTAGGACACCCTCAGTTATTCTTCTATATCCATTTAAAAATCATAACATATGAATTATTTCCATCGATTTAAAGACCTCAGTCAAAGAATAAATCACAACTGAGCAGCTGTGAATGCATCAGTAGGTTTTATAAAAAGTGATTCATCTTGAAGATGTGAAGTTGTAATATACAGTAAATGTAACAGACTCATGAACCTTTATGTCCTTTTTCATACAGTTCTTCATAATCTACCTCGGGGGTGTTTTGCTCCTTAAATTTCTGCATCTAAAGTAGAACTTGGCTTAAATACGCAGCTGTTCCTCAGTTCCTGCCTCTCATTTCAACTCAAGTTCCTTCTTGAAAATTAAAGTCTTAGAAAATGTTTATTGTTATTGCCAAGGTTATGGCTGCCTGGGACGTCTGGGCAGCAGGGCAATGAGAGCAGAATACAAAAAAGGACATACAGATGAATAAATGCAAAATGAAAAGAATATGACACGCGTAATTGAACACTGATGGTTAGAATTTCAATATTTGCTTGAGTGCCATTTAAAATCAGTGAAAGGAGGATAAAAAGCATGTTCAGACTGTTATTACCCTTATGTTTTTGTGTCTTTTTCGTTGTGTTTTATTTTCAGATAAACTTTTCTTTGTTGGGTTTTAAACAGGTTTTTTTCTGTGTTTAGTTTGGCTCAGTTTCTCTGCGTCACACTTCATTGTTTCTCAGTTTTTCCTTGTTGTCAGCTCATCACTCACCTGTTCAGTAATCAGACCAGCTGCCCTCCTTCAGAAATCCCCCTGCAAGCAGACAAACAGTCAGGTGTTTTTCTCTGTTACCTGCACGGTTCTTCTCTTCAGCTCCTCCGGGATGTTTTCGTTCTCAGTGTTGTCCAACTGTTTCCTCGTGTGAGTCTTGTTTGTTGCCCTGTCAGCATTTTATTTTCTTAATGAAATTAAGCTATTTTTATTCTGTATATCTCAGCCTGCACTTTGTGTCTGTCCTTGCACCATTTTTGACATTTAGAATATTAGTTTCCTTTTTTCACATTTAAATCCCTTGAAGTTTAAAAACATGATTTTATTGGATTTTTCTTTAGTGAGAGATTTTCTTTGTCTTTGCAAACCTTTTGATATATATTTCCTATTATTTTGACACAGTTTAAATCTTTTTGTTTCAGATGTTTGTTGTTCTAATCCTTTTTTTGAGCCCTATCATCATTTTTGTGTTTTAACACTTTTGATAGTTTTACATCAGGTATGATATTAAGGTGCATGTAACATTGTTTTGAAACTTCCTGCTACAAAAACAAAGACAAAAAACAGTTTCTTGTGTTACACAAATTTAAAGAAAACATGAGAATGAAGCAGAAAATGTTTCAGTGTTGTTGCTGTTGCCTGAAATGTCTCGTTGCGTGGCACATCACATGCAAAACAAGAATTTATTTCGTTTTTTTTATCCTGATGACAGCTGCAGCATCACAGTGACAAACAGGTTTCCTGATGCTGCTTTGATCCCGTTCTGTTTCCCTCTTTACCTCCTCGTCTTATCTTCCTGTTTAACGAGGCCTGATGTAGCTGAACTTTTAGGAATACAACACCCTCCCTGGGGTTGGTAATTAGGAAGTTGGAGTCTCATAAAAAAATGTTGGAACATTTTTTCCACTAATTTCCTAACTCAGCCTAGTTTTAAATGTTAATGGAACAATATTTATAGAGTCTGAACTACACATTAGGAAAAAAAACCCCTCTGATTTTAAGCCAAGAGAAAAATACTTATAACAAGCTTTGAAATAATAATAAAAATTTGTCCTGAACATAAACATACTGTGAATTGACACCTTGCAGTGATTATTTCTCAAAATTTCCTGGTCTTTTCCTTCAGCTGTGTGTTTTAATGTTTTTATTTCTGAATGTTTCCAGATTCTCATGTTTAGTGCTCACAGCTGCTTTTCATATGTAATCACACACCAGGTCAGAACAGTAAATCTGGTTCTTTGTGAGATTCTCATGTGTCATGTTCAATCATGCTCAATTAAATTTTTGTCTTTGTTTCTCTTGATTAAAACACATTTTGGAAGGATTTTGGATTTTCTCCTTTTATTGCACCTTCTTGTCCTGATTTAAATCAAAACTGAGCAGTCGAGTGACGGCAGCCTTCAGTCACACTGTTAGGAGCCGATAAGCATCAACTAGTTTGTTAACGTTACATCTCCAGACCTTCTGGGTTAATCAGCTGATAGTTTTTCCTGAGCCATGGGCTTTTCTTTATGGCTCTGAACCACTTTTACCCCTCAGTGTATCCTTCTCGTTCTCCCTAAAGCCTCGCAGCTCCTGCCAAGGTTTCAAGTGACAACCATTCTGTCGCTCTCCTCCTTTCTTGTTCCACTCAGGGGAGGATGGCAGTGGTGGAAGGAGGGGGAGTGAGCTGATAAAAGGGGATGAAGAGACATTTAGGCAGTTCCACTGGGAAGCAGGGAGGAAGACGCTTACAGAGGAATCCCAATAAACAGACACAGACATGCCTGAACCCCAGAAGTCAGGTAAGATGGTCCATTCAGGGAGAATAGAACAAAAAAAAAAAAACAACACTCACAAAAACTCGAAGCTGCTGCTTCACTGTAAATGTTCAAATGTGTATAAAAAAACCTAAACTCATTTTTCTGTTGAATCAAAGAGGTCATTATTACCTCAGAAGACAAAACAGCTTTGCTTTCAATGGTTTGGTCTTTAATTTAAAACAGCAACATTAGCTCAATAAGCCTTTTGATTGAAGAAGGAACAAAATAATGTTACAAATTACAGTTCTGAAGAAATTCTCTGTGACAGTTAGATCTTATTTGTTAGTCAGAAACTCACTTGTTGAAGTGTTTTTGTGTTTTGGACGACAAAAACTACCTGAGAGAAGCTCGTGCTTGTTTTGTTACACCTTCACAATGACAGTAGAGCATAAATATCATTGAATTGGTCCTGAATGTATCAGCAGAAAATATTTACAGAAGTATTTAAGCTTGGTTGTGTCATTCATTGTGCTGCTTTTATTTAAATAAATGCTGGTAATCAATATAAAATTGAACTAAATTGATGAGCGGAGGAAAGAAATTGAGAGATTCTTGATGGTGATGGTTGTAATAGAAGCTTTTATGAGAACAAAAGTTTCGTCATGGGGGGAATCCTCTCGTGCAGTTGCTTCTATTTATTATTTTATGTCATCAGTACAGGGAGAAACAAGAAATGAAGCATGGTTATGCAAATCTAGTAGAAAAAATCTGCAGACTAATAAAAAGCAACACTTCAGCAGTAAAAATGAGGCCTTATGTTGAACCATAAACTGCATGTGCATGCTCGCTGTAATGGAGTATAATCCTTTTATACATGTGGCTCAACATTCAACAGCCTCTTTACTGAGACATTAACCAACCACAACGCTGCGCTTCACGACATTAAACTGTACAGGCTGTAATGTTTCTATCAATCAGAGAGTGAAATATGCTCTGCTGCCTTTGTCAACAGCAACCCAGAAATCCCATAAATCATCTGATGCCTTAAATCACGAGGAATAAAAACATGCATGAACGAAGGGCACAAGCAAGTAAAAGAGGAATGATTTGTTAGAAAGACCTCTGCCGAGTCAGGTGCAACCACCTTGCGTCACGTCTCTGCATCTCAGACACTTAATCTATCTGACCCTGATCGCCTCCGTCGTTCTGTTATACTGCCTCCCCTGCTGGGAAACATCGCACCCTGACAATCTGCATGATGTTCAACATATCACTGTTGACATCTGAAAACCTCCATAAAATCTTTTTGCATATTGAGTTCCATAACAGAATCTAAAAAGGTATTTTGCTGGAAACAAATAGTCCATATTTAGAGCTGAATGTCAGCACTGATGCGTGATAAAATGGGCTTGATTTGATACGTCTCCTCCTCCAGAGGAGCTTAAAGCCTTTCCCTTTTTATTCCCCCATTACTCAGTAATTCCATCTCTGCATTTTATTATATCATACCAATCCAGCATCCTGACATCACACAGATTAGATTCCTAACACCACATTATCAGGCTCTTCTTTTTCCTGTGTACCCACCCATCCCAAATTGCTGCCCCTGTCTTGAACTTGATCGCACTTTCTTAGCTTTGGAGCCCCTCTTGCCCCTGTCGATCAGCTGGTTTCAGCTCATGTGATCCCCCCTACGGTGGAGGAGCCTTACTTCTTACAGTAAAAGCTGCCTGAGGTTGAATGGAGCACGCATCCTAATAAACAGCCACATGAATAGTTCCTAAATGTGACTGAGAAGGAGGAGCTGTCTCTGCAGACAGATTGGTGTCAGTGCATCTGACTGAAATAAAGAAAAGAAAATTTACCAAGAAGTAATAAAACAGCTGGGATCATTGATTTGTTGGGAACATTATGGATTATTTTATTTTAAGAAAAGAATGTTTGGACTGTTTCTGCGTCAGAGTCTGGGACAGTGAAATTAACATGCTAATTTTAATCACACGGCCGGAGGTTAGCTTCTCAAAACAAATGCTCCGCAGTTGTTTTAGGACTGGAAAGAGCAGGAGGTTCTTTCCTACAGGTAGACTGGAACTACTGGATTTAACAGTGTTTGCATTTTTTAAATAAATAATAAAAAAAATGTATTTCAGAAGAGGTTCTGCAACAATTCAGTCCAACAAAAATGTGATTACGCAAGTCAGAAAACCAGCGATCAACGAGACAAAAATTGGCAGATTTTTTATTAAATTGAAGCAACTACGTGTTATAAAACGACAATAAGCTTTTTAAGTTTTTACTTTAGATCACATCAACAAGAACAAATAAACAAGTCGATCAGTGAATTAAAGATAGCAGAAGGTTTAAAAACAAGAAAGAGCAACAGTAATCAGATTTATGGAGGCTGGAGCTAAAAACCCTAAAATGACTCCAGAGACAGGAAGTAGTTCCCGCTCTGGGAAACAAGCTCCAGACTTGGAATCATTGAACATTGTTTAAAGTTAGCTGTTATGAAAAAAAACTGTGGTTGTAAAATGATCTGAGGCTGCAGGTTGCAAACTGTGTTGATGAAGATGACATTTATAGATGAACGACTGAGGTTGTTCTCAAAGACAGCCCGACAAGATGACTTACAGTCTCCACAAGTTTGGCAGAGGAAAATTATTTCATCTTGATAATCATCCAAAGCACATGTAAAATAAGACAAGAGTATCTGAAGAAGACAAATCGGAGACCTTACCAGTCACCTATAGTGAGTCCAACTGAACCTTTGGGGCATTTTAGAGAGAAAAGTGGGGCAACACAACCCCTCCAGCAAAGAGCAGATGGAAAAATACATGTGAAGAATGTGAAAACATTTCAAGAGAAATTTCAGCTATGCTTCCAAATGACTGAATCCATCATCAAATACCAAGTTATATTTAATAAAATGTCTGTTTAAACACTGTATCTGTAACATGAAACCGTGTTGTTGATTGTTCTATTTGGGCATATAATTCAGAATATTCTGAGTGCTTAGTTTAAGATCTGGCAGCATACAGCCACAAACCTTCAGCTCTGATCTCTTAATGTAACTTCTGCACTTCAGACGTCTGAATGAAGCTACAAAATAAAACAACTTTCTTTACTGCAACACGTTCACAAGCAGCCGCGGCCTTATTACTCACCCCGTTCTCATAAACATGAAAGCATGTTTGCATCACTCTCTTAACCCTGACTAACTTTTCTTTGCCCCACACTGATTTAAGTTTTTGGAAATCATCTTGTTTTTAATGGGTAAAACAAAAGATCAAAATTGGCTATCAGCTTACTCAATAGAGGTTTTTTTTTAGTTGTATTAAAAAGCATCTTAATTTTTAGATTTTTTTTTTATAATCTGATGACATTCGGATGGATTTTTCAGTCAGCAAAAGTTATTGTTACTGTACAAGTTCAAAGGAGATTTTTTCCTCCTTTATATGGCAAAATTACAGATGCATGAGTTCAATGGATAAATTTAGATTTACTCAGCAGCTTAAACATCAAATGTCCACCTTCCTGCTTTCTGCAGAGCAGCAGTTGTTGACTGAAAGGTTAAACCCTCAATTAAGGTTGCAGGGAAGAAGGAAGCTAACATCACTGCCCCCCCCCCGAATCTCCTCAAACCCCAAAACTGCCTGTATTACAACTGGCTCAGTGTAGCATTACTTCATACCGAGACCATCATCAAGTTCCCACAGGTATGCAGTGTCTGCATGATGGATTACAGACAGATGCCGAGTCAAGCAACCGAGCCACAAGGTCCCACAAAGAGAAAACACAAAGTTAACTGATATATTATTAAGAAAGAGTCTCCAAACACGGCCCGAGCACCGGGTTGATCAGGGGATACACACCTAGAATCGATTTCTTTCACTTAAATCCTTTTATGTGATCTGAGCGAGAGCCATGAGAGGCCTCGGTCTAATTGGAAAACAGACATTGTCCATGTTGGAAGACAGAAGAAAATGTCAGGAAAGCTAAAGTGGACGACAGTGTAAAACTAAACCTCCCCTTGTTTACTGAACACTGCTGATTCGTCACCTCTAAACAAGAAGTGCATTTAGAAATAGTTTTCTTAGCCAGCAAATGAATTTATTTCCACACTGACCATTTACTCAGCAAAGTTTACAGCAGAGCAATAAAATCCAACCTTCAGTTTTACACCTCCTTTATTCCTCTTTCAACCCCCATTACTGAACTCTTTCCTTTCTCCTTCATTGTTCAAACATAAATCTTCATCCTCACACTCTCCAAATAGTGAAGAAGAGGTGGAGGAACCCAAACAAGCCATAATTCTTTTCATCATCACCGAGACAGTGTTACACACCAACATCTTCCTTTTTGAGTCAAGATTAAATAATTAAATAAGAACAGCAGCTTTTTGTAGCGATAAATCAAAACGTTAAGTTCTCAGAAAATATTAAAACAAAACTATCTTAAGACTGAACTTCTGGCCCACAAGAACATGTGAGAAAGATCATTTGTCAGTTGTCATTATTCAGATTGTTGAATGTTTTCATAAACTGTTTATTCTGATGTGAGAATGTCCTCTGATGATTTGCCATTTGAATCTCTTATAATTTTATTTGTGAAAGTCATTATAATTAGAACTCAGAAAAAGAACAATTTAATTTACATAAGATCAAGAAAACAGCCTGGAGGTTTTTATTTTCCCCCTTCTAAATCACATCTAAAGTTTCTTACAAATCAAAGAAAGATTCATTTAAAAAAATCTCTTGGAAAATTAAAAGTAATTCTTCTTTCTTAGTTAAAGAACAGCAGCTAAAAACAAAAAGTAGGTCAACTATATTTGTAAAGTCCTCTGCTGTTCATATCAGCTCATGAAACTGTTAACTCCAGTTTGATGAATGACCCGTTTCCTAAAACTCACAGTTAAAACTGGTATTTTATCAATTAAATTCCACACAAAAATATTTTGTGCACAGAATCAAAGAATCGAGATTAGTTATTTCAGATTTTATCTTTATTTGGGAAGAAACTTTAAATGGCTAGACTCATTTTAGCCTGTTTTCAATCCTTAAAAAATGTGATTCCACAAAAAGCTACAATGCAGCTTGTCTTTCTGTCTTACATATGAATGGAATATTTATCGTTGGATGTTTTTACAAAATCCAAATATTTCTCCACATCAGACAACTATTTAGATTCGTTACTGCTCTGGATGGATCACATTCTCTCCTCTTTTAACAAGAACTGACACAGCGTTCAGATCATTAATAAAGGTGAGATCAGAACAACTGTCATCATGACTTGGCTGCTGATTGAAGGATAACGAGGACGGAGGCTTATGTGTACCCTGATTCTGCCGCCAGCATCGCTGTCTGTCCCCATAAAATGCTGAAACTTCATCAGTCACAGACCTCAGCCAAGGGCCAATAACACCACAGATATTCACCCCGTTTTATAAATAGACTCTTTGGATATTAAACTTATTTTTTACACTCCCTTACTGACACCCTGCATGTTTGAATCGGCACAAAAACACTCTGTTTATGTTGATTTATGCATCTGCAGCAGCTTGCATGCATGTGATTGTGAAGCTTAATGTTGAACTGTTGCTTTCACAGTCAGATAAAGGTGCTTTACAGGCACTGAAGGGTTTTCTGTTGAATCTGTGTGTAATCTGAAGGATTAAGGTTTTATTTGTGAGAATATAAATCATAAGCAGACCTCTTCCACTGAAACGGCTCATCATTTAACGCAGCTCCAAAAACTGCCCTTTTCTGTTGTTTCTTGTTTGAGTTAAAAGTCACTTTTTAAAGCAAAGTTTGTACAAAAAAAATCAACATTATCTCAGTAAAGGCTGGAAAGTTGTGAGAAGTTTTCAGGCTTTTGTTTTGTAGGATGATATTCACATGGTATCATATAGAGATTTAATTATTAAAACTGCAAATATCATAGACAAGACTTAAAAAAACAAATGCGATGGGACCCAAATTTAAGTTTCAGGCAGAAAACTTTATTTTGAACCAGATTTTGGCTTTTGATTTTCTGCTTTATTGTTTCTGATTTGTTTCTTTATTTATATGTTTTTTTTTCTCCTGCATTTGGATCTTTTAACCACTCTTGTAATGGTCGAATATCAAATCTCAAATGATTAGGTGTGAGTGCTTTTGATATCATTTCATAGAAGTACCAACCTATATAGTACAACTTTTACTGTCTTAATTTTCTGCACGTTAAATTTTCTGGTTTTGATGATTTGTTACAGCCACGATGAACTTTATTAAATTATTGTGTAACTTATTTTGAAGATCTTAACTTCTCAGTTTGATAATCATTTCTGCATCGACCAAACACGGGAATGTAAATTATTCTCCAATGTATCTAACTCACCTCACCTCACCACAAAAATGAACAAGTTATAAACTCCAAAGAGTTGACCTCACAGTAAAGTGTGTATGACATGTGAGACTTGATGGTGAAAAACGTGAGAAAAAACACAGATGTTTCTGTCTTTGAGTGATACAGTATATTTAAACTTTAGGGCTTCATATCCATCCAATTTTCAGTCTCCATCTGTTGACAAATGAACTTTTGTTTTGGGAAAAACTATTTTAAATAGCACTAGTAATGCAGTAAGTTCAACTAGTAGGTTTAGCATGGACGTAGTTTTAGGGGGGGGACACAGGGGACATGTCCCCTGCACTTTTTCAAAAGGCCGTTTTGGTCCCCTGTACTCTGCAACTGTCCAAAAACAATGTTTCGCTACATTAAACACAGATGGGTTGAGCACTAGTACCAAGCAGAAAACGGCTGCTCAAGCTGAAGCCCGTCTCCCCTAGTTTAGCCCGCCTACCAGTTCCTCTTGTGTGATTGGCTGTTTCTGCTGTCACTCCCCCTTGCCTGTTTGCACACTGCAGACAGACAGACCGGTGTGGTGGCAAGCTAACCTGCGGTCAGGAGTGCTGTGCAATTGTCGTTTGGCCGCCATTTGGGTTTATGATGTCAAAGAGAAAAAAAGGCGACATAAGACACTTTTTTAGAAGTCAAACTGTAAGTTACTCAAAGAAATGTGTTCCAGCCGTCCTTCAACACCTTCACTGGGTCCATAAAGCAGCATGTCCACCTTTATAGCCTCATCGTGTAAAAAAGCTCACAATAATCTTGAAACATGTCTTCCTTTAGAATTGGGTGATAATGTTTGGCTACATGCTTTACAACCAGTCAAACCGAGGAAAATTGGGCTTAAAAGTAGCAATAGAAAACTAAAAGAAACAATGGAGGACACAGTAAGCTGAAAGATTAGTTTTATGAAAAACACTGTCCCCCCCCACCTCTGAAATCAAAATTTCGTCCATGAGGTTTAGTGTAATATGAATAGAAATAATCTAGAGCTACAGTATTTGATTTTTTGCAGCTCATAAAAGATGAAAAGAAATGAGAAAACTTTTGGGAAAAACCCTACAAACACCTTTGTTTACATGTTGTTGAACCAAACTGGCTCTAATCCCAACAAACTTACCTCAAACTGGAGTTTATACCAAGCGATGAAACAGATTCTCACTCTAAAATGACTAAATGCTTATTTAAAATCAAAATGCATGAAACCAAACTCCTCTTTTTTGTTTCCCCCCAGTATATCAGTGGCTGATGTGTTGTCTAAACTCATTTAATTTCCTTCAGAGCAACAGATCTCTTAGATAGATGTTTACACCACAACAAACACACAGGGTAACATGAGCTCATAGTCTCACTTGCACAGCTGTCAAATGCAGACTGGTATGACTGGGCTGCTGCGTAAAAGGCAGAAGGCTGCAATAACAAAGCATGAGCAGTGGGAATATTACAACCAATTGTCGTGCTCAGCCGAAGAGGAGGGTGCTCCGGTCCGCGGTTCTACAGCAGTTAACACGTCTGCTGTTGCCATAGTTTACGGTTGCAGACATGCTTTAGTTACCTAATCTGTTTTGCAGCCCTTCAGCATCAGAATCCAACAGAAACAAAACACATTAAAAGGTTCCTTTCTCTGCAGATGGTTTTAGATGAATCAGTCTCTGAAGGAAAAAGCAACAGTGATTCAAAATTCAGCAGCAAAACACACATTCAAACAAATGCACATGAGGAATTCGGGCCTTTTCTGGGTCTGTTCAGCCATGAAAATGGAAGATTTTTTTTTGAGATTCAAATGTTTGGTTTGGTCTGACTCCTTCGGCTTAACTGCCTGAACAAGCAGAAGACGTGCGCAGCAGAGGAAGAAGAGGAAATGTCAAAAGAGATTAACACAGCAGATTCCTTAGAGGTTACCCTTCAAAAACGAGTCAGTAGGAGAAAACGAGAGGCAGACAGCGAGCAAGAGAGCACTGCAATGTTAATCAACTTGTTTCTGGGAATTAGCAAGAGCTGCTTATATTTGTTTATGAGTCTGTTGCAAACCAGAAGACAAGAATCCCATAAGTCTTTGGTTGTATTTGGAGTTTTCTTTCTTAGTAGGAAGAAATTGATGCTCCTTCTTGCAGTTTTTTAATATTATGCAACACTTTAAGTTGAGTAAAAATTGCAATATCCTCTTTTCAAATGTAACTGTTAGAGAAGGTAACAAGATTCTGTTCACTGACTTATCAGTTTTTAATCGTTTGAACTCTTTGTAACACTGTATTGGTATTTTAGAAACATTTCAAACATGAAAAGTACTTTCTCAGTACTTTTATATGCACCTATCTTGTCTTTTCAGCAAATATTCCAGCAGCATCAGCACAAGCAAACAAGTGTGTTCTGTAGTCATTATTTTATTTTACTTTAGTTTCCCTCCTCCGCTGAAAAATACTCCAGAGTATTTAGAAGTAAAAATGGCAGATTTGTCTTTTAGAAATTTATGAAGACAAAAATATAAAAGCAAAGCTGCTTTTATGAGTTTTCACTGTCTGAGTTTTAGAGAAATCAGGAAATTATCCTCACGGTGGATCAGGGAATACTTTTGCCAGAAATAAAAAATCTGTTGGCTAATACAGCAAGTTATTGTAAGACTAAGAGAAAAGCTTTGTTCCATATTATTATTAATACACCTCTTCACTGCTTTATAGTGCAAAACTGTGAACAGAATATGAATAATGTGCTATATGTGGAATGTAACATTATACTGTGACTCTTATACCTGAGCCACTTGAAGAATTTAGTGTGTGCATACATTTTTCAGTATCATTGGTGGGAAACAAATCCCCGAGCCAGCTGCTTTTCTCTGCCAGGGCTTTTCTCTGATAACTAAACCTAAATAAAATCTTGAATTCTCCATTATTACTTTTTAAGTCTGCTAGACACAAATAGATGCAAATATCTGGCAGGGGTAAGGATTATAAAAGGGCTTGAAAAATGTATCATTAATTAACTGACAGACAGAGGAAGGATTGACTGTCATATGATGAAACTTGAGCAAAATCCTTTTCTGTCAAAATCAACTTACACTGCAGTAATTAAATACATGCTGGGCAACTTATATTCCATCTCCTCCAGCTTCTTGAACCTGATTGGTCTCATTGTTCTTCTCTCTTCTTTGCTCTCTTTTTCTTCAGAAGTGTGTGGAATCCGATTAAAGTAGGACAGAGAAATGGTGGGATAAAAACTGCTGAGCGTGAGGATTTGCATTAAGTGCAAAGGATCCATTTAACAGATACCTGGAAGAAAAAGGGAACAGACTGAAATTATTTAGGCCAGAGGATCGTCAACGAAGCGTGGACGATATTGAGAACATCCACGGATCCTTATTAAAAAATGTTCATTGACACGAAGGGTTCAAAGGTCACAGTTGGCTTGATGTTAACAGACGGCGCTGAGTAGAACAGAGCAGACAGACCTGTGAGGAGGAAATCACCTCCAAAAAGCAGAGAGATCTCATAGAATGAGCTGAAGGAGAAACAGGTCACCTGAGGATAATTACAGCAGGATAAAATCATTATTTAACAGCTGGACCAGATGAGATTTTCTTTTTTCTGTAAGAATCCACTTTATCAGTCTTGATCATAAAGTGTAGCTGCAGCAGAGCATGTCACTAATTTAGATGCTGTAGATTTGCTCTCTCAGTCCAAACTTAATATAAATGTTGAATAGGTTCAGCCCTTGTTTTATTTATCACTTAAAAATCAGAGCACATCTTTTCTTAACTCTAGCTCTGTTGCTGAACAGCTGTCAGGAGATGGAACTAAAGATTTAAGTGCAAACTTCCTGGAAAAAAGGGCATGAAAAGTAAAAATCTTTATCATTAGTGTAACGGTTTAAACTGCAGGGCTGGAAAATCTAAAAAATTAATAAAAAAGTCATGAAAAACAAACTAAACAGAAGAAACAACAATAATCTGGCAGAGTGAAAAACAAAACCAGAGAATGAAATGGAGCCAAGAAAAAAAACGAAACACAATGAACCAAAAGATTCATTCATGATGAAGATTTGGGATTTTTATTAGTCTTAAAAATGTGTTTTTTAAATATGTTTCCACTCTGGTTTTGGATGATTTGTGTTGCCTAAATGATTTCTGCTGATATTTCTGACATCTGTTGTAAAGAGCAACGGTGTGACTGAGAGAATTGTTTACACGCTGGAGAATCTGACTGAGTATTTCAAAGCCCAACTGATACCCAAAATAAGTCCTTAAATCCCAAATGAGTTGAAGGGAAGATGTTAGGGATGTAGGGCATGAGTAAAAAGAAAAGCTGTGGGATCCCAGAGAGATTCCTGGCAAGTACAGGGGACGAGACCAGAATGCTGACAAGGACTCAGCAGGAATTTTGGCTTTACAGCGTTTTGAGTTTCAGTGAAATATAGCTCCAGGAACACATTCCAACACCTTTTTTACCTGACTTTTACATGTCACAGGCAAATAGAGACAAGTGACAAATACAAACAGCTGATTTTTTAGTGACATCAGATCATTTACATATTTTATTTTGTCTTTTTGCTTTTATTTTTTCAAAAAATCTATTCTTCAACAAACAAAGTCCAGTAGATTAATGTAGAATTTAATGAAATGATTACAAAGTTTTTACCTTCTTTGGATCAGATTCTAAGAAAAGAGTGTATTGATTGTAGCTAAAATATGGTGTGTTTAAGGACAATTGGTAAACTGTATCTTTTTAGATTCTGCATGTGAGATTTCAAACATTTCTCTCTTTTTAAATGATGTTATCTGTGTGCAGAGAAGTGACTGATTTTTCTCATTACAACACGAGCAGTTCAATCAGCCATCTCTTCCTACAGATCAGCTCAGATTTTAGGGGACGTAACTTCTGTTTAACTCCTTTTCTAACGAATTGCATGTATCAGATCCTCAGTATCATTGTAAGATCACTGGAAAATTTCAGCATTTAAAACCTAAACCAATCACCAATCATTAAAACAACAAATTTAACTCAGGCTGAGGAGTGACTTAATCCCTCAAATCCTTGATGGTCTATAAAAGTCCTCACCTGTCAACAGATCATTACTTGTGCATCATAAAGAAAAGCTAAAAGGGTACACGGTCATTTAAAATAAGATGTACCAAAGAAAAGAATGAGTGTTTAATTATTCTCAACTCACAACAAATAAATGTTGAAAAAAATGTTGCAAAATTTAAAATTATTTCATTTCTGTTTAGCTGCAGAAAAAAATCCAACAAACAGGTGAAAAAAATCCTGCAAGCGCATTATTTACTCTTTATTTTTTTACATTTTATTTACCTGTCATTGCCAATCGGGGATTATTTAAACAGCTGTAAATATTTTATTGGTTTGATAAGTTTCCTTTGTTTATCTGTGTTAAATATTACATCAGGACCATACAAGAAAAAACATTTAAAGTCAGGTACTCAGCCTCACTGTGGACCATCTAAATGGGAGAAAATGGCCAATACAGAGCAGAGAAAACCTTCTGAATTAGAAATGAAGGGTGATCCTGATAACATATATAAAATCCCAGTGTAATCATGCATAGAGGAGGTAGCAGTGACCTTGATGGTCTAAAATTTCTTTCGTGGAAACTCAATTTCCTGCACAAAGAATGCTGCTGGAAGTAATGAAGGAAAATACACAATGATTGCTCTGAGTCTCCCCACTGAACCCCACTGCAGCCAGACAGCACTCAGCTGCAGGTAGAATGATCTCAGACCCACAACATGTTATTATTGTGTTTTTAAAACATGACATCCAGGATGCTACCTTTTAAAACCACAATACACACCTAATATTTCTATCAGTTGAATCTGCATCGATGTATTTTTATAATAAATAGTTTGGAAAATTGTCAGAAAATTAGCAATTTGATGTTTTATTTTGCAGTTTCTGCACAGGTAACTTAAAATGTCTCATTGTTTGAGGCAGTTTGGGGTTTTTACCTCGTCTTAAAATGTTTTGCATCATAGTTTAGATTCAGATTCTTGAATAAAAAACTTATTTTACGTTCAAGCGGTCTCTTTGTGCAAACCTCTGTATTTGTTTTTCGCTCTAGTTTCATCACTGGTTCTAAACTTTAGACTCTGGAATTTCATTAGATGTACAGTTACTTTACATATTTTATAGGAAGCTCCAGTAAGTTGTATGACAACTGAAACATCTGAAAAAGTCATTTTTCTCTCTTAGTTTTTTAATGGCGTGTCTTTACAGGCTTTGCAGAGAGAGATGAAAGGATGTGCCCAGTGAATAAGATCAAATTGTTCTCACACCTTTCTACAATTATTTAAAATATAAACGAACTGAAAATGTGATAAAGTTCAATCAGAGGCAGCAGCACAGAGACACAAGACTAATTCTTGGGCTGACACATTATTACACTTTCATGTAAAACTGATGATTTTACTCTCAATTTTTAAGCTGTGATTTATAATTTCCCACTTTTGGGTGTTTACTCTGGAACAGCGAAGCACCAGTGAGACGATTCTGTGGCCGGTCTTGTATTTTAGATCTCATTTACAAAACTTAAATACTATTAATAAAACATCTGAAATCAGTGGGAAGTTGTTTCTATGGTGATTTTATGACATTTATTCAACATCCCAATTGTCTCACAGGGTGAGGATTGTTTTTCAGTAACATGTGCTTGTTCTGGCTTCTGCTGTGTCATGTTGAGATGGAGATCAAATCCTACCAGCAGTCAACATCTCTGAAACACTGACGACCAGAATCAACAATTCAGAGCCGATCTTCTTCTTGTTTGTACAAAATGATGGAAACGACGGCTCAGCAGGAACCTTAAAAAGGTTTTAGCGCTCATGAGTCACAGATTCTTGGTAGGATTGAAACGCTGATAGGAGCATTAAGGGACTGCTGCCTGAAAAACAAGCTCTCCAAATAGAAGTGTTGCCTTCTCGCCATATGCGAGACCTTGGTGTTCTTGAGTTCTTGAGAAGAGATCCCTGCCTTGACATCTTAGACTCACCGCTGAGTAGACTCCTGAGACTCTACAGTTCCAGTTCAGGCTTATATTTGTAGGTTCAGAGAGATGATAGCAGACAAGTCGATGTCTTAGTTCAGACGTGAATGCTGCCAAAAGTAAATCATTACAGTGCAGCTGCACACTTCGGTTTGTTTGCTAGACAGAAATTTATGCCTAATCTTCCATCTCCTCAGACAACCTCCAGCTTCTCAAGTGACCTAGATATGAAATCCTGGAACTTTGATGTTTTTAACCTATTAAATGCATATTTGTCTTGAGGCTGCCCCTTTCCGAAAACTTAAAGCTCAATTATTCCTCATGATCTCTGAAATACTGACTTATATTTATCTCAGCCTCACTCTCTGTGTAAACTCGGCTCATCTGAGTCATGCACTATTTCCCTTGTTAAAAATCCAATGTTCCCTTTAGCCAGAGGGAATCCCTGTAGGAGTCAAGAAGAGGTGCACCAGGCAGAATGTACCGATCCTGAGTGGAATCTCAGGAAAGCGTGTTTGCGTCACACTTTGCTTAAAACTGTACTTTTTATGCCGTTGTAGGTGAATAATTTCTTAACGGTTCCTAAAATCTGTTTATATAGAATCAAAATCTCATGGTCAGTTATTAATGTTCACCTCTAACAGTTTACTGAGTGTTGGCTCTGGAAATCTTTGTTCAAACACAGTGCTGCTGTGTTATATGAAATAACGAGGATGTACAAATTAATTGACTAAATTGTTGTTTAATTGCAGAAGCCGAAGGTGACAAGGCTGCAGCAGCCCCTGCTGGTAAGATCACCCGTCTGAGCTCAAATTAGAATCCATTTTTTCCAGACAACAACCAACAGTTCAATGTCAGAGCGACCTCTCTGTAACACACACATCAATAAGACTTATTGCGTTTTCTTTTTCTCCCACTTTTAGAAAAAAATGGTAAGAAAATCACGACGGTCCCCACCATTCTTCTCATCATCATCCTTATCACCAGATTAAGTGTATTTTATTATTATTCAGAGAAGCCAGCAGAAGATGATGGTAAGACTGAAACAATGACACAAACACAGAAGCAGTAAACTTCTGTGGTGATGGAAGTGAGTGTGGAGAAGCATGATCCCCACTGTGTCAAATGCATCTCACACGGGCGCTGCAGCAGATACTGTTTACTCTTTTATTAGCCCTAAGAGTTCCTTTTTAGCATGATCATTTAAAGCAGCTGTTAAAATCAGGAGCAAAGCAGAAGGTGTGTAATTTATGAGTAAACGTCTCGCTGCATGTGTTCATACTGTACATGAACTGTAAAAGTTTGACTTTACTGTTTTGCTCGTACAGGGAATACAAATCAGTCCGTCGGGTTTGTCCTTCAACCATCATTATTTAAAGACAAAAACAAAGAATACCAATACCAATTTATTTGTAGAGCTCATTTTATAGGGAATACACCGTCCAAAGTGCTGTACATTGAGTACAAAATAGATAATCATTCAAAACAATTAAGAAATAAAACAATAAAAGCAATAAAATCAGAATAGAAGTGCTGATTATATCAATGTCATCATGTTGGTCAGTAGATTTTTATCAGTGTCCGAGTTCAAATTTAAAAATGTATCTTTAAATTTTTTTTTTTTGTCTTTTTATATAATTTTCTTTGGTTTCTCTGAAGTTGACACTTGGCTTAACGAGGGATTTTCTGGGATGTCGATTTGTTTTCAGGTCGAATGGTTTTAAACTTAAAACATAATTCTATATGCACCAGCATATCCATTTGCAGCTTTCCCATCAGTGATTTTCGACAAACATATTTCGGTGGTAATCAGAAAAAATGAGAAATAATTCTGCTCTCAAAAAAAATCAATCCACACTATTAAACATTTATTAGTCTCTAATCACATATTGGTAATAACAATCTTCTGATAGAATCTGAAATAATCAGCATAAACTTTAATGGGTGTTTCTTTCTAAGGTCTTTGTCTCAACACTCTGCCACATCAGTAAAATATTTTCATGATGATTTCCTGAAGTACCTTAAAAACACCGAGCAGCTCCGATGATCCCACATCCCGTTGCGCAGGACTCAAACGTGCAAACGGAAATTTCCCGAGGCGGCATGAGCTCCGTTATGAAATGTTTGATCTGTTGTCCCAGATTGTCAGTGTGTGCTTTGACATGCTGCAGATCAGGAAATGATGCTGTTTAAGGAAACAGGCAACAGATCAAGAGCAGAGGATTATTACTCTCCATTTAGATCTACAGATATCCAAAAAAATCCAGAATTTTCAAATGACATTCGTGGCTGTGGATATCATGTGTATGTGGGTGGATGGCCCTGCAGCTGAGGAGCTACAAGACACGAAAACTGGATTTAATGTTTGCACAAGTGCATATCGGATGGAACCACATAATCAGCTGTAATACAGAACTTTTATTTTTGACAGACATGTTTAAAGAGATTTCCCCAGGCAAGAGCACATTAGTAATAAATAATCAGTCCCCTGGGAGCCTTTC
Organism: Pachypanchax playfairii; assembly: GCA_006937955.1. NCBI lineage: Eukaryota > Metazoa > Chordata > Actinopteri > Cyprinodontiformes > Aplocheilidae > Pachypanchax > Pachypanchax playfairii. The sequence goes on from SSNP01000037.1 coordinate 209,792, forward strand.
TAAAAATTAGAGATTTATAAATGTTAGAGTTAGAGCAGATAGATTAAACGAGTATATGCATGGGAAATAATAAAACAGCAGTGATTTAAACAAACACTTTATTCTAAACGAGTCTATAGGGAGGAACTCTGGTCGAGTTACGCCCCAAAATATGTTTTCCAGATGAGACTTTAGACCTGATAAAGTGTGGCTTCAACTCCCTGATGCTCTTAAAGAGGCCCTTCCATTAAAAATGTTTTTTCTGAGGTTTCTGGTGAATATTTTAGCTCCACAGGTGTTCTTACCTTCATAGTGGGTGTGAAAACAGGTCAACAACTTCTCTTTCAGTTTTAATCTCTCAAACTACGCAGGTGGCGATAAAACCCGAGTTCTCCCGAGTCCGAATGGCCTGTATCTGTTTCATCACAACTCCTTTGTTTGTTAGTATTCGGCTGCTCCTGCAGTTGAAACCACGCCTAGCATGCTGCTGGCTAAAAGCTGTTAGCATAAGACGTAGCAAACAGGAAGACACGACGTCTGACGTTGTCATGCGCAGCGGGGCAGGAAACAGTATACCTTGCTCTCATAGGCTAGTTTGTTAGCCAATCAGAGTCCAGCAAATTTGAATAATGAATATGAACGAGCTGCTGACGAAGCAGTCAAAGCAGCCTGATGGAAGGAGCACCCGAATTTTAACGCAGACAGATTGAAAGGTCTGTTAATCAGTGTTTCCTGACGTTTTTTAGACATAAAATGTTTCATATTACTGTTTAATACTTAAGAAATAACCACAAAGTCCTGAAATTTGTATAAAATGGCCTCTTTAAAACCTGACAAACCTTTTTTACTCCCCACATCTAAAGTGAGTAAAGCATTTCCCCTCATTCTCAGTCTGTTGTGTCGGTCCTGTTTTAAGAACTGCTGCCGCTAACCTCCTCCCATCTGGACTAGAGTATGTTCTGCTGGCAGCATCTCACAGATCAAAGAAACTGACTTCAACATTTATGATGTAATGTCAGTGTTGGCTTCAGAAGATAAGAGCTACTGGGTCAGCGAGCAACAGCTACACTAAAGGTGATGTGTTTAGCAGTAGCTGGCAGCGTTGCTATGTTTGATCTCACTCCATGGATTCTCAACTCAAGTAGCCCCGAGTCAGAAGAGGACACATACCTGATAAAACTGGATGATTGGAAATTTAAGAGGCTATTTTGCTGATATTACATATCGTTTTCTATGTTTTTGGGATGTAATACAGCATTGCTTGTTTGAATAAAGCTGCAAAAGGACCTTTTTTTTCCAGAAAAAACAATATAATCTGAAGCTTTTTACAATAGAGATCTAATGAACTGTTTGTGGAAGACTTGATTCTCAATAAAAGTAAAAGTTTATTGTTTAAGTGGTGCAGCAGCAGGAACATGGAGGCTTTATATTTCCTCATTTAACGCAATGATCTTGGATAATTTAGCGATAGTTAAAACTATAATAATCCAGAGACAGGCTGCATGTATTTATGCAGACTATGTTTTCATGTACTGCGTACAGTGTATTATTTCTGCATCATTTATTTGTTGTGTACCTGCTCTCAGTCTCCATCAACAGATGCCCAGCATGTTGTAGAGCTTAACTTTTTTTGCATTAATAATGTATGTGATTATGTGCAGCTGCAGCGTGACTGAAGATATTCTCAGTGAATGGGCTTACACAGTGCGTTATCTTTGATCTGATCTTTGTTGAACAGCTTTTTCATTCATAATTGCACACACATATCTCTGCAGTGTGAGGACAGCTGTGCTGAAATTTTAATTCAAAAGATTCTATTCCCTTGTAACTAATTTCTGCTCATTTACGGTCTCTTTTCCTTCAGAGGTTCTGATAAGGAAAAGAGACAACACAATCAAACAATATATTGTGCTTAAATGTACATTCTTTTGTGGTAGTTAGTTGAACTAAAAACCAGAAACAAATTCTGATGAAAAAAAACTAAACCTAATAAACAATAACAAAGACTTTAATTAAAAGGAAATCAGATGTGAATTATAACTGACAAAAACAAACTGAATGCACAAAGGTAAGATGAAAACAGGAAGTAATAACTGGATTGGAATAACAATCTGTTGATCATCTTATGGATCATCTTGTGGCAAAGTTTCCAATAAATTTCATGATTATCAAGTCCGTCCTGTCAGTCTGTTTGACTCAGAAACCAAACTAGACAGAAACAAACTGCAGAAGCAATAAAGACTGAAGAGAAGATCTGCCCTCCATCCAAAACCTGTACTCCTCCATCCTGGACCTGTCCTCCACCATCCTGGACCTGTACTCCTCCATCCTGGACCTGTACTCCTCCATTCTGGACCTGTACTCCTCCATCCTGGACCTGTCCTCCTCCGTCCAGGACCTGTCCTCCTCCATCCTGGACCTGTAGTCCTCCATCCTGGACCTGTACTCCTCCATCCTGGACCTGTACTCCTCCGTCCTGGACCTGTACTCCTCCATCCTGGA
>SSNP01000037.1:212472-297005 GCA_006937955.1 Pachypanchax playfairii
GACGTTTTTTAGACATAAAATGTTTCATATTACTGTTTAATACTTAAGAAATAACCACAAAGTCCTGAAATTTGTATAAAATGGCCTCTTTAAAACCTGACAAACCTTTTTTACTCCCCACATCTAAAGTGAGTAAAGCATTTCCCCTCATTCTCAGTCTGTTGTGTCGGTCCTGTTTTAAGAACTGCTGCCGCTAACCTCCTCCCATCTGGACTAGAGTATGTTCTGCTGGCAGCATCTCACAGATCAAAGAAACTGACTTCAACATTTATGATGTAATGTCAGTGTTGGCTTCAGAAGATAAGAGCTACTGGGTCAGCGAGCAACAGCTACACTAAAGGTGATGTGTTTAGCAGTAGCTGGCAGCGTTGCTATGTTTGATCTCACTCCATGGATTCTCAACTCAAGTAGCCCCGAGTCAGAAGAGGACACATACCTGATAAAACTGGATGATTGGAAATTTAAGAGGCTATTTTGCTGATATTACATATCGTTTTCTATGTTTTTGGGATGTAATACAGCATTGCTTGTTTGAATAAAGCTGCAAAAGGACCTTTTTTTTCCAGAAAAAACAATATAATCTGAAGCTTTTTACAATAGAGATCTAATGAACTGTTTGTGGAAGACTTGATTCTCAATAAAAGTAAAAGTTTATTGTTTAAGTGGTGCAGCAGCAGGAACATGGAGGCTTTATACAGTGGGGCAAAGAAGTATTTAGTCAGCCACCAATTGTGTAAGTTCTCCCACTTAAAAAGATCAGAGAGGCCTGTAATTTTCATCATAGGTATACCTCAACTATGAGAGACAAAATGAGGAAAAAAAAATCCAGAAAATCTTATTGTCTGATTTTTAAAGAATTTATTTGCAAATTATGGTGGAAAATAAGTATTTGGTCACCTACAAACAAGTAAGATTTCTGGCTTTCACAGACCTGTAACTTCTTTAAGAGGCTCCTCGGTCCTCCACTCTTTACCTGTATTAATGGCACCTGTGTGAACTCGTTATCAGTATAAAAGACACCTGTCCACAACCTCAAACAGTCACGCTCCAAACTCCACTATGGCCAAGACCAAAGAGCTGTCAAAGGACACCAGAAACAAAATTGTAGACCTTCACCAGGCTGGGAAGACTGAATCTGCAATAGGTAAGCAGCTTGGTGTGAAGAAATCAACTGTGGGAGCAATTATTAGAAAATGGAAGACATACAAGACCACTGATAATCTCCCTCAATCTGGGGCTCCACGCAAGATCTCACCCCGTGGGGTCAAAATGATCACAAGAACGGTGAGCAAAAATCCCAGAACCACACGGAGGGACCTAGTGAATGACCTGCAGAGAGCTGGGACCAAAGTAACAAAGGCTACCATCAGTAACACACTACGCCGCCAGGGACTCAAATCCTGCAGTGCCAGACGTGTCCCCCTGCTGAAGCCAGGACACGTCCAGGCCCGTCTGCGGTTTGCTAGAGAGCATTTGGATGATCCAGAAGAGGATTGGGAGAACATCATATGGTCAGATGAAACCAAAATAGAACTTTTTGGTAGAAACTCAACTTGTCGTGTTTGGAGGGGAAAGAATGCTGAGTTGGATCCAAAGAACACCATACCTACTGTAAAGCATGGGGGTGGAAACATCATGCTTTGGGGCTGTTTTTCTGCAAGGGGACCAGGACGACTGATCCGTGTAAAGGAAAGAATGAATGGGGCCATGTATCGTAAGATTTTGAGTGAAAACCTCCTTCCATCAGCAAGGGCATTGAAAATGAGACGTGGCTGGGTCTTTCAGCATGACAATGATCCCAAACACACCGCCCGGGCAACGAAGCAGTGGCTTCGTAAGAAGCATTTCAAGGTCCTGGAGTGGCCTAGCCAGTCTCCAGATCTCAACCCCATAGAAAATCTCTGGAGGGAGTTGAAAGTCCATGTTGCCCAGCGTCAGCCCCAAAACATCACTGCTCTAGAGGAGATCTGCATGGAGGAATGGGCCAAAATACACAGCAGTGTGTGAAAACCTTGTGAAGACTTACAGAAAACGTTTGACCTCTGTCATTGCCAACAAAGGCTATATAACAAAGTATTGAGATTAACTTTTGTTATTGACCAAATACTTATTTTCCACCATAATTTGCAAATAAATTCCTTAAAAATCAGACAATGTGATTTTCTGGATTTTTTTCCCCTCATTTTGTCTCTCATAGTTGAGGTATACCTATGATGAAAATTACAGGCCTCTCTGATCTTTTTAAGTGGGAGAATTTACACAATTGGTGGCTGACTAAATACTTTTTTGCCCCACTGTATTTCCTCATTTAACGCAATGATCTTGGATAATTTAGCGATAGTTAAAACTATAATAATCCAGAGACAGGCTGCATGTATTTATGCAGACTATGTTTTCATGTACTGCGTACAGTGTATTATTTCTGCATCATTTATTTGTTGTGTACCTGCTCTCAGTCTCCATCAACAGATGCCCAGCATGTTGTAGAGCTTAACTTTTTTTGCATTAATAATGTATGTGATTATGTGCAGCTGCAGCGTGACTGAAGATATTCTCAGTGAATGGGCTTACACAGTGCGTTATCTTTGATCTGATCTTTGTTGAACAGCTTTTTCATTCATAATTGCACACACATATCTCTGCAGTGTGAGGACAGCTGTGCTGAAAATTTAATTCAAAAGATTCTATTCCCTTGTAACTAATTTCTGCTCATTTACGGTCTCTTTTCCTTCAGAGGTTCTGATAAGGAAAAGAGACAACACAATCAAACAATATATTGTGCTTAAATGTACATTCTTTTGTGGTAGTTAGTTGAACTAAAAACCAGAAACAAATTCTGATGAAAAAAAACTAAACCTAATAAACAATAACAAAGACTTTAATTAAAAGGAAATCAGATGTGAATTATAACTGACAAAAACAAACTGAATGCACAAAGGTAAGATGAAAACAGGAAGTAATAACAGGATTGGAATAACAATCTGTTGATCATCTTATGGATCATCTTGTGCCAAAGTTTCCAATAAATTTCATGATTATCAGGTCCGTCCTGTCAGTCTGTTTGACTCAGAAACCAAACTAGACAGAAACAAACTGCAGAAGCAATAAAGACTGAAGAGAAGATCTGCCCTCCATCCAAAACCTGGACTCATCCATCCTGGACCTGTCCTCCTCCATCCTGGACCTGTACTCCTCCATCCAGGACCTGTACTCCTCCATCTAGGACCTGTCCTCCTCCATCCTGGACCTGTACTCCTCCATCCTGGACCTGTAGTCCTCCATCCTGGGCCTGTACTCCTCCAGAATCAGGAAAAGGTCAGGCAACCTCCTCAGGGACCTTCTCTCTCCCCTCAGGACGGAGCTACATATTTCTGTCCACCAAACCACAAAACAGGAGAAAAGTTTCTTCCTCCAGACCGTCACCACATTGAACAAACTTCTTTTCTCATAGAAATAATTCAGACATTCATGACGTGTCTGTAACATACTCTGCAAAATAAATCAAATTATGAATTTTGTACATGAAAACAGGAGTACAACTATATGACTATGTGTACAAATATAATGGGGCAGTAACATTAAAACTAGCCTCCACATCCACCTGCAGCCTGCAGATGTGAAATGTGTTGTCATTAACAGTCACCTGTGGCATTTTGGGAATTTAAATAATTGTGTTGTTCAGATGTTTACAGTGAATTTGACACAATTACAATACATTTGATGTTTTTTTCTGAAGAGGAAGATCATATTTGATACTAATTTACACCAGTGAGACCTTTTGCAATGAAATGATAATAAGCATTTTTGGAAAAAAATCTTCCTGGAAAATAAACCCTTTTTTTTCTGAATATTTACAAACTGTTCAATTTATAACTGAGTGAATAAAATCCCTGCAGTCATTTGTCCAAAATTTAAATCCCCAGTTTCTTATGCCAGCGACGGTATCTGGAGTTAATTTCAGAGAGAAACTCCATAACAAGGGGAGTAAGTATCCAATGTAGGAGTCTGAGAGTGTAAACATTCAAAAGTGTCCCCTGGGTTCCATTCCAAGATCAGTTTTTCCTACTTAGCATTCTAAGTGAAACCTTTTAAATCATCCTGAACATCTGAACTTGGATCTGTCCTCAGGGGTACTTTTGATTAAAAGATCAAATTAACCGAGCCCATAAAAACAGAGAGGAGGGGCAAAGAGGCGCCAACAGCGAGGCTCTCTGTATTTATGGAGATGCATGACCTTATTTGACCCTGGATCCATTCTGTCAGCAACTGATCTTGTCCAATGGATGCTCATGCAGGGCCTTACTCACTCTCTGTAACTGGTGGTTCCATGTGCTGTTATTTATTTATCTAATGGGTTCTTATGTCAGAAACAGACAGGCAGAGTTGCTTTTAGGAGTATGAGATGATTTAATGAGTGAGTGTTCCTCAACTGAAGTCATGGTTTTTATTGGGCCAATTAACACGTGTGTTTAAACAGCACAGATTCTGCAAACACTGACGTGTTCACTCTTTCTTTTTCCCCCTTTGGTGCAGAATTACCTCTCGATGGTAAGAGAAATCAATATGTTAGCGTGTCTGTAAAGTGTGTCGATTGACAAGCAAACACTTCATGAAGCTTCTGTTACATCAAACTGAAACAGGTAGATTAAAGAGGAGCAGCGTGTTTTAGAGCAAGTGGCAGATGTTTGCAGATGTGAAGTCTACATGCTCTCAGTCTTCATTAACAGATGTCCAGCTTTGATCTATCCCGGTTTCACTTCCTGTATTCCCTGTGGGCCAGTCTGATCCAGAGGGATTTTTTTGGTTGTCTGTAATTTTTTTAGATCTCAAATATCTTTAAAGCAACGACATACAAACATGTTGAACTGACTGCTGCTCAGTTTACAGCTTTTTAAAGTGAAAAGAGGCTCTGATCTCTGAGAAAGGAATTTAGTGGTTTGACACCACTTGACATCTCTAAATTAGACCTATAGATTTTTCCCAGATTAGAAAACTGCATTTCAGAAGACATTTTGGTGGTTTGCTTGGTCCCCTTGTCTCCTGTTGTTGTCTCTTATCTGTGTATTTATCATCGTGATGCCAGCTGATGTTCTCTTGCTTTATTTATTTCCTGCAAATCACAGAACCTGGAGACGGTTCCCAGCCGTCTGAACAGTCCAGTCTGTTCGTGGTGAAGCCAGACAGTGTCACAGCTACAAAAGGTCATCTGCTATTAAAATCTTAAGTTATTTTCACAATGAGAAAGTTCAGCTCAGTGAAAAATACCAATTAAATATATCAACTGTTTGTCCATTTTAATTAACCGCTGCTTCTGTCTTGTTTATGGCAGGGAAGGACATTACGTTTGTGGCTAAAGTCGACTCAACAAATCTAACAAGGAAGCCGGCCATGAAGTGGTTGAAGGGGAAATGGCTTGACCTGGCGAGCAAAGCTGGAAAGCACATCCAGTTCAAAGAGTCTTACGACAGAAACACTAAGGTACATGTTTATTTTGTGTAAAAATAACCTGCATAAAATTTTTTGTTAGCTGAGAAAGCACCATGTCCAGTTTAAAATGTGCAAACTTGCACTTTCAATTAGTTTTAATGGTACTTTGTAGTATTTTTGGGCTCTGATTGTGTTCAACAACTCATTCTCATTCACAACACATCAACTACTGCCATTTTATCAAAGTTCATGACTTTTCTGAGAGACCCAGGAGGTGTTCTTTGGCATCAGTACTCTGCAACCCCAGTAGAATTAGATAGAAGGATCAAATACAACAATAATTTTTCAGGAGTGTCAAGCTTGTGGTTCTCCATAAAATGTTATACAGAAGCCTGGAAACATGGTCTGAAAATCACTTGTATTAGCCAGTACATTACCCAAAAATGCTGCAACTTCTATGACATTTGCCTTCAAAACAACAGTTTGTGATGCTGTCAGAGTAAAAACAAGCAGATCTGGATGAATGAATAAAAAATCATCCAGGTCTTTTTGTCCACAAGAAAAAAATGGACTTCTGCATTTCAAAATAAAATGTGTTGGCAGGTATGATGTGCTGATAAAAGATCTCAAAGAAGATGAATTCTTATGTACAAATCCTAAAATAATCAGTAAATCATCATAATAATGACAGACAGTAAGTTTTACCAGCTAAACATGAACATTTTATCATTGATGCCAAACCATCAATCTGAAAGACTCTGTGTGTAAAGATCACCTGTTGGTTTCTTCATGAAACTTCATGTTTTTTATCTGTTCAGCATTTAATATGAATATTAATTAGACCTATTTACAGTAATGTCATGCTCTTTCAATACAATCTCCTCTCTCAGTGTTACATAACGCTGAAACAAAACACTGTTGCAGCTCAGAAAGCATCATCCTGGTGGTTTTATATGAACTGAGAACATGTTGTTGGTGAGCGTGTGCTTGTGAGCACGTACTGCATATCTGTGCATGTATACGATTGGATTTTGTGAGTTCTTAGCATATCATCCCATCTCTTTTAGATCTACACTTACGAGATGAGCATCATCAAAGTGGTGGATGGAGACGCAGGTGGCTACCGCTGCGAGGTCACCTCCAAAGACAAGTGCGACAGCTGCACATTCGAAGTCTCCGTGCAGGGTAGGTCTGGACACCGATACTTAATCACATTATTGTCATCTTCCATTCAGCATGTCTACCATTACTATGTAAGCGACTTTGTCAGCCAATAACTCAGTGAGTGCGATTCACATTAGGTCTCATCATTTAGTGGCCTCGTGAGGTCATCAGTCCATTATTCCTCTGGTATTTCAGCCTGTTGTGAGATAAATTAACCTAGCTGAGCACTCACCAGCCTCTCTTCTTCTGTCTGGTTACAGCTGCACAAGAGGACCAGCAGGACAACATCTTGGAGGCTTTTAAGAGATCGTGAGTGTCTGTGTCAGCGAGTGTCGACTCAACATGTCACCCGTCACAACGTCTCCTTCTGTGTTCCTCTGTAGATCGCTGCCTCGGGCTTCTGTCAGTCACTACGAGTGTCTCTGCCCGTGTGTGTGTCAATCCCTCACTGGTAGCAGAATCTGTTCCAGTCTGTTCACCATCTCTCGCTTTCTGTCACGTCTCAATGCGTCTGCTGCTGCTTGTTTTGCATCACCTGGGTCCCTCATGGGTTGGATCTCATGTATTTCAGCACACGTTTCAGCACCAGTCTTTTTTTTTTTATGTGTAACTGTTTCTCTTACTGTCTATTTCTGTCTCTGTGAAGTCTGTTTTAGTATTTCACTCAGGATCGTGCAGCTTTTTAAAAAAACTCCTCTCACCTTGTTGCTACACCTCGTATGTGTGCTGTGTGGTTGTAAATCAGCCGACATCTTTGCACTGACACATGGAGCTCCATATTTGTAATCTGCTTGAAAATATAATTCCTTTCCTTCATTAGCGCTCGAGCAGAAAGGCACAGGTAAGACGAGAAAGTCAACATGCAGAATGACAGCTTCATATTGTGGTTTGGACAGGATGTCACTGTGCTTATTTGCAGAGTGGTGATTTGAAGTAGCGATATGGTGCAGGAGGGAGGCTGGTGTGATAAATAAAAACTGAGATGTTTATTAAGACTTAACATTGCTGCTGGAAAGATAATGCATCGTTATTTGGAGGTCAAACAGGTTTAACCCTTAAAGGTAAATACAGAGGAGCCAGTTGCAACAAGAGATTTGACTTTTTATTAGGATATTTAGTCCAGTTCACTCGTTATAGCTGCCATGGAAACTATTTTAGATGCTTCCTGTTTTTTCCAATTTCAAAATACAGCAGCATTTGACAATTTTTAAACATTTCTCAAATTACTTTTCCTTTATTGCCTCAATTTTTCCACAAATAACTATCTGAAATATCTCCTTTACAATGTCCTCAATGCTTTTCATTAGACACAACTGAGAATGCAGATGTCATATGTAAAACCGAGCTAGACAGTTACATATAATGTCTTTGGACCTGTAGAACAGGATTATGTCAAGATACAGATCTAAAAAAACAGGAATCAAGAAAATGTCAGGGTTGGGATCAGTGGTTAAACATACAACCAACAAACCAATGGGAATACATGCCATTTTGGAAAATGACTTAGTAGAGTGTTCAATGGCTGCATCTTCTTAAAGCTCAAATAAGAGTATTTGGGGAATTTGCCAAAAAGCCACCATCAAAACTCATGGACCACGAGAAACACAGTCCTCTGATCTCATGATGCAAAGCCTCCAAATTTCCATCTCAGCTCTCCACTGTTCAGCGACACATTGTGAAGGTGTCAAAATTCTGAATTTGAAATGTTTAGTAGTCATGAAAAACAAAGAAAAACATCTTGAGTGAAAACAGTTTTTATTAGTGCTCATATTCTGGTGCTGTAAAGATGGTTTTACCCACATAAGACTCAGAAAAGACCATAAAACAAACAAACAAAAGAATATTCCAGCACTTAAACTCAGCAGAGTTTACGTTTACAGGACTGCTGCCTAATCTAAAAGATTATTTTCTCAAAGCTTGAATCTTTTTTCTGAAGCTACCTTTACCTCTAATTACTGTTCATTTAAATAAAATAATTAGACTTTTATCGCAAAACAATGTGCTTGTAACTTGAAACCCTTCTAACCCTCCTGTTGCATTAAATATTTTAGGATAAATAATGATATTACCTCACATCTGTCCCCCCACTGCTTGTTTTCAGACTCTGAGAGTCTCAGTGGAGCCACACAGTCAGCACACAAACATGTGCGACTTGAATCACGCTGGGCTGAAAATGCACACAGAAGATCTGAGACACGAGCTCAACTACATTACCACATAGTTTGTTAAATTTGGTTCTCTACTCGTTTGTCAAAATATGTCCCACCATATATGCAACTACCAAAAAAACTCCACAGTTGTGAAGGACGGTGTCTGGACTGAAGAGTAAAATATGAACCAAATACCAAACACTGACACAATGAGATTATTTTAAACATTTGGAGAGCATTAGTAGTCTTAAATTACTACAAAATGTACATCTTTAGGGAGTAAATGTGTATTTTAATTGAGTATTTAGATTCTATGATCTGATTGTATTACGAATAACTAATGAGTAAATAATAATTTGCTTTAACTCAAATACAGCAGTTAAAAGCATAACAGAAATGATTGATTGCGTTTTATATTTTTCCAGGGAGGGAGTATAATTGACTGACTGCACCAATGCAGCAAGACACGAGGAAAAAAAAATGATGCATAAAAATAAAAATGTCCTCAGAGGAGCCACTTAAAATGTGAAATTCTCATCTGAGGCAAACACACACTTACTTGATGTGTTTGAACCTCAAGTGGCTGCAAGTCTGAACCCTTCAAAGTTAAAGATAAAAATTAATTTCAATATCTTGTTTATTTTTCTGTCACTCCACATTTCGATAGAACACGCTGTTTTCCCATTAAAAGTTTTCTCATAATGTTTTGCACTCACTGCACAGTGATGACCTGACCCTCATTTAGGAGGAAACATTATGGAAATTTTCTCACGTGAGTGAATTTCTGCTTAGATATTAAAGTAATATCCCTAAATAAAGCTTTTTTTTAGAAAACATCCAGCCCTGTTTCCATCATTGGGTGTCTAATGATGGTAGATCCTGTCAAAGTGCTCCAGAATGTCTCAAAAGTGCTAAACCAGGCAGAAATGCTGAGGATAGAGCCAACAGTTTTTTATGCTCATCCAACCATTTTTTGGGTTATGTGTGCCCTGTGAATGAGGGCATTATTGCCCAGAGAGAATTTATTTCCATCAGTACTGCAACAGAAAGAGGATTGATGTTATCCTTGGATGAACTGTTCATCCATAGAACTAGCATGATTGCTCAGGATATGGATGAATTTATGGGCATTTATCTTGGCCTCAGATGAGTTAAATGAATCTTGACTGTAGAGGAAAACTCACTCCATGCTGTAAAAGATCAGATCAAATCATTCACAGTGGAAAACAGTGAGCACTGGACTGTGTAGATGCTTACCGGTGCGTGTTCCCAACATAACTGTCATCTTGTCGAGTGACTGATGAGTAATCATTATGTGACATTTTCTTTTATACATCTGATGTAGAGGAGTTGGTTCCCTCTCCGATCTGAACACCGCATGTGGCTGTATTGATGTTTCATAATACACTTGAATGCAATATTTGTTTAAGCTTCGACCACAAAGACACAAACATTTTTTCGAATCCGTTCTTTTAATAAATTAAAATGAAAAATTTTTGAGTTTTTTAAATTGCATGGTCAGTTTTTATTTGGAGTGTCACAGGACATCACATGTTTGAGTAAATTAATACTGAAATGGGCTCATAATAATGTTAATAATAATGTTCAGGAAGTGCAGAGCACTTTTTTAATTTGAATTCTTTACACAGTTTTAAACAGAACAATAATGTAAAATGAAGACGTGGGTTCATGTGAGGTTCAACTTGATTAAACAAAAATAAATAGGAACCATGTGTCACTGGTTCAATGCATCAAACCAACATGATTACAGATGTTTCTATATTTGTCTTAATTCAGCACAAAATTATAAAGTTATTTTAAAGCTGCAGATCTTTGAGTGGCGGTTTGTAAAAGGTATTGCTCCTTTCAACACGTTCCACCCAAACACAAGACATGAAGGACAGAAAAATAAAAGATAGAAGAAGAAATGAATGCAATGTTAATGTGTTACTCCATCACAGTTAACTATTAGCTAACTTTAAACCTTAGTTGAGTTAAACTCTTAAAATTAACACCCTTTTTATGTTGATTTAATTTTATTTTCAACAAAGTGGGAATTTAAATAATAACTTATTGATTAAATGTAAATAGTAACTAAATGGCTTTTCTGGAAGAAGAATTATTGCGTAATAAAATATTATTTGTTTAAGTCATCGGCTCCATGATGAAGTGCTGCTTCCTTCCCACTAAAATACTTTCTTTATTTATTTGTGCTTCTGTTTTATGTCCAGTGTTTGATGTTAGTAAAAATAATGTTTCTTTTAGCAGATTTCTGCCACACTCGAGGATTTTTTGTTTTTGCCCGTCATTAAATGTGTCCAGTCGAAGAAAGCTTGGAGTTCTTTACAATATTTGTGCTCCATTTTCACTCTTGTCCTATTTCTTTTTTATTTTGAGCACCACATGAAATAAGGGTACGCTTTAATAAAAGATACTAATTCATTATAAATCCTCTGTTTTCATCTGTATATTAATGTCTTTGTCATTATTGTGTCTTAGAATTTCTGCACTTATTTTTAGTTTGTGGTAATGAGGAATAAAACAGGAAGTGTGATTGAATGTAGCATATTTCTTTTACGCTGATGCTTCACCATCTTGTTTAAATAATAAATATGGTAATACAGATTTAATGCATCATAATTAACCAACAATGGCCTCTCTGTTTCCTCTAGTGGGGATGCTGATGAGGATGCTGGTGAGTTGGACTTCAGTGTGCTGCTCAAGAAAAGGTACGATCCTTTACCGGGATGCATCTTTTAACTCCATCTGTCATGTCTGACTTTCTGGTTTAACATTTACTTTTAGAAAAGAGAAAAAACAAGAGGGGCCAAAAGAAGAAGTGGATGTGTGGGAAATATTAAAGGCAGCCAAGCCCTGCGACTATGAGAAGATTGCCTTTCAGTATGGCATCACAGACCTGAGGGGCATGCTGACGAGGCTGAAGAAGATGAAGGCGGAGTCCAAGAAGAGCGACGGTGAGGAGCAGAGGAAGAGCCAGGACAGATTTTATGAGGCAAAAGCAGACTGATCACAAAAAGTGAGACAGCAGGGAGGAAACGAGACCTCTTTAATGCACCAGGTTGTAAATACTGGCAGCATTTAAAGGCCTCAAGAGAGGAGTTATAAAGCTTGGACGACAGGTGGAATGTGTGTTGGGCTATGTTGGCTTCAGGTTGGCTCTCACGGATTATTTGGCTGTAAATTTGAGTGGTAGAACTGTGCTAACGTCATGCTTTTTTGTCAGTTTTCCTGAAAAAGCTGGATGCTGCCTACTCTGTGGACAAGGGCAAGAAGATCCAGCTCACAGTGGAACTGGCCAACGCCACAGCTTCAGTCAAGTGGCTCAAAAACGGACAAGAGATCAAACCATCAGCCAAGTGAGCTGCTGCAGTTTACCTGCATGTGTGTGTGTCTACATATGATGTTGGTGTAGGATGCTGTGGGAGTGTGTTTTTGACAAATCTCTGCAGAAATAACAAAGTCAGAGTGACCAAAGACACTGAAGTTTGTAATATTTGTGCATCTATTAATGACTTTATCAAGGCTACATCTTTATGTTGAAATAATGATTAAATACTGCAAAGTGAACATCTTAGATTGAGCCTATAAACACATCATTTCCTCTTCATGCATTCCAGATTATTCCTTATCAGGATTATCTGGTCGGGAGCAGCAAGTCGTCCGGGTCCTGAAACAGACTGTTGTGATCTTTTTTCTGAAATTGAGTTATTTTTATGTTGAATTTAACAGAACACACCAAACAAAAAGTTTAATTTTTGTATAAAGTATCATCCAGATGTTGTTGAGAAATGTGATCTGGGCCTTTCTGTATTTTTGGTTCTGCGGTGGTGTTTATCTTAGGGGCAATTAGTTTTTCTCATAAGGCCAGGCTGGTTTGGATTTTCACTTCACAAATAAAATGATCTTATAAGAAATACATTTTGTATTTATTTAGTTTTTCTCAGTTTCTGACTTTTTTGTTGATAAAAAACTTAAAGATGTGACAAAAAAAAGCAAAAATTGAAGAAATCTGTAAGAGAACAAAATCTTTTTCCACATATCTGTATTTCAAAGCACATATACAGTATAATATGTTAGTTTTGAGCTTGTTTTGCCTGGTGGGCTTTACTCAGCATCTGTAGCTTTCTGCGCTGCTCTTTTACTTTCCTCCTTAAAAAGCATCTTTTGGTGTTTTATTGAAGAGGCAACAGCTGTTGCAAGTTCTTTTTCTTCAATGTCTTTCCAACATTTGCTATTTTAAGATCCTCGTGCTGTTCATGGAAAGTAAGGAAGTGTCTTTTCCTGTCATGATCAAGGGAAAGGAAGAGAAAACTTTTTTCTTTGACTGAGCCTCTCTGAAGGTTTCAACAAGTTGTGTTCTATCAACAGTCAGGACTTTAAAAAGACAGGAATTGTGATGTTTCTTGAAAAATCCCAGATCTCATTGCATCCTGTCAAGCAAATACATTTAAACCTCAATCATAAAATGCATTTGTGTATAACTGAAACACAAAGAAGAGAATACCTTAACACAGAAGTCCAGACCTCCACCTTCACAGCCTCTTGCTCATTTGGAGGGACCCCATGTGTTCCCAGCTGTGAGATAACGTCTCTCCAGTGACTCCTAGGTCAGCCTAGAGATCTCATACCACCGGTACATGGATGTTACACCTCAACCGGAAGCCATTCAGAGAGCAAAATGACCAAACCACCTCAACGGTCAGTGCAGAGGCACAGTGACTCAGTCAGACTGGTTTGGTGTTGCATCACTGCAGATGCTGCTATAATCCACCCACCAGTCTCAGTCCCCATTCTACTGTCACTCCTGAACAACACTCAGATCTACTAGGGTAGATCTGGAGTTGGTAATTCACCTTTTTTTTGTTTGCTTCAGGACCCTGGTCTCAGATTTGTAGGTTCTGATCATCATTCCAGCCATCAGCCTCATGGCTGCAAACCACTCCAGTGGCACGATGAGGCTAATGGGACCACATGCAACCAGAAGCCAATCTGGAGCCCAGCTCTTACTGGGAATGAGTCTGACCTGTCACCTGCAATGCAAACCAAACTCTCACTCTCATACTGGAACTTATTGGCCTTTAGTTACAGTCAAACTCCCAAAAGACCCCACAGAACACCATGAAGGACACTCACGTATCGTTACAAGTGCGTAGAACTGGTCCTGTATTCTATGACCAGGGTGAAAAACCACATGGCTCCTCCTAAATCTGAAGTTTGATAATCAGGTTCCAAGGAGGCTGATCCCCTAACAACATGCCCTCTAACTCTGAATCCAACACTTAATTATTATTTAGCAATGTTGCTACAACATTATATGGACTTTGAGTAATCTGATGATGCAGCTTGTTACCATGGTAACGTTTTAAATTTCTTACATTACGTAAGACAACATTGTTGCCTGCTGATGTTTGTTCCTGTTTTTACAGTAACCTGACAGTATGTGTGTGGGAGCCTGTTCTGTGTGTGTGCAAACAAAGCTCTGAAGGTCTGTGGAAAAATGTGTGTATTAAATAAAGAGTGAGTCACTCTGTTGTCATCAGACTCTGAGCGTTTAATTGTCCCTGATTCGCTGAATGCATTTATTCATGATTCTCTCTTTCTTTGTGTCTCTGGCTTTCTCTCACTGTTCTTTATCCACTTTGTGTGGATCTTTGCAGGTATGTGTTTGAGAACGTGGGCAACAAGCGGTCACTCACTATCAACAAGTGCAACCTGTCGGATGACGCAGCGTACGAGTGTGTAGTCGAGGAGGAGAAGTGCTACACTGAGGTTTTTGTCAAAGGTAGATGAGTCACTGTTTCTGGAGAAATCTGTCTCTCAGGTGGGAGAAGTTCTTCTGCTCGGTTGAGCAAATGTTGTCGTCTGAGCAGCGAAAGGCTTGTCAGCTTCATTCACTTTTTGTGTCAGTGTTGTCATCTATTTATTTCAATGTGTTTATGTCACACAGTAACATGCAGCACTTTGCCTTCTGCTCACTCGTGTTTAATAGCTGCACAGTTTTTATGTAGCAGTGATGGATAGATGTGTGGCTTTTAGAAGGAAACAGTATTTCATGTGTTTGTTTATGTTTGTTTACCTATCATTTGATCTATTCGATTCTGAGGTTTTCATAGAAAAATAACTGATTTTTCTTCTTCTAATAAAATTGTTAAGAATATTTGTTCATAGATCAAAAATAAGTCAAATTTAAAGAGCGGATCAAAAGTCATTTTTGCTGTAACTGTTGAGGCATCAAGTGAAGTGAAGTAATTTGCCTCTCTAACCTGTTATTGTTTATGGATGAAACATAAATAAGATATTGTAATTACAAGTTACAAGAAATAAAGTCAAACCCTGTAATAAGAAACTTTCTCATAAAATGGATTTTGAAATTGTTATGATGAACAAATAAGAAACTTTATAAAAACAGAGATGTTAAACTCCTCCGGTAACAAACCATCCCATCGAGCTTCCATCCTTATCACGGTCAAGGTCTCCGTCTGTATCCCTGAGGGAAACATCAGTTTTTATGTGGAGAAACTGAGACTTGCACTGAAGACTCATTTGGTGAAACTTTTGTGAGACCTGCAGTAAAAACTCTCCATGTTTGTGGTGCACACTATATATGGCTCAGACACTCTGTGGCCTCAGCAGCTGTGAGACTAGTAATATCTGGGAGTGGGGGTGGGGGTCATACGCCAGATGCAGGCTATGACAAATAACTGAGGCTTCCTAAGCATCAAGCATCACACCATGTGGTTACACAATGTGGCTCCTACCACCTCTGGAGACTTGAGCTACCTTCCACTTCTGCAGAAGGATGAGTTTGGGGGCTTTGTTAAAGACTTTAGGAACATATTGGGACATTATTTAAGTGCAAAAGACATTCCCTGTGTTTTCAGTAAGGAGTTTAGGATTGAACAGGATGCTGCAAATATTTAAGAAAATATTTTTAGTCTTTTTTGAATGATGAATTCAGCTGTAGTCTCTTCCATCTTACACAAATAACTCAGAGCTATCCATTTGTCCTCAGAGCCTCCAGTCACCATCACCAAGCAGCTGGATGATGTTCATACTGTGGTGGGTGAGAAGGTGGAGTTTGAAGTGGAAGTGTCAGAGGAAGGAGCCAGCGTTAAATGGTGAGCAGATGTTCTCTTATGCCAAATGCAAATGTTGCAAGTTTGAGCTGCTTAATACAGACCTTATAAATTTATCTTTATACTTAATAAAGCAAAGAATACAAAAGCTTGTAAGCTTTAATAAAAACAAAGAAAGAAATGTATAATATAATGTCTATTGTGTAATAAAATACAGAGTTTATCTACCAGTATTTGCAGAGTGACATCATTTTATCATCAGTTGTTCATTCTACATTTGCAGTTGTCAAAACCGCTTGTTTTACATACCTTTATAAATAC
Source organism: Pachypanchax playfairii (assembly GCA_006937955.1). Taxonomy (NCBI): domain Eukaryota; kingdom Metazoa; phylum Chordata; class Actinopteri; order Cyprinodontiformes; family Aplocheilidae; genus Pachypanchax; species Pachypanchax playfairii. The sequence goes on from SSNP01000037.1 coordinate 228,632, forward strand.
ATAAAGTTGTGTTGCAATGATCAGTTACAACCTGGTTAAGAGAAGGTTGAAAAAACAAAATGCTAAAAAAAAAAAAAAAAAAATCAGTATTGTAAATATTTTGCAAGTATAAAAGGCAAAAAAAAAAACCTTCAGCAATATAGTAACCAGTACAGGGTTTTTATTTAAAACTCAGTGCCCTCTTACATCCTATCATTTATTTGTAACGTGAAACCTACACATTAGTGCTCTTGAACTTTAAAAAGAAGTTCATGAAGGTCGGGCACTGCATTATAATGGAGGATGTGTGGGAATCACTTTTCTAGTTAAATTATTTTAGCCCACTGTAATTTATCTGTGATAATTGCTCTTATAATCTATGTTCTTGAAACAATTGTAGAAAGATCATTATGATCATTTATGAAGTGTCACTGATACATGTGTGTGTTTTTTTTCTCTGCAGGATGAAAGACGATGTTGAGTTGAACAGAGACACAGCGGGATCAAAGTACAGATTCAAAAAGGACGGGACGAGACACATTTTGATTATAAGTGAAGCAACTAAAGAAGATATTGGAACGTACTACGTTTTCACTAACGGAGGAGAGTCAAAGGCAGAACTGGAGGTCGAAGGTACTTTGACCCATTTCCAGTTTGACCGGGTTTATTAAAAGTACGCTGGGAAGTAAACAAAACAAGTAACACAAAGATGTGAAAATTATGTGTCATGTAATAGAAATGTTGTATTGAAAATGCACCCTGGGAGTATTGGAAAATGATCTGAAGAATAAAAAGAAATCAGTGTTTTAAAGCAGTAAAATCAAACAGCTGGAGAGGCAGCAGCTTAATCAGCTGCTATTTAAAGTTTATCAACACACAGTTCAGACTCCCTCCAGTTACAGAAAAATCAGAACATGTTGATATTTTGCATTTTGACAAGCATGAAAAGCAGCAAATTCCTCATTACCTATGTCATAATGAATGTGACTACATTAATCCCTTGTATCAGCGGTTCACACGATTCGTCATACAGATTTCCTTTTACACCTCCAACACTGATATCAGGCTGCAGCCATCAAGTGTCTGAGTAATTGATTGTAGCATGAGAAAGCGTCTGTCTGTCCTCATCAGTTAATTGATAAGATTACGGAGAACGAACTAGACAGTAGTCAGTAGAACTGAAACTGTAGGGATAAATAATATTCATGCATGTGATGCATTCAGGAACACTTTACTATTCCAGTTTCTTTTAGTCTGGTTTTAGTTTTGAGATAATAATACCAGAATATTTATTCTCTTTTTTAAAATGTATTTATTTATTTATGTATTTATTCGTTCGTTCGTTAATTAATTAATTAATTAATTAATTAATTAATTAATTAATTAGTTCGTTCGTTCGTTCGTTCGTTCGTTCGTTCGTTCGTTCTATCTATCTATCTATCTATCTATCTATCTATCTATCTATCTATCTATCTATCTATCTATCTATCTATCTATCTATCTATCTATCTATCATTCATTCATTCATTCATTCATTCATTCATTCATTCATTTATTTATTTATTTATTTATTTATTTATTTATTTATTTATTTATTTATTTATTTATTTATCTCTTTTGGCTACAGCTCAGCTAGAGAGAACCAGAGGAGATTCCTGTTGGTACATCATGCTGTATCTGATATGCCTTTGGATTCTAATTGTACTCTTGCATTAATACTTACATCATGGCTGCAGCCTTTTTTTAAAAAATTTTTTTTCAAAGAATATTTATTCTCTAATTTTTTCAGGAATGTGGATTGCGACACCTCAGTTGATTCATAAAAAAAATATTGTTTAAAATATGCCTAATTATATTTGTTCAGATATAGTTTGTTTAAAATAAATAATTATTTGCTTTGCTGCTTTTGGTTACCAAGTACCATAGTAAAACTGTCTTTCTGAGTTAATGTATCAGAAGGCATGGTGTCTATTTTAACTGGTTATTTTTATTCTCTAGATAAGGAACTTGAGATTCTGCAGAGCATTGCAGATCTGACGGTAAAAGCATCTGAACAAGCTGTGTTCAAGTGTGAAGTGTCTGATGAAAAGGTGACAGGGAAATGGTTCAAGGACGGTGTTGAAATCCAGGCCAGCGAGAGGATCAAAATATCCCACATCGGAAGGTAAACATCAGACCGATTAAGGTTTTAATTAGGAAAAGTTGTTGAATCGAGTCCTCCTGTCATTAAACTGAACATGCATATATACAGAGTGAAGCAAACAGTCTGCCAAATGGGTGGGCAAGCTATTACCAGACAGGTTTTTTTGTCTTTTGACCTATTTGACCTAACACAACACATCTTAAGGGTTTGGGGTTTCTCTCAAGGCGGATGCGGTCACACGAGGTGAAAGTTTTTTCTCACTCTATAGCCTCGTGGAAGATGTTACCAGGGCAACTGTCATTGCAGAAATGCAAGTCATAACGAGTGTTGTCTCCTTAGTAACATCTGATTACGTCTGCAGGACCCACAAGCTGACGATAGATGATGTGGAAGCTTCAGATGCTGGAGATTATACTTTTGTCCCAGACGGTTACGCACTTACTCTTTCTGCAAAACTCAACTTCCTGGGTAAGAGTGATGCAAACTGAAATACGAAGCTTGTGATGAATATTTTAACCCTAAACTCAACAGGTTGTGTTTGAATTAAGTTGATTTTATTTTCAACTTTTCTTCTTTTCAGAGATTAAGATTGAATATGTTCCCAAAGAAGGTAAATGCTTTAGTTTTTACATAAATGTCTGATTTTGCATCTCTGTTATTGTTATGTGTTAAATGTTTTAAAATTAGTCTAGAGACCCCGCATGATGACTTTCTTTAAATTTTCAAAACCTGCAAACTAAAATAATTGAAAGTTAGTTTCATGCATCAAAGATTAAGTTATGTGGGAGGAAAAGAAAAGGAAGGACTCTTAAAGGACTTGAAAGATGTTCTTCAATTTAGAATAACAGTCAAAAACTCATTCATCTCTATTCTCTTTATTTAATGTTTTAAATGTAGAAATAAAAGTTTAATTTTACACAAAAGAAGTCAAGCTTTTCCAGTATTTTTAGGTGTTTTGAAGCAAAAATATAAGAAATATGAGAATAGTTATAGCTGTAACAAAAAGTTATCCTTTTCTTTTGACCAAACGCTTATAAGATCCTCCAAAGATCCACATGGACATGGGCGGCAACGGGAACACCATCACTGTGGTGGCTGGAAACAAGCTACGCTTTGATGTTGAAGTCACAGGAGAACCAGTCCCCGTCGTTTGTTGGACAAAAGGAGACCAAGTGAGAAAGATCCACAATCAAACACATGTCAGATACCGTCCATATCTGTGTGTCAGTCAGAGAATCCAGCTGTTAGTCACTGAACAGCACAAAAGAAACATGAAACACAGATTGTAGAGAGCAAAGGCTGAATCACCTGTTAGTGTAGCAGCTGTCGTGCTGTGACACACAGTCTCTTTCCCTCTGCTTCAGGTGATATCTGAGGCTGAGGGACGGGTCCGAGTGGAGACAAACAAGACCGTGAGCAGCTTTGTGATGGAGGGGGCAGTGAGAGAAGATGAGGGCTACTATACGATTACTGTGACTAACCCTGTAGGCGAGGACAAGGCTGACCTCTTCATCAAGGTCGTAGGTCTGTGACTTTTTCCTTTTAATTATAGACAGATTGAGGATTTCATTTTATTTTGGAAAAATGTATTTCTGCTTTCAGCTTTTTGCCACTAACAGAATGTAGATGTAATGAACGTTTGGATTATTTGTGCAGCTCTGACTCTTTGAATCCCATCTGCACACTCTCCCATTTCTGTCTCCGTTTCATCTTCCCTCATTTTGTCTTTCACACTGTAACTCGACTCTCCAGATGTGCCCAACTCTCCCGAGAATGTCAAATGCACATCAGTTGGCGAGGACTCTGCCACAATCACATGGGACCCTCCTTCGTTTGACGGCGGAGTTCCAGTTAAAGGTGCAATTGAAACATTACTTAATGTTTGTGTCTGATGTCTTCCTCTCAGGAGAAAACAACAGCTTAAAATCTACAACCCCAATTCCAAAATAAGTCTGGATGCTGTATAAAATGTAAATAAACACAGAATTCAATTATTTTTAAATCTCATGAACTCATATTTTATTCCCAAAAGAACATAAAGAACATATCGGATGTTAAACTACGATATTTAAGGATTTCATAGTAAATTTGAGCTCTGTTTTTAACTGTCTCTCTATTATTCGGCAATGTGACGTGTCTCTACTATTTTTGTTGCTTTTTGCAGGATATCTGATGGAGAGGAAGAAGGTTGGCTCAGCTAGATGGACAAAACTGAACTTTGACGTGTATGAGTCCACCACTTACGAGGCTAAGAAGATGCTTGAAGGTGTGCTTTATGAAATGAGAGTGTTTGCAGTCAACAGCATCGGCATCTCGCAGCCCAGTGGAAACTCGAAGCCCTTCATGCCCATTGGTGCGTTACCACATGTCATTAACAGAAGGGTTAATTAACACGATGCTCATTTTGATGCAGCTTAACCTGCATTCCCATTCCATTTACACTGAATATTAACATATTAATTAGCTCTTGTCTCTCTCAGCCCCCACCAGTGAGCCCACTCGTCTTGTGGTGGAAGATGTGACAGATACTACCTGTACACTTAAGTGGCGACCTCCAGAAAAGATCGGAGCAGGTGGCCTGGATGGCTACATCATTGAGTATTGTAAAGAAGGAGGTAAACAAATTAAATATGCCTCACATAAAGACGTAAGAGATCTGTTCATGTTATTGATATTTTTCATCAGTGTTTGAATGTTTCTGTTCTCTTATTGAAGACGACCAGTGGGTGCGAGCCAACGAAGAACTGGAAGGAAATAACCAGTTTAAAGTCAAAGGTCTCACAGTGGGGGAGAAGATGCTGTTTAGAGTGGTGGCCATCAACGTCGCAGGACGCAGTCCTCCTGCCACTCTGTCCCAGGCCGTCATCATCAGGGAGCTCGTCGGTCAGAGACAGAATTTAATCAGAGAATAAAGGCAGACACACATTTAATAAGCTGATAGAAGCCAGAAAATATTCAGTTTTTATACATGTAAATATACAAAATAACCGTGTTGTTTTCTGTACCACCCCCATCTTTTTTCTCCAAATTCTAGAGAATCCAAAGATCCGCCTGCCTCGTAATCTGAGAACAAAACTCATCCGACTTGTGGGAGAGAAGGTGAACTTGGTCATCCCCTTCCAGGTGAGATGGAAGTTTTTATTTATGTCACACTGAAGAGTTTTACACAAAGTCTGCAAATACTTTGTAACTACAATATATTCTTTAACAATGACCTTGTTTCCCACTGAAAACGAGTTATTGTAGATTGTAAAAAGAGAGAGGCAGGGATTTTATTCATATTGATAGTAAAACAGTTTTTTTATAACTCATTTTAATGTATTTTTCTAATGTATTTTGGAGACTGAGACTAAAAATCCTCCTGCAGCTGCAGTCTGATGGATCATGTTTTCTTGTTTTGGAAAGCAAATCCATTCTGTAAATACTGCTCACAACAGAGAGAGCAAATGTTTAAAGGCCACAGGGAGAACTACAGCATCTGACAGCAGCTTGCAAATTACGCTACTAGTAAAAATGAGCTAACCCAAAGTAGCGAAGGAAAACCCCTTGTTGTAACTAAAAATGGGGAAGAATAATGTAAGTCACAGCCCAGTTTGCTTCCAAAGGAGAAGAAGAAGATGAAAAACTTGTTCAGAAATAGCGAGCAGAGCTCAGTTATTATTATTAAAAAAAAACATCCACAGTCTCGATATCTTATTTAAGAGCTGGACATTTAGTTCCTGCAGCTGTTTTAACATGAGTAAAATATTGGATGTGTTTTGACTTGAGATTATTCCGCATGACTAATTGCTACAAAATAATTTATGGATAAAATTTGGGAAACGGACGGCCTCTTTACAAAATAAATTTCTTTGACAGTTACAGAACTGGGCAAAGCTGATAAAACAACACAAACTTAAGAAACTTAAGGAAGAAAATATGAAGCAATGAGGAGAGTGAAGACTTTTACTGCATACATTGACATGTTTATGTTGTTTCCTCTCCTTACTGGAACTTTAGGGAAAGCCTCGTCCTGTTGTGACCTGGTTTAAAGATGATGTTTTCCTGGAGGATAAAACTGTAGGAACTCGTACCAGCGAGGTGGACACCATCCTCTTTATCCGTTCTGCAGAGAGACGACACTCTGGAAAATACACCCTGTCTGTTCAGATTGAGAACATGTCTGACAGCGCTGACATCCACATCCAGGTTGTAGGTCAGTCCTGTCATCACGCCAACGTGCTCTAAGAACAGACGCAGTTGCAGCTTTGCATGTTTAAACATGTGGCACAGGGGAAGAGTGGCTGTTCCTGGATAATAAAAATAATAAATATTTTAAAAACTACAAGCGTTTGAATCTACATTCAGCTGTGCTGATCCAGGAAATCACAAAGAGTTCCCTCCCTGTGAGCATCGCTCGAAACGACAAATGAAAGACATAAATTGAGCCTGAGCGTTTATACTAAAATTAAAAGAAATTTAGTGTAAAACTAAAACCTTTGTAGAAGTCTAGGTGATTAAATGCACATCATCAACTGGAATTAGCATTAAAACCGAATAAAATTTCTATTCTCTGAAATCTCATAGGTCCCTTTGAAGTGATCAGTCACTCAGATGGCGCCGCTTTAATGATCCTATGAGACTCTATATGTGATCATTTTTTTGCAGATTGATTATTGTTTTAAATACAGACTCAGGTGGTTCATTTACAACATCTTTTAAGTAGTTTATCAACCGTCTCTGTTTTGTTTCATTTTTTTATCTGACTGTAAAATATAAACCAAGACAAAATCCCCTAAAACCTTAATATTAAACAATCTTGTCACTTTCTTAACAGATCTAAGAGGTTTTAATAAAGTTATAATAAATCACAATACTGGCAATAAAAAGTGTGCAAATGATGTTTTATACTTAAAATGTTGCCTGATTTTCAGACTTCATTTATCCATCTTAAATATTTTCAGTTTAGTATGTAAAATAATTAATAAGTAATAAACGATTCGGGCAAAATGGGTTAAATTTAGCCAGAGAAATTCAAGCCTAAATGCAGGTTATGACCAGCCCCTCTGATGAAAAGTCAACTACTGCTCTCTGAACATCTTTGTTGTGCAACGTATTATTTTGCAAGAAACTTTTATTTTGTTCCATGCATGAAATTGAAAGTTTTCTTTCTTAAATCCCGTGTCAGCTGTGAGAATTTGGATGCAGAAGTCATGAATGAGCCTTTCAGACTCACTGAAAGTGTCTTATGTTGTGTGTTGTCTCATTAAGGTCTAAACATCATGCATGTTCAGACTATTCAAGCCAAGGTACATGATTAATAACCTGTTTTAATGGAGTTTGAGAATAACTCTGTGACGCACACATGATTTCTTATAGAAATGTGATGATAATTCCTCATTTTGTGATCCAGGAAATCTGTGACTTAAAGTATCAAATCATCAAAGAGCTCATTCCTCTTTCTTCCATAATCCTGCTCCTGCACTGCCACTGCTGCCTCCAGCTCATTCCTCGTCTCAGGGCTTGGCTCCATGGGTCGGGGGTTCTGGATGGATTATTTGCTGGGGCTCCACTGAGATTATTTGTGTGTAGACTCGGATTAGGTTTGGATTTTAAAGGCTACTCTGTCACTTACCCTGCTGAGGAGGCTGAGCTAATGAGCAGCTCTGATCGCACCCCCTCCCTCATCTGATCTGTCACCATGCTGTTTAAGCAGGAGGAATAAAAAATACCCAGTTGTGCTGCTGACTGTTAGTATCCAGATGATATATTCTCATGTGTTGCACTGTGCATCATGCAGACCACACAGAAGAATGAATCATGAACAGACTGCATTCTTCTTCTTTGTAATGCAAAGCATGCTGTCGCTTTGTCAGTTCTGTGCTCACAGTTTTTATAGTGATGTATTCAGAGATTGCTGTCTTGGCTTGATCCTTTGTCTTTTGCTCTGTTAATCTGCCAATCTCTATAATCTGTCTAATCTAAATAATTCCTCTTGTTGGGATTTCCCTCCTCTGGTTCAGTTTTTTTTTAATTTTCTGCGAGAGCCTATTTGCAGCCCGTGTTGCTGTATTCAGGAAAGAAAGAGTAATCTCAGTTAATTATGCATGTACGTCTGTGTAGCCTAATGAATCTGTCGAATTTTAGCAGGAATCCACTGATTTAATTTTTTTTCACAATCTTTGTAGAAAAGCCCGGCCCTCCCATCGATGTGCATGTCACAGACGTCTGGGGCTTCAATGCTGCCCTGGAGTGGAAGCCCCCCAAAGATGACGGCAACTCTGAGATTATCGGCTACACTATCCAGAAATGTGACAAGAAGACTAAGGTACATGTTGAAGAGAGTTAATCAGGTGGGGTGGGTTCTAAATTTATCTCATAAACACAACCTTGATGTCAAGGTCACTGAATGCTGAACACATCAACGGGAAAGTGAGTTAGAGCAACATGAGTGGTGGTGATGGGAATTCATTGCTTTTTAGTTCCCAGCCTAAGCTCGAGGTCTCTGAACGTTTCATTCTTCAGTTTGTCTCTCTGACATCAGGAATGGTTCACGGTCTACGAGCACAGCCGCAGGCCCAGCTGCACTGTGTCTGACCTGGTCATGGGGAACGAGTATTCCTTTCGAGTATTCAGTGAAAACATCTGTGGCCTCAGCGAGAATCCCGGAATCAGCAAGAACAGCGCTGTCATTTCAAAAACAGGTGATGAAACTTCTGCAGAACATTGTTTAAAAACACACACTGTAAATCTGACCAAGCTGAACGTGATTCCAGGTGTGCCCAGCTGCCAAAATGAAAATCACCCAAAACGTCATCAAACAGGGTTTCAAACTTCTTTAGACACGTGGATAAAATGCATCATGTTCTAAACTGACTCAAGACACGTTACTCATTTATTTAAAGGTTTTCATTCAGAGTATTTAGCTGCAATTGGATTTTCTCTTAACCCATGGGTGAGTGAAAACATGAAATCCTATTCTGTACTGTTCCTCTCTTACATTCATCAGGTCAACCTAGAATTGTTTCTCATGATGTTATTGCATCACTGTACTTTCTCCACCTCCTGGCTCCTCCCACTGAGGATGTGAGCTGGAGAGATGTGAGAAAAAGATGTGAGGACAGAGAAAGAAAAACATGTCAAGGAGAACAAACCTGTGATTCCTTGCTGTGAGCTCCTCTAGAATTGTTTCTCTTCATGTGTAGTCAAGGAATCATAAGAGACTAAGAAACCACAGCGATGCTGCAGAGAGAATTCTGAAAGTAGTGTTTTTCTGGCTAAAATTAATGCAAAACATTTTATTTTTATTATGAATTTGTGTTGCAGCACACCCTGCATTCCTATGCTCTTTGCAGCATGGGTTCTTAACGACTTCTCTTTTTCTTTTTAGGTCTGAATTATAACCCAAAACCCTTCAGAGAGGTGGACATGAACCATTCCCCCAAATTCACGGCTCCTCTGGTGGACAAAAGTGTGATTGCAGGCTACACCACAGCCATCAGCTGTGCTGTCCGTGGCAACCCAAAGGTATTTATTTCAGTTTTTAAGCTTCTAAGTGAAAATCTTCAAATATTTGTTTTAGTATTTAAACTACTATAAATAGTTCTGCAGAAATTTGTCAGGATGTTGCACAAACTAACTGTATTTTTGGTGACACTATGCAAGCATCAGGTAAAATAAGAATGTAAGAATAAATAAATAAACTGCATTCATCTGGGAAACCTGTTGAGCTGATTGGATTCAGAACAAGATACTGATTGTATCTTGCTGTGGACTGCAGCATTAAAGCAACATCCTGCACACATTCTACCTGCTCTGGCCACTGATTGCTCCGCTGCAGTGGAACGCATCAGAAGCTTTGTGTTCTTTGAGTGAGCTTACAACATTTGAGAGTCAAACTGTGAGTGTAGAACACTGAGATGATTTTCATTCTTCTGCAGCAGGAATGTTTCTATTTTGTCTGAACCAAGAAAGATGCTTTTTCATATCTCTAAATCAGCAAAGGATTGTCAAAACCAAAATGTTGACCTAATTTCACCTCCCTCTCCTCCCTTCCCTCATCCGTCATTCGGTTCTGACATTCCCGCCTCCTCCCTACTCCTCCCCTCATGTTGCTTTTTCTCTATCCCGCTAATTTTGCCTCCTCCTCCAACATGCTGCACCTCAGCCAAAGATCATTTGGATGAAGAACAATATGGCAATTGAAGGTGACCCCAAGTTCCTGATGCAGAACAACCAGGGCGTGTTGACTCTGAATATCCGCAAGGCGAGCCTGTTTGATGGGGGTAGATACTCCTGCAAGGCCGTCAATGAACTCGGGGAAGACAAGGTGGAGTGCAAGCTGGAGGTTCGAGGTGCGCTGCCTCAACTTATTTTCCAAACAAATATTTAAACCCTTATTTTCTCCATTTTTTAACAGGACTTTTATTGTGAAATGTTGAAAATGTATGCCGTGTGAAACATAAACCAGATTACACCTGTCAGTTTCACACCTTTAACCGTGATGGTCTGCTGGCCTCTTGTGCTGATCTCACATATTTTTTTTCTTCACAGTTCTACAGGAGAAAGGAGAGGACGAGAAGCACTGAGTGAAACAGCAGAGGATACAGTTGAACAGGAATAGTAATGGATTATGTATAACGGGATAGTCATGAATAAATATAATCAGAATAGATCACTGGTGAGGCTCCACGTATGTTTGATGAATCAGTAATGTGCCATAAATTTTTAGATCAAGCTGCCACCTTTTCACATCCTTACTGCATGTAGTAAGACCCCCCTGCTGTGAGCACACAGAGATGGATCCTTCTTATCTGTAAACTGAACCTGTCACTGAACACACTTATAAAGCAGCCTCTCATCCATTACCACTCCCTGTGTTGTCTGTTTTTTGTGTGTCCGGGGCGTTTTTATGGCTCTGTGTGAATTTATGATTGTGATGCAGCTGTAGCACTGAAACCACCGCAGTGTGACTGACCCGCTGTACACACCTCTGCTTCCTCAATGTGGTGTTACAAGTGTGATGTGAGCTGGGGAGCCCGTCTGTGATGGTTCAGTGGAGGGATCAATATTCAGCCAGGCATGGAAGAATCGTGGAATAACAGGGATTAAAGAAGTTCTCTTCCACAGATATGGACCTGATACACTCGTCATCTACACAAACACACCAAGTGTTGAATCTCTACTTATAGCATTCCCTCATGCGCTAATACTACACTCCTCATGGCATGACCTATAGTGCAAGGCCTTCATAGATACATGGCTTACAGTCATCCAAACACAAACACACACTCCAAATCAGGGTCTCATTAGCATCACACACTAGAGACTAATTAATGCACCCATCAACACTGCCCTAATTAGCTCTCCCACGTCATTACTGAGCAAACGAATTACCGCTAATTCACACACCCGCAAAACAAACACAGCACCGTCTCTTCTGGGAGAGTCCACCGTGGCTCGCCTCGCACACCAAATTAAAGCCTCACCGATGTGCTGCAGCCCAGACTGGTGTCCCAGGTGACCCTGAGCTCTCATACATGTTCTCTGCCTATCTTGGCATCCTGGCTGACAAAGATTATAAAAAAAAACCAACCAAAAGGAAGCTGTAACTGAACACAGGAAGTATATAGACCTGCTTATTGTGTCCCATCTCTGACTTCATCAGGTCCTGGTCTCTCTTGTCTCTCCAGCAGAGGGGGTAATAGCACAGTGACACAGACCACTACTGACCATCATTAGGGTCTGTGTCATACCTGTGTGAGTGAGTAGCTCATCCATTTCAGTACTGATGCACAAAAACTCTGAAACTAAAAGTCTCCAAAATGTTCCAGCACTCACACTTAAATACTTGGCACCCTGAATTTCCTTCTTCTTCTTTTTTTTTTTTTTTTTACATTGCAGCACATTTTAAAGAAAAGGCTGAGGGCATGCATGGCCAGATAAAGCAGGGAAATCCTCCAGATACCTGAAAGTAGGCCACGATCGGTAAACCTGCATTGCAGTACAAAGCCCCAAAATTTGAACCCTGTCGAGCAATAAACAATTCTGCAAGCATGTTTATATGTGTGAAGATGTTGATATAATATCTTTGTCAGCTAACCCGAGACACAGCGTAGCATGTTACGATGCTGATTAACACATAAAAGCGGTGCAGAAGCTCCACTGCTTTGCATGGAAGTTTTGGGATAAACAGATCCTTCAGAAAGACGGTGTCTAACCTCCATATTCCACCTTAGTTCTCAGAAACGATGCTCAGTTGCTAAGCAATCATGAGAGGTGTATCTATGGGCATCATCCAAATGCCTTTAGAAACTTTAAAACAACATAAAAGGTGTAGGTTTACAATGCTACTGTTAGTGTTGAGGTGTGTACACTTCCTTTTCTCACAAACACACACTAAACTGTGTGATAGAGCACGAAAAAAAAAAGCAGAAAAATGGAGCATTTTGTTTTCCTCTTATTCCCTGTGACATACCTCAAGGCTCTTAAAGTTTGTGATGTCTGCCTGAATAATTAAAAAGGGAACATGGCAGCTCCCGAGTAAACCACCAACTTTTTCACACACACTGTATCTGCTCTGCTGTTTTCTAATATTAGAACAGAGAACCTAACTGAGACAAAGAAAAGTGACAAGTCTCACCATCAGGCAAAGAGAAAAGGAGGGGCGCTTTCATACATGTGTGTGTGTTGTAGGCGAAAAAAAAAAAAAAAGACAAGAGAAACCAGAGACAGAAACAGACCTCCCGAAACAGTGGGATTGAGGGAACTATAATTATGCAAGTAATTATACATGAAATCACAGACTTGGAGTGAAAAAGAGAGCGCTGGAGGGAAAGAGCCTTGCAGTGAGTCTCATCTGAGTAATTACAGTATAGAAACTAAATGAAACAGACACACACATATCATAGAGGCGTATTCACCTGTTTCCATAAAATAAACCTCCAGTTATTCTTAATCTACATCCAGACCACAGTGTGCACTGTAGAGTGTATTTCACACACACACACATGAATATTTGAATTTTAATCTCTTTTTTCTTGGTTGCTCTATTGAAAGCCAGTGAGAATTATACTCTGTTTTATCATCCTCATTGTTTAAAGAGCTTAAACCCTCCCTGGGCTCATGACCCATATAATGAGCTCAATGTATCAGAGGGTTGGTGGAGGTCTTAAAGGAGAGAGCCGCCCTCACATTTCACAATGACAGCTTCATGACTGCTTTGTCTGTGCTAACTGGGAAATTGGTGTTTCTCAGTAAAAGAAAACTTGTTTCAAGAGTGTGCTTACGATCAGACAGCCAGGTGTCCAAACTGCAATTATATTCCTTGTTCCACAAATTAAAAGGATGTCCACATTTTTACTGACTCTGTGATGCTTTTTTTAGGACTTGGCTTGTATTTAGTGGTGATGACGAACAGGACGGGGCTGGTGTAACATAAACTCTATACTTGTAGGTTAAGTGCAGGTTAACTGGTCACAGATTTGCTGCTTGGAAACTATAAAATCAAACCTGTAAAAAATGGGCAGATTTCAGACAAAGATCCCTAAAACTACAACAAACAAGACTGACTGTAAAGTAGTATGTCAGGTGGAACAATGGGATTCTAACATAACACAAATAATTTCCTCTGACTTAGCAATCAATCATAAATAGATAAATAAATAACAGATTTTATTTTTGCTTTTATTTTAACAGGAAATATGATTTTAAACAACATTCTAAACTAGTTATATCTGCTTCGGTAGAATCTTTAACACGACACAACACACAGATTCATTTTTCAAATCTAATTTTAGAGACGTTTGACCTCCCAGACACCTTTAGTTTGTTTGCTTTCACATTTTATGCTTCACATTTTGTTTGAAACTATGTAACCAGGGGGTAAGACTAAACCAAACCCACCAGAAGCCAAGAAATTTAAGTGAACTGCATAAAAAAAATCCAAAATGTGAAAAGTCTGACAAGCTGATAACTGCTCTTCACCAGCTGACTTGTCTTGATTCAGTCCACCAGTTCCATCTAACCAGCTCTTTTCAAAACCTTCTCCAAAAGACTGATTACTGTCACTTTAATGAACATTGCTGCTGTTTTATAAATTTCGGTCAGATTTCATGGACATGGCAGAAAAAGTTGGTGCAACATGAAAGCCTGAGGATTAGGAATTTAAAAATTTGGTGTAGCTGTGACAGTTTCATGTTTTGGTTTATAAATACAACCAACAGAAGGTTCGCATAAGTAACACGCGTGGGTGTACACACACACACACACATGCGTATGTGTGTAGGTGTTTAATGTGTTGGCACACTCAAATGAGTCAAATATTGTGTATGTAAATCCATTTGTACGGTGTGAAAGAAATAACAGCCTAAAAAAATAATGAAAACATATGCAAAACACGAAAAACCTGCACCGGTTAGACAATGAGCAGTCGAGACAGACGAGGATATTCTTATTATCATCCTTAATATCATTATTTCAGTTATATGAAAAAAATCAGTTCATAGGAAAATGGATTATTTAACTCATCATTTGTTATTTAAAGTCAAATAAAATACATTTTTACTCAAAGGGGCTTATTACAATGTGTTTTTTTATTTTTTTAAAATCTAAGCACAAAGAAGCATGTAAACTTCAAAATGATGACAAATAAAAAATAAATAGGCTAAATGAGTCATTTAAGTCAGACGAGAGTCAAACCTTTTAAACAACATTATTTTCTGTGCGTGTTAAAATAGGGAATAACTGTCTAAATATTACTTTTGTGTGTTTTTTTAACATTTTAAATGCTTTTACTCAGAGACGTGATATAAACTGATCATGTTCTTGTTAAAGGTAAGAGATTAATTGAAAAGCTGCTTCTTCTTCATGAGATAAATAAATGTTGTTCTATTAGTATCTTTGTTTTGTAAATGATCAGCTTCATGATTAAGTAACAGTTTAACAAGAATCACTATATAAGATAAAGCCTCTTTAAAATGATGAGAGAACAGCTACTAGTAACAGCACTTTTTGTCAAATAATAAAAGTTGAAGTGAAATCACAGATTAGTGGAAATAAATGATCATTTATTATCTGTTCTCTTTCATTTTTTACCATTTTAAACCACGTGGCATCATGTATATATATGTATATATATATATGTATAGTATATACATTTTGTCACTCTTGGTTTAAACAGATTTTTTTCCTTCTGAGTTGAAGGAACTTCAAAGTGCCAATCTCATATTTTCTCACGTCTTTTCTATTATTATGTCACAAATCTTTCTGAATTCACATACAGGGAAGTAGATATTGAGAAAATCTTTCATTACAAGTTAAACTATTAATAAAACTGAAACCGTCCATCATTTTGATACCTGGATATTTTGGGAGACAGATTAAAATGTACTGCAAAAACATCTGATTTTCAAGTTTCTTTACTTTTCTTTTCACTTCTTTTGTCCGTTATTACTCGATCTCTGCGACTGATGGTTTGAGAAACCCCATGAAGGCCTCGCAGTAGATATTGTGGAGAAAGTAAAAGGTACTTCTTATTAGCTGCTTGATAGTCACATATTGATGGGGTGCTTCTGTTATTTTGTTCACCTCCTGAATGTGTTCATTTTGTTCTCTCTGCATGTGTTTGATCATGTTGTCCTCACCTCCGCTGGCTCTTCATCATTAGCTGCTTGGAACCCTGCAAATATGGAAGTTTGTCTCCTCTGACTACAGACCAGACTGGACCGTTGCAGTTGTACATCACACGCACACACGAGCGTGCACGCACACACACGGTTCTCCAGTGAAGGAGAAACAGGCAGCTAATCTCTGCACGTTGGGAGTTTTTTTCCTCTGCAACAGCAAACGCTCGCTGTTGAATTAGATTTGCTTACTCGTCCTCAACCATCTTCAAAGGACTCAGATAACTGAATATACCTTTTATTCATTTCATGGCACTGTAATTGTTTTTTTCCCATTGAGTAAATCCTGAGGTCTTTTGGGAATAGACTTGCGTATATGACTGTGCTTTCATCTGCATTGTGTATAGTAATAGTTTTATGATTTTAGGATATTGTTTTAGCCCTTTTTGTACTGTTTGTATTATTTCTGCTGTTGCCTGGTTTTTCTTTTCTTCCTCCTAATCTTAAAGGTGAGAGGGACTCGTGTAATCTGGGAGTTAACATAAAGATACCTGGAGGATTCTATTACACTAATTTAACAATCACTTGCAAACAACAAATACAGTTTTTTTAAGAATCCAGACAAGATAAAACTGCAAGCAGATGATAAATTACATACAGTACAGTAACTGTAACAGCTAAAGGGTGAAGCAGGAAAACCGAACAGATGTGTTTTTATGTATTTTATGACTTTTAAAAGGAAAAATCACAAAAGGCTCCATATCAAAAAATTATTGGATGTCTCCCTACAAATCTTCTGCATTTTAACTTTCTTTCTTCCAGTTTTCCTGTTTCATGTATGACTAGAGCCTTAGAATTAGATATGTCACATAAACCTAAATGCTACTATAGAAACTAAAATGGAACAAGTTAAAGTCACTTTTCTTTTGTTCATTTTGTTCACGGCTCACAAAAAATCCACACAACGCTTTGTTTGTGTTATTTCTGCGCATATTATTTTCCTCACATCATTTTGTCTCTCTAATCCCAGTTTATTTAAAACCAAATACAAATGCTGGATTTGATGTCCAAATAAATTAATAAAATAATAATAATAGTAATAATAATAATAGTAATTTTTATCATCTTACAATAATCACAGCTTCCATTCAGATATATGAAATGGATGCAAACAATTAAATCTAATGTCACTGTAGAAACATGTTTCCACATATCTTTGTGTTTCTATCTGAACAACTAAATACTATATTATATGTGATATTTGGGCATCTTATAATGTTTATTATTAACATTTTTACCTGTTTGTTCATTTCAGTCAGAATGGCAGCAGTTATAATGCCATTAAAATACATATTTTTTATAATAATACAGTAACTTTGGAGAGAAATAAAGTACTTTATTTCTTAAGACTATAGTTGCAGAAATGTTGGAATTTTTTTTTCAATTTTTCACAAATGAAGTACATTTTTACTGAAAGTATTTTATTTTAGGGACATTTTGATTCAGGCTCTAAACTCGAACATGAGAGCACTAAAATCAATCTCAAGTTTTTGTCCAGGAAGTTTGTGGTGTCTGTCACATAAATCCTGGGGGGCTGCTGTGACTGGACTCTCCTCGGTTCAGACTTACAACGGTTCACATCATTAAGCTGCATCCCAGAGGAGGAGTCAGAAGTTTGACAGGCAGGGATGCTGCTCAAAGACTGAAGAGGACAAGCTCAAGGTAAATGATGAAGGAGAAGAAGAGGTTTAGACAACAAGCCTGTAATCATGTTAGATTCTTCTGCAACTACAGGATGCACGTACACACGTATGTGTGTTGAAGACAAGTGGCTCACAACAGCTAAAACCCATCAAAAGCCCAGGTAGGTGAGGTGCAGCTTGCTGAGCTGCAGAACAGTTGGACACTGTATCACACAAACACACGTATAAACACACAGTCATACTGTATATATTTGAGAGCAGGTATATTGAAGTGGAGAAAAGGGAGAGGGTAAAAATAGCACGAGGCAGAGAAGAAGCAGAGAGAGCGGACGTGTTGCAGCCGTTCTGAAAGCGTTTGGCTCGGTTGAAATAGTTGCCATGGTTTCAAGATGTTTCCATGGAAATGCTAGCTGCCAATAAAATGAATTCGAGGAGGATCTCTGCAGCAGGTTGGCAAGAAGGTGAGAGCAGTGTGGGAGAAGGGGGCAACATGAGTGGCAACAGAGTGGGGGTGGAAGAAAGGGGAAGAGGCAGAAACAGAGAGGCCACTTCTCTGCTTTCATGTAGCAGCAGCATCTCAGGTGAGAGGGTCACAGGGAGAATTTTAATTTGTTTAATTTTAAACATGGTGGCGGAAACATGCCGTGCAAAGCAAAAGACACTGAGACTACTATTCAGATGTGTTGTCATAGTAACTATAGCCTCACAAAGCAGATAGCAGGTAAATACATATGAGCCTAACTTGCCCCTTATTGATGTGTGCTCACATTCATGTTGGGAGCATGTGTGTGTTTGTGCACACATACTCACCTAAAACACCTTCCACTAACTCTCTTTCAGGGAACTGGAGTTTGTGATGGGAGCAGAATGCTTTAATGGACTCTGACGGACATTTGTTTGTGTGTACACCAGTGAGGAAGATCACAGAGTTTCAGACTTTTGCTGATTCTTCAAGGTCTAAACAATGAGTTTTAACGTTCTCAGCCTGTGAGCGACGTCTGCTCCTCTTCCTGCACACGCCCACGCATCTTCTGTCCCTCATCCTTCTTCTTGCCCTTTGTCTCATTCCATCTTTACCTTCTTTCTGAGACTCTGTCTGTCTCTCTCTGAAGGACAGAGGTATTCCCACATTTCTCAGTCACCATGGCAACGCTGCAGCAAGAAAGACAGAGAGGCCGCAAGAGAAAAGTGGTGGTGAGGTGAGGGGGTTAGGTTGGGGATGTGTGAACGATGCTAATGCTACTTCACTGATCGTTGATTGTGTGTTTCCCCTCCTCACCCAATCCCAATCTCTGACACACCCTCACACCAAATCCCTCCCACATTTTTCCCCCACGTTTTCACTTGAATCATTCTCATTTCTTCCCCGTTTCTCTCACACTCATCCTTTTCCCCGTGGTTTTAAAACTCAATCACCACATAGTGCTGTCACTGTTATCATTATTATTATTGGGTCATTTAACAGGCAACGCTGGTATCCACAGCAACCCGCTGAAGTGCCACTAGTTCCTTGGTGAATACCAATATAGACAAGCATTCATCAATATCCCAGTGACTCATTATCAGTCTAATGGTGAAGCCGTTGCTGTCACACCAGACTATAAATAATGTTGTCTCATTAGGCACCATGGCTGCCGCCACGGGTCCATGCGTAAACAGGCCCAGTGTGTGCGCTGCAGGAACAGAAATGGTGCACCCTTGCATGGTCAATAGCCCTTGAATATGCGCAAGTTTTTGCCTTTGGGATACAAGAACCTGGTGACTTTGAAGGAGCTAAACGGACTGGGCAGACACGGAGGTGCGTCAGAGCATGACTGAGGGAGCTGACTTGATAATAGTGAAGTAAATACAGATGATACATTCCTTCACTCAGATGTCACATCTGGACACGCCGCCCCTGAGGTCTCGTCACACTTTCATGGCAGCATGCACACAGGTGATCCTGCAGGACTGCAGTGGCTGCTGCCTGTCTGGACTCTTCTTTACTGGATCCATAGACATTGATGAGACTCAGAGAAAACAGAGGACACCTCAACTATTTTCTTAGCTTACAGTCACAACTGCTGATACTTGAATCATTTAGCTCCGCACCATTTTAATGGAGAAACGCGGTGGCAGCAGTGATCATGCAAATTCCAAAGAGTTCAAGCAACTTGGGGAGGGGGTGAGGGTTTTTTTTCTCTGTCATGTGCATTTCAATCATCTTCAGTGTGTATAAAAACCCCAAGAGGACTCAATTCTGCAGAGTTGGGCAACAAGGCATGTCATGTTGATTGCCTGTCTGCTGGATAGTAATGTGTTCTTAATTGCATCATGTTAATAAAGATTGTCTCCTAGTTATTGTATTTTAATCTTACAAATGATTATCCAAACTTGAATCCAGTGGGATGATTCTGTCATCTCTTTTGTCCTGCTGAATTTTCAGGATTTTTTTGGACACTAAAGCCCAGATAGGAGCCCAAATTGAAACCTGTGATAATATCCCTTAACATGTGAACATGCTGCAGCAGCGGCTCACCATAAGGGCAGTTTTACCACCTCTTTAAACAGCTGTTCTTTTTGTTTTTTTTCTTCATGCACACACAGTCACACAAGGTGGCTGGCAGACTTGATGCCTTCGCCGGTGTCTGACAGAACATATGCCGACTCTCCGGGGGGAAAAAAACATCTCTTCATGGATAGCTGTGCATGAAATACTGTCCCTTGGTGAATCCTTGATATAAATTACATTTTGTGTTCTTAGCTGATTTTTTTGACCTTCTCCTGGGATAACGTATTCTCTGCTCTGTCTAACCGCAAACTGCTGTTTGCTGTCATACCTGCTCAGCTATGTGAGCCATTTGTTCACCAAGGTGTACACGTTTTTAATTGTGTTGTGGTATGTTTAACAATAAACATAATAATGTCAAAGTCATCTATAAGTCGGCTGTCTGTTGCTTTTTAAGAATAAAAACAATGTTGAACAGCCACCATAATGTCAGAGGGAGCTGGGGGTCACTGGGCGAGAGGCGGGGTTACACCTGTACAAGTCTCCAGTCCATCACAGGGCCACATATAGACTAAAAACCACACACACACACACACTTAGAGTTAATTTAGAGTTTCCAATTCCTGCATGTTTTTGGTCTGCGGGAACTCCATGCAGACAGATCCATAAAGATTTTAGATAAAACTACCAAAACCACTTTGGATCTTTTTACAAGAATCAGACACCAACTTGAGAAGAATCAAGAAACGAAACTGTCGCCACATTAAAATCTCAGTTCCATGATCATTTTATATATATTATTGTGATTACTTTAAAAAGCATAAATTTGACTGAGAGCAAGGTGAGTTTCTTTTTGATTATTGGGAAGTCTCTGTTTCATTTCATATGTTTTATTTTTTTTAGCAATGTTTCTTTTATAGTTTTGATGCTCAAAACCTCACTAAATCATGAATTTGCAGATTGAATGACTCAACCATGCGCTTGTGTCTTTAATCCTTGTGTAAACAACTGTATGCAAGGGAAGTGTCTGGGGAACATATGTAAATGGTAGTATCTGCCTCTGCTGCACATATATGGCAATTAGGGGACATATGTAAATTTCTTTGCTGTAACCTGAGTTACGCTGTCCCCAAGCTGGCACAGCACTACTTTGTCTTTACATAACAAAGATAAACATGGTTATATGGCCTAATATTCCCAGAACAGAGGTTAGAATTTTTACTCTGACAAACCAGCAGAGAAAGTGATTTAGTATTAACACCAACAAACAAGCTAAGATGGACATTATTCATGTAACTGACCAATTAAAAAAAACTCCACCCACAAACAAAAAATAAAAAAGTACCAATCTAAAATATAACAATTGGTGTCACTGTTACTTATGCATGCATGTTACTGTGTGCTCTCAGCACATTGTGCATATGCTTCAACGGTCTGTGTGATGTGGATGTGTCATAGGTTGTGCGTGTCATCCCGTCTTCATACTCTCATTCTCTCTGAGGTCGCATCACCTCGCTCCTGCAACCGGCTTTCTAATCAATAACTCATCTCTCGATGTCGATCCCCCTCTACCCCCACAGGAAAACAAATGTCCTTCCACAGGACAAACAAAAAGTGTGGAGGATGGTAGTAGTGATGCGTGTGCGCGCGCGTGTGTGTGGAAAGGGGTTAAAAGGTTAGCAGATAATTGGGAAAATACTGTAAACTATAAAATACCTAAATAACCTGTTGCAGAGTAGATTTGGGAAAAGGTGAAGAGGACGAATGCAAAGTGTCAGAGAGGTGGAGGGAGACAGATTAAATGGTATCAATGGGATGGATGATTAACCCCTGTCTCCAAGGTTACACTTTACAGCTGTATCATTGCAGAGCAGGACAGCGGTGACGGTAAAGGGAGGAAGGGTGACATAGACTGTTCATCACCTGAGACTGAATTAAAGAAGACAGAAGCTCCTTTTTCTGCCTCTGACCTTCACATCTAGATCTAATAGCAACCTTGACCTCTAGACGCAGCTCACCTACCAGAAAAACCATGCCATCAGTCGCCAATGCAGCGTGCACGCCAGAGCAGAAAACCAAAGATGAATGGCAGTGAGGAGGAAAGTGACATGTAGAATGCCTGAGGGGAGGAGGATCACTTAGATCTCGGCTTACTGACAGAAATGTCCGTTAGATAAGAAGCTTTCACATGAAAATCAAGCAGAAAAGTTGATCGGCACATCTCGTTAGGACTCTTCTTTTTCCTTTTCTGCTTTTGATCAATTCTCCATCTCTGTCCTTCCATTAGTTTTTGATTTTTTTTCCCCCCTCACAGTTCCCACTCACAACTATTTCAACCCAACTGGAGCTGAGAGAAAAATAGAACCCTCTGATTAAGTTGCTTGCTTCAACTTCACAGCTTTGTCACATTTAAATTACCCTGGATTTCATGAAGTCAGTTCTTATCTTATATGTACTTGCCTCTCTAGCCTTGAGTCATGCAGAAACTGGTGTCGGTGAGGTGAAAATGAGAATTGTAAGGAGGTTTTGCATAATCTATTCAGTGAGACTGTGGACTGCACTCTTGATATCATGTATGCAATAGGGATGGTGTCACATCAGCATTTCCAACGAGTCACTTGAGTAAAAAGAGTTCTTGCATTTACAGATAACTTTTTGCTAAAACTCATGCAATGCATGATGTTCATGCAGAAAGTATCTGTATGCTTTAACTTGGACTGTGCACACATGCAAAACAGAAATGGGTTTGTTTGCATTTTCTTTTTTTTCCTGCTGCTTCTCTAACACCCACACAAAGGCTTGAGGAGTAATACATAATTTGTAACTGGATTAGGATAATCTGATTATAGAATTTACAAATTTTGGGGTTAAAAAAAAAAAAAAACAGACTATTTTTCAGCTTTGAAAAACAGAATTGAAATATTCCTGGTTTACATTTCAAAGCTGTTTGAGTGGAAACACGTTGGTCAGAGCAGTGGAGTCAAACATGAATGATTTCAAATAGTTTACACAAATCAGACAACCATGAAAGCAAACCGCAGTCAAAACAACACACCTTGAAATTTATAAATGTAAATTATTGAATTTATTTTCTTAAAGTTTGAATTCAAGATTGTTTGAGTCAAGAAACCAGTCTTAAATTTGCTGAGTTTATTATCTGCAGTACAAATGAATGACATCATTAAATATAAAGGACAGTCATCTGAGACCAGCTCTGTCATGAAAGACTAGAAATATCTCCGCCGTGATTGTCTGCCGCTAAGTTTTAGACAGATTTTTTCATGATGCGTCCTGCTGTTTTACCAGGATTTTTATTATTTATCACAAATGCATTGAGAGGAAAGTCTTTATCACACGAGGAGGTGATCCAATGTGTCACAATGCTGTATTTTTATTCTAAGTGTCATTTTTACACTTACAAATGATTCTATTTTTTCCTCAAAATGAACCAACTCAATAAGTTTGGTTGTTTGATTATTAATTTGGTAAAACATGTCCCCTTTAGCAACTGGTGAGAAATGTGTAATTTGTTGTTGACTGAACGCTGCTGTATCAATGTCACATCATTTGCTGTCAGTGTAGTCACAGTGTTTTCATAAATATTTTATGCTTTGGGCTTTTGAACCAACGCGTTTAAACAATTGTAAATTAAAGTAAAATATTGTAAATGTTTCAGCAGGATGTGTAAAATCTTTTAGAATTGTATTTGTATCTGATCTAAAGTTTATCTTTGTTCTCTGTTTGGAACAAGATCACTAAATATGCACCATTTTCACTGTGTAAAAGAGCCCAAATATATAACAAACATATAGTTTACATGACATCACTTTGCATTGGACAGTCACATAAACAGAACAGACCATGCTGAAACATGGAGGTATTTCTTTTAAGAAATTGACTGATAAACTAAATAAAACTTCCAAAAATAAAAATGAATCATTGTAAATATAACAGATATAAGGATACATCTCTTACTCAGAAGAATAGTGCTTCTTTTTAAAAATTCATAGCCATAATTTGTTTGAAGTACATCTGCAATATCTCACTCATATTGTTTTCGGAACATCACCGGTGGCGGAAGTTTGTTGTGTTTCTCTGCAGTTGAAATTAAAAAAACATTGACTCCCTTTTTTATTAAAGGAACTAAAAGTGAGAATCACTAGTTATCAAGGTAATTGTTTATAAAAAGCTCACATGGAAAAGAGAGAAACAATTTGAAAAATGCTTAATTGTAAGTGATGAATAAATCTTAAAAGAATACTGATACTGAAGTCAAATGATTTAGTTCTTAAAATGAAAGTAATCATCTTGTTCCCATAAATTGTATCATTTTTTAGACAAGCGGGTTTTAAAGATTATATATTTAATTATATTATTTTTATGGCTTCTGGTGTTTCAGATAGTTTAAACTCAATTTTGTGCCACGTTTCTAAACAAAGTAATAAAAAATGGGAAAGAACCTGTTGAGAGGGCAGAGTAAAGCAAAAAAAAAAAAAAAAATCACAAAAATGTTGTTTTTCATCTTTATTCCTGAAAAAACACTGAACTATTTGAACATTTCTTAAAATGAAGCAAGAGATTTTAAACATAATCCTGACTACAAGTTGTTTTGTGTCAGAACTTGAACATTTTGAAAGAACAAACATGTTCAGCAGCAGGATTTTTTTTTAAAGTTTGCATTAATGTATGTAGCATTCACCACCATCCTTAAATTCACTTGGATATAAAGAATTCAAATAATGTAGCTGTCTGAGAAGATCAATACTACCTTCTAAAACGTGGCAGAATGATATAGTGATGTGAAAAAGTCTCATGCCATCCTTCTTTTCCATTTGCTTCCAGGAACCCAGAACTTCTTGTAATCTAAAATACTCTTCAGTGTTTTTATTTGGACTCTTTCTGCTTTTTCACTCATTCTGTAAGTAAGTTTGGCTGCTTGGAAAGACACTGTAAAGGGTTAATACTTATATACTTCACACATATCCAGTCTTAGCTTTTATACCCGTCATTGTTGGTAAACCATTTATTTGATCACAAATGGGATTATCTCACTCTTATCTCTGTTTACTAAATTACACAGTGACCCATTCTTGACAGAGAGTTGAGGGTTTAAAACTCTGATAGAAGGATTTTCATTGTTTCATTTATTTTTACTGCTCATGCCGTGTTGCACAGGGCAGTGGTCTGAGCAGACCCCTCTTCCCAGCTTCTTCCAGTTCTTGCACACGTTTTCACATCCTAACTGTAACATATAATTATCTCAGAGAATTCTGGGTCTGCTCGAGGCCTCCTCCCAGTGGAACAAGTCAAACACATCCCTATGAAGGTGTCCAGAAGGTATTCTTACCAAAAGCTTAAACAACCTCAAATGGCTCCTTTCCATGGAGGGAAGCAGCAGTTCTACACTGAGCAACTCATAAATGGTTGAACTCTTCACTACATGCCTCAGGGTGAGCCTATAGCCATCCTTCAGAGGAAGCACATACCAGCAGCCTGTATTTGTAATTTGAAGTTTTTGGTCATATCCTACAGCTTGTGACCATAACTGAAGTGACATCTACATCACTGCAGACACTATTCCAATCTACCTGTCAACCATCTTCTCTGCTCTCCCCTAACTCATGAACAAAACCCGGATAAACTCCATTATATTTGTAGCAGCATTCACTCTCAACCTGGAGTTGGGAATCCTTTTATTTTCCTACCGATCCAGAGGGATGGCCTCCAAGCTCCACACAAAGCTATTCAGATGTACAAATCTACATCCCAAAATACTTTACATCAATGGTTCAAAATGGAATTTGAAATTCTGCATTCTTAAGCCTGGTTTAAACGGCAGGATTTTAACAGAGTCGCAAGAGGTTCAGACTGCACACACAGTGAAAAAAAATCGGGCTTATTCTTCTTACACGGCAGGAATATCGGTTAGGATTATCTTAAGAGCCGTCCCGATAATCTGGGCTTGTCGGAAGGGGAAAATCGGGGCAAAATCGGTATGAAAATCTGGCATAACAGAATGTTGAAGAAGATTCTCTAAATGCTTCTTGCACTGTTGGTCTATAATCTCATTTGAGGTCATTGTCCCTCCAAGTCTACAGGAAATGGAGGTTTTTTCCCTGCTTCAGGTGTTTAATTGACTGAAAGTCCTATTTCACAACATCAACAAAGTTCTCCCAAAAATGTGTTTGGGTTACTTTGAGGATATAGAACCTTGATCCACCTGGCTCACCAACAGCTGCCATTTAATCCCACAAGCTAACCAGTTTCTCTGGATATATATTCATCAAAGAAGCAACCATTCTAACACATTAATTCATCTCTGGTCTGCACCCCAATTCTTCTGTCTATACAAATAAACATTACTACAGTTTCACAAACACATTGTAAATCAATAACTGTAACCCTGAGTCAGAAGCATTCAGAAACTGACCTCTTGGCAAACCCCCAGCCTGCACAAGCTAAGTGTTCACCGCAGGCTAAACAACATCCCACAAAACAACACACATAGAAACGCACCCACGTGAACACAAAGACACAAACAGGCAGACGCAGGGTGCAGGCGGAGGTCAGCGGCTTGGGTCGCAATCACATCCTGCAGCCAGGCAGTCTCCACCCTCAGTCTCAAACCAGACTGTAACACACTGACACAGTTCCAACAAAACACATACACACACACCTTCTGCAACAACATGGCTGCACACGGAGAAACAACTGAAGAGGAGGATAATCTGAAACACACAGATTGACACAGGAAAGGAAAAGTTTCGCTTGAATCTTTGCTCAGTGATCACAGACCTGCGTTCGAAAAATAAGCAAGACAATCTCACTTTGAAATTTGTGAAAAAACGTTATTTTTATTTCATAAATTTTTTCATTATGGCACATGAACAGAGATTGAATGTTCTGAAAAAGATTTGGCACAGAACCTTAAACCAGAACAACCCCCCCCTCCCCTCCTTTCTCGAAACACGCACACACAAACAGACAGACACACACAGCCCTGTAACATGTTCCTCCAGTGTTAACACACACATTTGTGATTATAACAGGTTAAAACATAGTCTTAAAGAAACAATCACAAAACCAACAATACTCAGTATTGCAGAAGAAAAGATGAAGTGAAACAAAGAAGCAGATGGAGGCCATGTTTAATTGAACAGAGGGAAGGAAATATCAGAGGCCTTGGTTTGTTGTGGGTTTGTTTTCTATTTTCCTGAGAGAGGATCGCAGTGGTGCAGGGGGCTAACGGGAGAATGAGAGTGTGTGTTCATGTGGATAAAAATCATAACTTGACATCTAGCTGCAGGGGAGGGGAGGGGGAGGTGAAAAATGGTGGAAAGAGGAGGTAGGAGGGGTTAACCACAAAGTATGAGGTAGATAGAGAGAAGCAGAAGAAGAGAACAGAAGTATAGGAGGAGGAATGGGGATAATGTGAGACGTACTACTGTGAGCAAGTGAGCATTAGAGTGTATGCGTGTGAGAGACTCAAACTGAGTTGGAGAGGCTGTGACTGAAGCTTTAGCTACATGCCTCCTCTTGGTTGGGGACAGAGAGGTGTAATTTCCCTTTTGGCGCTGGGTGGCATATAAGCAGCACGACAGCCCTACACTTAAACGTACAAACAGAGAACATAGAACCCACAATTTCATATAAAACATATGCTATTTAAAAAGATGCTAACATGGAGCTGGGGCACCATGCACACACTCACACATGTAGACTAAATTTATAAAAAATATGCAGTGACAGTGTGTCTGTCAGTGTCATCTTTCATTGCTGCTGTCATGCTTGTCTTGTCTATCGCTCTCTCCTTTCTCTATTTCTGCTAGCTCTGTCCTCCCATGCCATTTTTCCACCACAGGTTTCAGAGAGTTGGGGAGCCTGAAGCAACAGGAGTAAACAGGCAAATGTGGCACGGCCACGAAGGGCTGCACGTCAACACTCCGGCTTGGCTTGACAAAGTCCGCTACTCTGCCGGCTGAACTTCACTTCGATTCTTGAACATCCATATCTAGCAAGGTTGTGTCATATACTAGACTGTAAGCAGAACTGAGATATAGCATAAAAGAAGGTTACCGAGGGCCAGACGGGATAAATAAATCAACACCAATGAGAAAAGCTGCTGGCCTCACTGGTTGAAACGTGGGGGTGGAGACAAAAATGGAAAAAGAAAAATCAATACTACCAGTAAAAGTTTATTTCATATTGATGACTGTTTACAGCTGTTTGTTTCAAAAAACTTGTTTCACTGAGAGGAAGCTGCAGCGCTGATCCAGATCTCAACCGGGGAGGTTTTTCTGGGTTATGGCTGATTTCTGATCCAGTTTCTGAGACTAAAAAAACTCTGTACTGTATATTTTAGGGTGAATGGGGTCAGCTATTGTACCATCTCAGGGCTCTCTGTCACCTAGACAAACAAATATTACCAAACCACCAGCTTATAAACTGTATTTATATGGAAGCTACAGTCTCCTTATGCTTCTCTATAAAGTTGTTCAATTAGACTTAAATTTATGCTTGAAAACCCAACTTTTACCCAGCTTCTGACAAGCAGCAGTCATAACAAGGTGTGATTATGATACAGAGTCCAGGAACTCATAAACTTTAAAGATGGATAGTAAGAAAAAAGACCAGAAGAACACAGCTGCTAGATCAGCACACGTCCAGACAAAACAAAAGGGAAGCGAGTGCTTACATCCCAACATGAGACATTCTACACTGCTCTCCAAATTCAAATTTCTCTATGGAAGTGTAAGAGAGTTGGTCTTGTTGTATTTAAAATGATCTCCAACTTTCAGGATATAAGAAACTCAGACTTATTTTGAACTTGTAATACATTTCTTTCACATGGCAACAGTCCTATTCTCCTTTATAAAGGATTCATGAGACGGTCTGTGATGAGCAGAGTTCAGTTAAGCAGTATTTTATAATTCTGTGGGTTTTGAACATGTTCCATTTGACTATGTAATTGATTATGGATTTTTCTTCACTTTAGTCTTAAATGCAGCTCAGAGGCTCTCGGACCCACAGCTGAGCGACACAGAGGAAATAGTCATTAGGGACAATGCGCCATTCATTTTACTCTCTCGTCACGACTCAAATACATCGAGACCCTTCTCCGACTCCTCGACGCCCAAAGCTCACAAAGTGGCAAAAATGGACATCTTGTAACCAGAGATATGGTTTCCAAGGCAACAAGGAAATAAGCCATGCTCTAATGTCTTGGCCATTCTTAAATTAAGGACACCTTCACAGGGTATAAAGCATGCACACGTGAACTGAAACACAATGGCTGCAGCGGGGAGGCTTGCATCAACCTCAACTGCATTGCTGCAAATTGTTGAAGAAAACTGATCCTTGATTTGTGCATTCACTGTCAGAGAGCACGTGTTTGTATTGCTTAAATGTTCAGATATATGCGTTGGCTTCAGAGCTTCTGAGATGTCACTTTCACAGTGATGACACATATAAACTCTGAACATCAGAAAAACAGAAATATTCTCATGATGACACTGAAACACGATGACCAGAACACCTAAAAACATCCAGTCAGCATAAAAGCAACATGAGGGTGATAAAACGCAGCCTCCGACTGCCAAACATCTCACAGCCAATGCTCTAACATTGCACTGAGAAGCAGGGCTGCTGCTGCTGCTAGGAGGGAGGGAGTGTTGCGCTCCGTGACACAGTGGCACAGAAAACACTGCTGCACTTAACAGAATCACGGCAGTCGTCATGTGAGAAGACAAGCTGCAACATTTGGCTCCCATAGTGCGTCCTGATGGCCGTGTGAAAAATAATAGCAATAACGATGCATATAAATCACAACTGGCTTGATGCTCTTGGCCTCTGCAATGTGAAGAAAATTAGCACTGGTGCCTCAGCACATGCATCATTGACACCATATGTATCAATAATGCATTAAGCCCTGCTATCGCTTCACTGCTATTTTTAAAGAGGGGGTGACAGAAAAGAAATTAAGTTGTGCAGAGCTCACACAGGGCTTGTAGAGCTGAAGTTAACGTGTGTAGTACAGCCCTCGGGGACTGGCACAAATGTGGCCGTGGTTTGTAAAGCTGCTGGCCACAGAGAGCGGAAAATGAACCTGGAATACTTTCACGTCTGACATTACACAAGACAAGATTCATGTGTCGTAAGGACAAAAAAGTCACATTACAGTCAAGGTGATTAACTGCCCCGACAGATTATCTCAACAACTGCTACTTAGATGGTTTAGCACAGAACAAATAAAGGACCAGAACTAGATGGATGAAGGTGTGGAAGAAACAAAAGCTGCCAGCAGACGTGACCTTTGACCTTCAGTTTTTGTTGTGGCAAAGAGAAAGGAGAAGCGTAATGTTTAGTTAAGAGCAGAATTTGGTAGTACTGAGAAGACCTTTCATCAGTTTTCACAAAATGTAGAGTGGAGAGCAGGAAGCTGCTTAAGCAAAAAAAGAGGAAGAAAAAAATTCCTATTTTTACTTAAAGTGTCAGTGAGAGGATCATGAAAGTAGCCTGAAGCAGGAGACCGACAGAGCTGGTTTAAACTGGGGATTTAAAATGGAGGTCTGACCGCCCCTCCTTCCTCTTACCCTTCTTACACAACCAAGCAAGCAAAAGCCCACCTGAAAACTCAAACAGTGATGCATCAACAATCGTTTAAACACCTTTGATATAAACAGCTTTAAATGTCCCGATTTCTTAGTCTTATACAAGAGAATGGACAGGTTGTATTTTTCCACCTAGAGCTGCAACAAACACTCTCACACATCCATAATCTGGTGATTCTTCACCTGTTACCAGAATGAGTGGGTCCCTTCCTGCACAGTAAACACAGCATTTCCATTAGATTGTTAGGAGCGTGTTCACTGCTCTGTGACTCAGACACTGCAGCAATGTGACTGTGAGTCTCTCTAACACCAAGCCTCAATAACATGGCCTCTGGTTTGCGCCACTTCAAAGGTGCCTATGGGGCTACCAAGCACTTTCACAAGTGATGAGCAACTACAGGCAAAAGGCAGGGTGTGTGGTATCTAAGGAATTAGGGGTAAATAGCTTTTGTAACAGTCCTTGCTTTTAGCCAGTGATGTACACAAAACTGACACAGAACCACACACACACTTTGTACTCTTATTCACAAGCCTGCCTGCATGATAATTTCTGTTATTTGCACACACAGAGGCAGATGAATATGGAAATAACTTTGAGGGGGAATATGGATCCCTTGTGCTGGAAGACGAATATGTTAATGGCTGAATGCAGGGAATGAGTGTTAATCACAAGTGTAAGGTGCATAAATTTGTTTAGCAATGGTGAAGGGCTGATGCAAATTAAAAACAAGGATGACTGTGGTTAGTAAATGGCACGATTCACTGACAGAAAGTTAGACTTGTAAAAAAAAAAGATCAAATGGAGAAAATCACGAGGCCAAATTACAACGAAAAGAGGAAAAACATGAAGTTCTATACTCTCTGCTCTCAGCTGTTTAGCATTCAAAACCCAAATCAAGACGCTGTGATAAGAGCTGTCGCAGCAGCAACAGTTGCCAGGGAAACCTGATGGCAAGATGCTGAGGTTGGGGTGTTTTGGGGGGGGGTTATAATGCTCAGGTTGATTTGCTACCACTGAAGGAACACTGGCTGACTCCTTAAGATGCGACACAGCAGAGGAACGCAACTGACAGGGGGCAGAAGGGTGCTGATGGTGACGCTGCTTGGCGCATTAGTCTGAGCGTGTTGCCCTGGCAACGAGGCGTTGACATAGCACAATCGCACTCTGAGCACTGTGATGGCGTTGACATTCACAAAAGTACACAGCGAGTGTGAGTGAGCTTGTAAACTAGAGCTGGGCCTTTCCTGTCCCTCTGTGCAGAAAAGAAAATCAAATCAGATAAAAAAAAACGAGTGTCGACTGTTTCACATTCGTGACTCATCTCAGGAGGAGCCGGAGAAGTGATACTACAATAAAAGTTGATCAAAACGTAAAAGAAAAAGAAAAAAAAGCCACCAAATTTTATAGACTTTAACTGCCTTTATATGTGCCAGTTTTTTTTAATTTTCAAAGTGACCTCTGCTAACAGAACATCTCTCATAATTATAACCAGTGTAATCAGCTAATAATAATAACAATAACAGTATTACAATAAAGATAGCACATGATAAAAAAATCAAACTAGATAAAAACCAAAAATGAAAAACACTTATCTTAATAGTTTTGTATTTTTTTTAAAAGAGATCTATAAGATTCTATATTTTTTTCATGTAATTGTCTCTTTTCTTTAGAAAAAATCCTTCCACCACTGAGTACCGTACTGTATGCCACCTTCTTCTTCACAGAACAAGCATCTCTTACCTTTAAAAAAATGCTCAGAAACGCCTGTTGTCCATTTAGCTCCCTGCTGTCATCAAATCCACTCTCAGGCGATAACACTGAGATACAGTTGTGAAATAATCCTCTGCAAAGGTGCAGTCTTCGTCAAAAGTTCATGCCCTGCTTTTAATGCCTGATAACACGAGGGTCCCTGACAACTTCAGACATCAGAGGAGTCGATGAGGGCTAGATGCGAGGAAGCCATTTTAAGGGCCGGGTTATTTCCTGTTGATGCTTGTGAAGTTCATTTAGTGGCACACTGAGTCCATCCCACTGCTGTTAGTTAGTCCGACAGGATCAATCACAACTTCAGTCTCAAATACAAATGAAAAAATGACTTCTCATTAATCTGTCAGCACTCGTATCAACAATAATGATCGCATGAATAATAATTGAAAACACAATAACATAAATTTGTCAAATCATCGTTGAAATCTTGAGTTTTTAATTGAAACTGAATGTTTTAGAAAATCCAGTTTTTGGAGCGCACAATAAATGTTTGCCATCATTAAAAATGTGACGTCTAATGAGATAATGTTGATCATTTAATGCACGGATCATTAAATATCAACCATGACAAATAAAGCTATGCTTGTTATCATTATTATCATCATGATCATTATTATTAATACCACAGTGCCTCTATATACCAAAAGATTAAAAGCTTTTGTCAAATTTCATATTTTTGCAGCAGAGCATAAAGATCCTCCCTCTCAATTGACCCTGTTTTTGTGAATGAGAGGGAATACAGCTTTTTGTGGCTACAAAAAAGTCAAGACCAAAATAAATTTACTCAATACTTTGCCATGTTTGTGTTTAGCTCCATGGATGCTGCTTTTCCACATGTACCCTTAGGAAGTGCCGTCAGGGTGGTTTTTCCTTCTCTGTCCAGAAAAGTTGTAGGGGAAGAGCCACCAAAACAGCTGCACGTGTTGTTTTTTTAATATATAGGTTCTTCAGACATTGTAGTTTTCAGTCAGAAGCTTGATAAAGAATCTTTATAATTTATTTCTTTGAATGAAAATATATTTACGTATATATAATATGTATGTTCAGCTCTTTTTATATCTCTTTTTGTCCTTTCATTCTCTATATTTTTCGTTTCCCATGATTGTCCACTCTGTTTCCTTCTTCTTTCAAAAAAGACAGTACCCAGTATAGTGTAAAAGGGCAGAAAGTGTTCAAGTGAGAGTAAAACCACACCTAAAAACACTTTTTTGTCGTTTCGATATTCCGAACAGCATTGCTGTCCTGTCCTGATTTTTAGGATTTCCTGGAAACTTGGGAATACTGCTCACACAAACCATTGTGTGTTATTCTTTGCCTCTGCCAAACACTAATATGACAATATGTTCAGTGGCCAAAATTACATCTCCAAATATATACAATGAATGCAATCTGGAAATATATGAAGCAATACAACCTCTTGAGGCTCATTGCATGTGTGCATTGTTCATGTCTGTCCACTGAGTGAAAAGGGTTGGCATGATCTGGAGCTTTGGCAAAGCCCAAAGCAGGTTGCACACAAAGGGGGATTTTAAAGTTTGTGATTGAACACAATGTGTGTGAATGCACAATACTAGTGTACTGTCTCCTTTGTCATCCAATCTGTCAACCACAAAAAAGTGGTTATGTGAAGCCTGAACCTTTCTGAAATCTATCCATCTGGAGGGTGAGCTACAATCAGTCCAAGCTTCACAAATACTTTCTACCTTCATCAAAATCTCTTCTTCTTACTTCATACTTCTACCCTCAATTCTGATTTAAATTTGAGTCTCTTGCACATTTTCCTTTGAGCCACTCTTAAAAAGTAGAGGCTCATTCTGGCCTTTTCCCATTAGGCCCTTTAGAGAACTGTGTAGACCCAATGGGGGCAGAGGTACAGGGGAGGGCAGGGTGCCACCTGAAGGTATTCCCCCACAGGTGGAAGTCGGAACCTGGGAACAGGATATGTTCTGTGTTTGAGAGCATGGTGAGGGGTTGTTGTTGTTGTTGAGGCCTATTCCTGAACTGGTGCCCATTCCTAGGCCCATCATGTTGTTGTTGAAGTGATGGGTTTTGTAGTAGTGGTTGAGATGATCCGATCGAGCCAGGTTGGGTAAGTTGACTATCTCCGGATGGTGCAGCCTAAGGCTCTGACCCCCACCTAGTCCACTGCCTCCACCTTGCGTCAGAGTGGAGCCTCCAGAGATTCCACTGCCCCGACCACTGGCCCCAGCACCCAGCTCATCCTCCACATTAATGATTTCAATAGCACGAGCAGGACCATGATGTTTATGCAGCTGGTGTTGCTTCCTCAGCTTGTAGAACACCACCAGCATCACCGCTGCCATGAATGTAATGGCTACAAAGCAGCCAATGATGATCTTAGTGGTCTTCATCACATCATCCAGGCCTGAGAAGCCTGGTTCAGTGATTGACACAGTGAAAGTGGGTCGAGTTGCATGGGGAGAAGACGCGGACCAGACATTAGGCAGAGAGGAGGTTGTGGTGGTAATACCTTCATGCCACAGGTCAGATGGAGTGGAGCCAGGCTGAACAAAGTTGGAGGTGTCATTAACAACCAATTCATAATCATGACCTCCTCCCCCATCTGTTTCAACAGTAACTGTTGTAAAGTAGGTGTAGTTGACACTGACATCAGCAGCAGTAACATTGAGGACAGCAGTAGCAGTGGTATTTCCAGCAGCATTAGCAACCATGCAGGTGTACTGACCCGTATCTCGCAGGGTGACATTTGTGAAGTTAAGTGTGCCGTCATGCAGGACGGATATCCGTACACGGTAAGACCCATGGGTCATTAATGTGCCATTTGGAGTGATCCAATTGACAGATGTTGTTGATGTGCTTGTGCGACACTTCAACTCCGCAGCCATACCTTCTGTGATATTCAGGTCAGTGGGTGGCTCCACAATGACAGGAGCAAAGCAGGTAAAGTGGCTCTGATCAAGTTCTCCAATGTACTTGCCCTTCAAGACAGGAGGAGCATGACAGCGAGCACAGCAGGTGGTATTGCTGGGAACTGTCTCCTTTAACCACCAACTAAGCCAAAGCACATCACAGTTGCAGACCCAGGGGTTGTGGTTAAGGTGTACCCTCACCAGCCGGTGAAGCGGTGTGAAAAGATCATAGGGCAAAGAGTGCAAGGAATTATGGGACAAATTCAACTCCTCCAGGTTTTTCAGGTCGTCAAAAGCATTGCGCTCTATGACAGACACTTGTGAGTGCATTAACCAGAGCTTCCGTAGAGACACCAATCCCTGGAACGATCCAGGACGAATAATCTCCAGACGATTTCCAGACAACTCCAACTCTTCCAAACGCACAAGAGGTGTTAGTTTGGGAATGTCTTTCAGCCCACACATGCCCAGGTTCAAGTACCGTAGGTTGACGAGGCCCACAAAGGCTGCATCAGAGATGAAATCCAACTTCTTGAGCTCACCCAGGTCCAAGCGACGTAGCGAGGGCACTCGATGGAAGGCATAGCCCGGTAGAGTCTCAATGGGGTTGTTGCGCAACCAAAGCTCTCGCAGCTTGCTGAGGTACTCAAAGGCATGTGATGGCACCAGTGTGAGTCGGTTATCAAAGAGCTCCAGCGTGTTGAGGTTTGGGAGGCCATTGAATGCTCCAACCTCGATCTGTCGTATCTGATTCTTGGAAAGCTGAAGGATTTCAAGGTGCCTCAAGTGCTTAAAGGTGTCAGACTTGATGACCTGAAAGAATAAAAAAGACAAAAATGATTTATGGAGTTTAAGAATGGATAAAATCTGTCTCATTATTTTTTGCAAACAACATGTACAACATGCATAATATTATTTTTTCTTGAACGTATGCACAAGAATGATGCATAAATTATATGAATTACTAAGTGTGATTTATTACACAAAGCACCATGTTGGTTATTCAGATATTAAATCAACACATTCGCCTTTAGATTAATGCAGTAAAATGTCTGCAATCATTACAGATGTGCCACCTGTGCAGAATGTCAGATGTGCAGGAATTCCCTATTTCCCAGCCCAAATACATCTAGAAAACCCAGATATGCTGGACTTTGTCTCCAGCTAATAGCATCATAAAAACACATTAAAATTGTCTCTTGTTTCCGTAACAGGAAAGTTTTAAATTATGTGTCAATTATGCAATATTTTAAAGGGAGCCTGGAATCAAACAACTTTTCTTACAGTTTTTTTTTCCAGGTAACATAAAGCATAACGTTTAACAATCATGTTAAATGATCTGAAATACTCTTCTAATACAAATATCTTCTTTTTTACATTTAATGAAGAAAAATAATATGAAATTAAATTAGAGAAGAATACATGTAGTGAGGAAGCAAAACAATGGTAATAAATAATTGCATATAACAAATGTGTTTAATCGCTTAATACCATGTCACTTGACTATGGACAGCAACTGGAGTCAGTTAAGTTTAACTCTGACCCTCCTATAGTGAGTTCAATGATTCAGGATATAAAGAATTAAACTCAATCTACTCAGATGCATTTAATTTGAAACGTTTTCTGATAGTTGATTATATGTCTTCAGTAATTCAAATCACAGCTTTTTGACTTTTCTTTGTACCGAAACCCCAAATAGCTTTGTGTTCTAAAAAGAAAGGGATTATTTTATTTTTCCTCCTCTTTCTTAAGTGCCTCTCTACTGTAATTGAACCCCTGCTGACCGTTTTTTATCATGACTGCTGTGAAGCCATGCCCAGCCGGGCGATGCATTCGACAGGCAGTTGCCACCACACACAAACTTGACCTTTGTGTAGTGCATGTGCAAAAGGGCAGGCATTGCTCAGTGCTCACACAGCAACAACGTCATCGCAGATAAACCTCATGAAGCTTCGCCTGAGGAATAATAACTATGAGCATACTTAAGCAGATAAATGAAACTGACTTGTTTCACTAATGAAACCTTCAATTTTACCATAATTTATGAAAGTAGAGTAAGTGTACCCATTTTTTTTATTTCTCAAATATTTACCTCCATGTGTTTTTTAGCAGGAATTTCTAGCTGTAAACTAAATGAATAATTTTGCTGGTATTTAATGTAATATCAGTTTAGTAATCATGATCAATCTCATTTTTTTTCACAAATTATTTGAACCAGTTATTTCTTGGTAGCTTGATTTATTTAAAAAGAGAAGAATGGCTGCACTTTAATTTCTTCCAGCTTAATGAACTTTGTAATTTGGCAGGCACCTTTCTAAGAAACACTATTATTGTCTCCATTCTTATTTCTCAGCCTAGTAAAATGTTTGTATTTTGCAATGATGACAAACCACAATAAACCCCAATACAGGCAAATGAAAAGTGGGTGAAAATAATTCTGATTTTCAGACCGTTTGAATCAAAATCCTGCCTGTCATGTTGACATTTTTACATGAATTACAGACTTGGGTTACATCTCTTATGTTCAGTTGTTTGTGTGTTACATAAATGAAGTAATAGGGGCCAAATGTTTGGACTAAATGTGGTCTAAATTTAGCCAGATATATTCAAATGAAGGCTAGACTCAGCGATGAAATATTGTCTATTTCCCAGTGGGCTGTGGATACTGTTGCACCAGTTCTGACATAATTCTGAAAGTCATGGTGCTATTGGCCCGTGACAGCTCTCACAAGAATTCAGTAAGGTCCAACTGGATCTCATTTGACAAGAGGTCAAAAACACAGTAAGTTAGAGCACGAAAAAGTCCCTAAAATCTGTGACTGTTGTGGTCTGTAAGCCGCTCAGGAACTCCTGGAGTCAGGCCATTGCATTTTCTGTATGTAGAGCAGAAGAGGGGGGGGCTGTTAGCGAAAGGGAAGAGAGAGACGAGGGAGGGGTGAGGATGTTAAGAGGGGGTGGGAGCTGTCAAGGCTTTACTCTCAGGGTACTCAGTGGAGGAAAAAATAAGCCACAGAATCTAGGATGCCTTCAGGTGTTAAAACATTTTTAGATT
Organism: Pachypanchax playfairii; assembly: GCA_006937955.1. Lineage (NCBI taxonomy): Eukaryota > Metazoa > Chordata > Actinopteri > Cyprinodontiformes > Aplocheilidae > Pachypanchax > Pachypanchax playfairii. Next base: position 266,867 of record SSNP01000037.1, read on the forward strand.
TTTAATCATTTCAAGTGGAGCTGCAGGAAACAACAAACCGAATCAAATTTTGTAGGCTGAGATGCAACAAATATGGTTATTACTTCTTTATTTTTTCCTTGGTGTTAACAGCATCTCTTTAAACTTCACATACTAAATAAAGTGGCATGATGTTCTATTTATGGTCCGTTAGCATCACACAATGTTTAATAAGATCTTAGGCTGCTGCTCATCGTTCAGAGCACTTTATGGAAGATGTGCTGGAAAATTTTAACAATCTATAAGATACGTGTTGCTTTTTCATTAAAGGAGGTAAAAGGATGAATTTAAAACCACAAAGCACGTTCACAACATGATGATGGATCCAATTACATTAAAATCTAAACAGTCTTGTACTCTGAGGTTAAACAATCTTCTCTTTCGATTTTAAAGCCACAGACAGTGTTTAGGCACTTTAAATAAATTGGTAATTCCTACTAAAAGCAGCACAGTTTTGAGAAAATGTGCTTCAGTTCTATTTCATGAAATATTCTCTCAGTTCAGCACAGGTTGGAGTTATAACCTCAACCTCTAGTTACTTTTTAGAAGTTGTTGTTCTTTTACATCCAAATGAACTTATAAGCATGAGCATATTTTTTTAGAGAACTTATAGGGTTTTATTCTTATCCAGCACTTTCATGAATAGTTGTCACTGCAGTGGATAGTTATTCAAAAGCTTCTGCATGTTTGGGTATTTTTGCACATAAGCTTCCATGTTTGACTCTAGTGTGTGACTCCATACACTGCCTCCCACTGGTAGTGCATGTGTATTCTCACAATGTAAAGGATAAAGTCATAATACGATAATAATCCACATATGTTTGTCCAGTATGGTTATCCATTTGAGTAGACAAAGGTTTTTTGAATTTTTCATAGAGATAAATAAAAATGTTAAAGCTACAGTATGTAAGAATTAGACCTTGTTGTCAAATCCAAATCCCGCAGTTCATGTAGAAAAAAAATGTTTGTTCTCACCCCCTCCCCTCCCTGATTTTTCTGTTGGGTTGCCAGTTTTAATGTTGATTCTCGTTTAGTTTCTTTTGTATTTGTTCAGTTATGGGAACGTCTGAAGGCCTATTTGTTCAGCGTTGAGTTTTCCTAAATGCATTTGAATGCCTCATCACGTGCAGCTCGGCTGCTCAGTTGAAAGGATGTGGTGGTTTCTTACTTTTTGCTGCTGGTCTTTGTGGAATTACAGCTGCTTGTGTTGAAGACTTGCAGACTCACATGTGATTCGTTACGGAACCAGGAAATCTGAACGTGTAAATAATGATTCCAGTGCAGACCAGCATTTTTAAAATGATAGAAACTAGCGACCGCCCAGCCGACTGAGATCAAGATCTATTACAATGTGACTTTATTTTCAACATTGTGTTAGTATTTCACTGTAAGTTTTTTACACATTGTACCTTTAAAGAAAATAATTTTGACTAAGCATATCATAACTCATGCATGAAAGAGTTTTAGTTAGTCGTATCTGACATGAGATATTCTCCAGACTAAAGTTTACCTGTATTAAGTTCTCCTGCAGGTTGAGGTATCGCGTGTTGACAGATATGCTTTCGGGCACCTCGTCCAGGTTTTGCCTGGTGCAGATGACTCTGCTGGCTTGGTTGGAGCACGTGCAGAGCGAAGGGCAGGAAGATGCGGCTCCCACTAACTTTGGCCCGGCGAGGAGGAGCCGCAGCAGCAAATGGGCCGATAAGAAGAGGAGGGGGGAAGGGCCGGAAAGGCAGGTCAGCGTGGCGATGCGCATGGCAACTGGGACATGACCCTGCTCTGTAATGCGAAGGTACAGGTGAGGTGAGTCCACACTGGTGGATCTGGGAGAGACTGTTTACTTTTCTTTTTGGTCCTCTGGTGGCAGTTTGTTCTTTCTAATTCCACATCCTCTGTGATTCTTTTGTCCTCCGTCGATCTCTGTGTTATCTTCTCTTGTTTTTTGAACATAGAAAGATGCGGATAAACAGATGTTATTCCTTTTTTTGCCAGAGTTGTCAGGAGGTTTGAGTGAGGCGTTTTGTGAAGTGAGAAGAACCCAGGAGTTACTGTGATGAACAAAAAGAAGACGCAGAGAGGGGGGGGGGAGAGAGAGAGAGAGAGAGAGAGAGAGCAGATATTAGAAACAGAACACTTTGTGTCTACACCAACAAACACTGAATAAAACAAACAATGGGTAGACATCTACAGTAGAGCTTATCATGGGAGAGACTGTCAAAAAAAATCTGTCAGAAGTATTAGAAGTTCTGTGCCACTGCTCGTATCAAATCCCACATAATCCCTGAGCAGATATTTTGTCACTAATCAAATCCACATGCGCGAGGAAGGTGGAAGCTAATTCCTGCATAATTGTTCAAAGGTTTAGGTGCTAAAATATGCAATAAAAAACAGAAAAATGTAGTTTTCTGACTGTAGTGATCAAAGAAAAATACATTTTAGAGTGATGGAGATAAGTGGAAATATGTAGAGTCACATTAAAGCTTTGTTCAACCAATTAAAAAATAAATATAACAAATCAGTCAGTTCAAAAATTTTCATCCAGAACTACAGAAAAGTGAAATCTCTGGTGAAATGTCTGTCTTTGGATTCATAGAACAATTTAGGAATGAATCAAAATTACTATTAACATGGTCTAAACACAATTTAATATCTATTTGATTTTCTGTCCAACAAAGAGTCAAAAAACAAGAAATAAAGGGTATTTAGGAATAATGTTACATCACAGAGTTTAAACAACAAATGTGTCTTAGACAAAATAACTCTTTAGCAGATATTTTACTATTAAACTTAAAATTTTGAAAGAAAATTTGTAATTTTCCAACATAGATTTTTAATTGTATCTTCTCTTTTGGTTTATATTAGTGTCTCATTGTTTAATTTATGTTACAACATTTTAGTCTGTCTCTATTCATAATGTTATTACATATTTATTTCCTGTAAAATATAAAGAAGGCCAATTAATTATATTTCTTCAACATGCAAAAAATCCCATTTGAACAGAGCTTGTCCAGCTATCTCTTCTGTGTATGTGACAACAACAACAGAACTATTTCAAGCTGTCTGCTGATCTTCTCTGAACTTTTTTTATACATAAAATAAACTGATCATATGCTAATTATAATTCTATGACTGTAAAGTGCAGAGAACAAAACAAAACAACCACCACCTCTCAAAAGTGATCATTTATGTTCAAAATCAATTTTAAAAAGATGTTAAATGCAAAGTTTTGATATTTAATTTGGGGACAATGAACCAGCCAAACAGAGTCAATATAAAGTGTTGTCCCAAATGTTGCATTTTCCAGGAAATCAGCTGTCCTGAGAAAATAAAAAAGCAATAAAAACTGATGGATTGAACTAAATAAAAATCCACCATCAATATCCTTCTGCAGGAAAAAAAACAACAGAAACAGTTCTTCTGTGACAGGAAGCAACAGTTTCTGGGACATTTGGTCTGAAATCTAAGAGCCGTTAATAACAGACTAGTGTGAGGTAAAGGCTACCAGTCATCTCTGCCGTGCTCTCATTTGTTAACACTAATTATACCAAGGTATAACAATTAATTCGACAATGATGGATTGATGTTTGAACACTCATCAGCTGTAATTACACTCATACTTATTAAAGGTCTAAACCCTGAAAACAATAAGCAACTGAATCCTGTGGCATCTTCTGCAGCGGACACAGAGGAGGGACTGAAATGCTAATTTCATTCTTGTGTGAGAATAGTGTCGTATGCTCCAGGGGCCGGAGAATGGTGGTGAATAGTGCAGTCTACATTAGCACTAATAAATGGCTGGCCGAGACAGTCTCCAAGAACCTCTGTTCGCCTCTGCAGGTTATTTAGACCTAAATAACCTTAAAAAAGGGCATCCAGCAATCTAGATCCAGTTATTAATGATGATGGTTGTAATGATGGGACTTTGACACGCAAACTCATTTGACACGCTGAGCATCCTCTCTTGGCACAGTAAGAAAGGAGACGTGAGGTGGGAAGGGGGTGCACAGAATGAAAAGAAGAGAAGGATTATTAATCTGATAGATGACTGTATGGCTGCAGGCAGAGAAGGGAATTATCAACACTACAGTAATAGATGAATACTAAACAGCTGTGAAGAGAGGGCCGGAGAAAGAGAGACGGGCAGGAAGAAAGAGATGGAGATGGAGACAGATGGAGGGAAGGCTGAGTGAAAGGGATAAAGACCCAGAGATGTATAAATAGAGGGAAGAGCAGAAAAGAGATCCGTTGTGGAAAGTAAGAAGATAAAAAGAGGTGGAAAAGAGAGAAAAGAAGAGGTATTAATATTAATAATCTCTCCCTCCAAAAGAGAGAAAGAGGAGGGGGTGTGTTCAATAGAGAGATGAATATAAAACAGACAGAGATGGAGGGAGGGGGATGACAACACAGATACACTTATAAAAAAGAGAGATGGAGGTAAAAGACAAAACAGAGGGATGAATATGAAACAAGTGAAGGTCTCTTACGTGAGCTGGGGGAGTGGGAGAAGAGGTGGGCTTTGATTGGTGGGGCGAGACTGATCAATAATGCTGAAGTTCAATGACATTAAAACACACCCAAGGACACAGATAAATCATAGTGATGACAGCATCTCTGCTGAGGAGGAACAGGATGGCAGCAGTGCAACGCGATGCAACAGTCACTGCAGTGGCTCATCCTCCAACATGCAGCCCTGCCAGCGCTGATGGAGGAAGAGCTACTCCGTGTTATTTTTGGACCAGCTCTCACATTTTTCACATATTTTAATTTTCAACCATCTTCACCTTCTTCTTCTCTTTTTTTTTTTTCCTTCTCGCCAATGAGGTCTAAGTGCCAGAGCTATTTCAGGTACACATCATCTGAGCAAAGCAGAAAGGTGTAAAAAAAAAAAAGAGAGCTGGTGGTGCTGAGGTTAAGACGGTAGCTCAGGAAGCGCAGAGTCCATCAAACAGAATGAGTCTAGTTGAGGCTGACAGCGAGTTAGAGGCTGGTAGATTGCTGTCACATGTTACAACAGTAAATACTTTTACTCCACATCCTCTCCATTCTTCCGTTATCTTCCCTAATAACATGCTCCTCCTCCCCAAAAACTGTTTTGCAAACTTATCCTCTTTCCATTCGTCGACAAACCTCTCTCATACATTTCCTCGACCTCCACCCCACCCGTTGTTTGGAGCACTCTAGTGTCCAGCGGTGGGGGGTAAATGCTGCACTTGTAGCATGATGAAAGATTAACCTGCAGCCTTGATGCATATTAACCCCTAACCCCCACTCTTTCTCTTCTGAACACAGTCACACTGCAGCTTCCTTCCTCTCCCCCTTTTTGCTCTCTCATTCCTCTCTCTGCATTCAAATCTTAGCCAATAGAGTTACCATGGTTACCTATTCACCAAAGTCTCCCACTCTGTCCAGCTGTATCCTACCAGCTCTGCATCCAGCCCTCTCCTCCTCCCCGTCCTCCCTCATTAACACCCTATACACACTCTTATACAAGTGGCCTGAACCAACGTGTGAATGACATCAACACTCCAAAAGCCACGGGGCAACATGACAGCACGCCGCATTAATGTTTTCACCAGCGATTGTACACTTTTATTCATCCACACAAATATCATGTAGCAGCAACTCATGAGTGCAAATGTCCGAGGAAACATTTTTCCTGTGAGAGATGATGAGGTGGTAAATTAAAAGGTACGTAAAGGAAAGTTTGTCTGAGGTGAAACATTATTAATGAGGAAAATATAAAGTTGCACAAGTTGTTTTTGTGGGTTTTTATATTTGTTCAAGTTTTCAGAGTAGTTACTGTTTTTTTTTTATTTTTATTTTTTTTTTTTTTTTAAATCAGCATCCTACTCGTGGGCTTCAAACATGTTTTTCTCTGTCAGCCAGACTAAAGATTTTTGGCTTGTTTGATTATATTTCTGTCCAAGCAGTCAAATCTAATCTAATGTTCACACTCACAATTTTTAAAAAAAAACAGCCTGGCGGAAATCTAATAGATTAAACTCTAAAGTAAATGTAGTGAAATTTGTAGTTGTTGCGTTTACAAATAGTTAAAAGTACTTGAAAAAGACTAAAAAAAAACTTTTGAAATGAACTGAAACTCTGTTTTTTTGTACATTTTATGTTTGTTTCAGGAGAAAGATCAAACATCTAAAAGTCAGTCTCAAATTAAAAAAAAAACAAACTGGCAGGATCTAAAAATACATAAATGTGTTGAACTTGTCAAGAACAAAACAAGGTTTATTTAACATTATTAACAGCTTTTTGTCAAGTCAAAGAAGAGACAGTGATTTAGCAGAAACATCTGCTGTCAGGTGGAAAGGTGAGACTTTACTTGTATTTTTATAAATCTGTGCAACGATGCAAAGACAGAACATGTAAACATCGAACAGTTAATAAAATGGAATATTTTTAAATAAGAAGTTATTAAACTGATACAACAAAAAGTTAGACACAAACACTGTAATTAAAGGTGGTAAAGAGAATTTTGTAGCAAATTTAGATGTCAAATTTACTTTAAAATAATTTGTAGTGGTCTTGTACTCATGGTTTCCAAAAGAAAAAGTTATAATTTTCATAAATCATAGACCTGGTGAGGCTTGAAATAAAGTAGCCAATAGATAACGAACCCGTTTCGTTATCTATGGCAGGAAATCACACCAAGACACACGAGACAATCCGATCAAAAAGGATAGCAATTCTTCAAAATAAAATACCACGAATGACAAATGTGATCATAACTGTTGAAGGAAGCGGGAGGGAGGGGGGCTACAACACATGCACACTACTCAAAACAGCCATTAAGCTTCTCATTCGGTGCAAAATCGTCTTTACCACCTTTAACTCCCATTAAATAGTCAGTGAGGAGGAAAAACAGGTATGAATTTTATACAACAAAATATATATAAAACATTTAAGAAGATGTCAACATTTAAATGATATTAGCTTATTTATCTGTTGCATTGATGTTCTATTCAACCAAATGTTTAATTCCACAGTTTAGTGATCATGTTTAAACTGAACCTTTTTACTGAGATTTTTATGGCTTCACTCGACCAGGATCAGCTGACATAAGAACAAGTCAAATTTGGTTCTGCTCTCTGACAGTGATGAATATTACAGCTACCAAACAGAATTCTGCACCCATCAAACAGTCCTGCAGTGGAACTTTCCCAGAATACCCTCAGACTTTGTTCTCAAGTTAAATTTGCCAGAATCTTTCTGTCAAGTAGCGTAAAAACCAAGGACTTCACATCTCTAACAGGAATCAATAAAGTCAGTTTAATGTTTTACAGAGTGTGCTGATCTCCGAAAAGCTGCAATTTTCAATTATTTATGTCCTTTTCTTTTTTACTACAGAGATTTCTATATTTTATACTTCATCAACAATAAATAACTGCATTTTTCACTTAGATTTTTAGAAGAACATGTTTATGCAGAAACTTAGTTATTGATCATCTTCCATTTTATTTGTATTTCATGTCATCATCTCACACCAGATTTACTTTATGTTTAAAGTCATTCGATACGTTCAGCATCAGAAACAAGAATCAGGAGTCTGTTCATAAATAATTCATAAATCACAAAGTAAGAAGATTTATACAAACAAAAATTCTAAATAGAATACAAACCAATTTATATAGTTTATATATAATTAAACCAAATATCATTTAGTCATTAAAACTGTGCAATTTTTATACAAAATTCTAATGTAAAATTCTAGTTTTCTTGTGCATCATTTTTCCATGTAAATCAATCTGGAAAACCAGAGTTTTTTAGGACCCTATGACAAAATTAAAAAATAAAGTTTTGTTTGTCTATGCAATGCTCGGTTACCCACAATAAATCTTTAATGCACGACATGCCAAAGGCTGCAGAGGAAGGTGAAAAGAAAGTTCAATTCTTTTCTATTTTGAATATTATTGCAGCAATCGGCAATGCAATATATAAAAATACATAAACTACCAGTCAACTATGTCAAGTTGTAAATTTGAGACAAAATTTTACACTTTAATTTCCTTTCAAATAAATTGTGGTGCTAATAAATCAGGTTTGGGGGAGGATTGTAAAAACAAAAAGCTGAATGACTTGTGGCTTTTTTCCACCACTGAATGTAAGTGATAAGTAGAGCATACAGACACTAACAGGACTGTGCAGCAGATGGTTGCATTGAAATGATTCTAACTTAGATAAGAAGTAAGATGAGACACAACCAGAGGAGAAATTCAAACAAGCAGTGAGCTGAGCAGACAGGAGCACACTCCTTCTCTCCAGTATCCTTTCTGCACATCAGCATGGAGGCCCATCAATAATGACTTGGCACACACCAACATGGCAGCTCATGCAGCCTCAAGAAAAAAAAAAAAAAGAAAAAAGAGAGGAAAGCTCATCATGTCGGTTGTGTGCAGTGGGAATAGAGCCGTGACCTTTCCTGATCGCGATGACATCTCGACAGTCGGGGTTGTGCCTGTGAGGCTTTAAGACAGTGTAAAATCTGCTCTCAAACACCTCAATTTCTGGAACATGGAAGTAATTTAAAATAATGATCAAAAGTTTTTAAAATGCAGCACATAACACTTTTATGTGCAGCGTCACGTCTGCTTATGATGCTGCTTTATCAGGGAGAGTTTGTGTCACGGCAGCTGCAGATTCAGTCAGTTTATTCAATCAATTTAATCAATCTACATTTAATTAAAATTCAGATAACTCTGGCCCATGCCGAAGAAGATGAATATCAAACAATTCTGTGGGTCAATATCTGTATTGATCAACACCATCTGACTCTCTTAATCTGAACTGAATTCAATGAGCAGATTCCCCAGAGAACAGTTAGATGTTTGTGTTATTCTGTGTTTTAGTGAAGACTTTTAGTGCTCTGTGTTTTACTATATCTTCTGCTTCAGAAGCTGAAACTGACTCCTTCTATCTAAACATCATCAATATGTGCAGACATCACATGGCAATAAAAAGCGATTCAGACACAATCCTGCAGAATCTGTAGCAAACAAGTTGTATGTAAACACGATTAATGCTTCAGATCTAATTGCTTCCAACGAGGTGATAAAGAAGGCGGGAGTAAAACCCAGGGACTCCTGTCTCATTTTCTCTGGTTCTCCTTTCTTCAGCAGCAAAAACACAGAAAGGATTCATTTCTCCTCACAAATGGACAGTTTTGGCACCTTGAGGCATCGCCAGGGGTTGAAGTCTCTGGGGAAACATCCCCAATGTCCAACCGGTGAATTGCCCCCTTTATCATCTTTGAGGAGATTCTTTTGAAATCCATTTTTAGGTTTTGAGTGCATGCTTGTATGACCCATTGAGCAAATTCATGATAATCCAGTCTCATAAAGTAGTGAGGGACAGCAACTACTTTTGAAGTAACTTTTCCGATGCACATAAAACCTTTAAAATATCAATGTATATCAGAAATGTTCTTATATTCCTGCTAAAAGTGTCAAACTGGCAGTTTGGGGTAGTGAAGACGTGTGAAGGGATCAATGTTGGTTAAACAAAAGGCAACTGGACGTTTTTCTTGATTCTTGAAGACGTTTTGCTGCTGAGGAGCTTCATCAGTTCAAAATAAAAAGTGCAGTGAGTGATCTGGCTTGTAGACCCCCCCCCCTACTCCCCTCCTACCCCCACCCCCCTCCTCCTGAGGGTTGTTATGCTCTTTGTTGAACTGGTTAGCATGTTAGATGTCGTGGACGCATGCCTGAAGTTGAATTGGGATTAAATTCAGAAACCTGAAACTTGAGGTCGTTTCCTCAGATGCTCTTTCGTTCTTTCCTCCTCTTTCAAAAAAAAAAAAAAAAGAAAAATTGATAATCCCTGTCCAAAATGTAAACATTACTGTCCTAACATGTCCTTTATGCTGGGATGGGCTGCAGAGCCTGAAGAGTGAACTGTCTTGTGCTGCACCATGCGTTTGTGTTACTTCATCTTCACTAACAAATTCACACCTTAAGGAATGTGACCAAAACATCCAACAAGCAAAGCAGTTCAGTTAAGACACCAACAGCTGTCAGGAGAAGGGAAGATGACCTGCAGATCTCTACAGCCTTAACTTTTCATTTTCAGCTGATGAACCTCATCGATTCAGAAGTAAAACATCTTTAACATCTGGATGACTGAGAAGCTTCACCAGCATGTGTAAAAGAGGAAGCATGAGCCCTTGTGCAAACTTTGGAAACTCCGCAGAACATTTTAATGGACAAATATATATAAAACACAGTGAATGAAAGAGGAAAAACCTCCTGACCCCACTGACTGTCACATCTAAAACATTTTATATCCCAAAGACTCTTCTGGCTGCTGCTTAGTTCTCAGTTTCAGACAATAAGATGATTGTTAGGCGGGAAGATGACTTCAGCAATGTCATGTCCCCAAATCAGCTGAGGAAATATTCAAGATTATCAAAGCAAGAGAATTACTGCAATATCAGGAATCATCAGACCTAAAGGTTGCTGAAACAAGAGAAACAGAAAAAACTGGAAGAAAAGGGAGAGCAGAGGAAGCAGAGATGCACCAAGAAGTTCTAATGGGAGCAGGTTACTAAAGGAAGAGCAGTCCTTTAAAGTCCCTCAGTTTGATAAAGCACGAGGGAGGGAAAAATGACAGTTGATTTAAAATGAGATCAGGGCAGCTGTGGAGGAGAAATTGGCAGAGCAGTAAGTATGAGACAGTAAGAGGCTGGAAGCAGCTGCTGGAGCATGATCATCTGGAATGACCTCTGGATGAAGGATCCACAAAGCATTATGTTCCTTATCCAGGCAGACGAGGATGTTCTTTCTAATTCAACCAGTTTTTACTGTTCAGGTTTAGTAGACTGATTAACTTGCTGCTTCTGTGAGAAAACTGGGACACCAGGACATATTCTGTCCATGTACTCCTCTATAACCAGGTCTTATGGACATTGGTCAAGTTCACAGATAAAACCGATCAGCATTAACTTGGTCCTGAAGGGGGAAGACAAACTAATCAACACTAAAAACCACGTAAATGCTTTATACTGCTCCACATTGAATGTGGTCTGTTAAACTGCCAAAAGTTTAGAAAAAATAAATAAATCAATAAATCAATAATAAATAAATCAGTATATATAATATATATGGGAGGATGAGGGTCTGTGTTTTGACACATACTACTTAGGAAAATCTAACACTGCACGAAAGCCTTGTTAGAAGCCCAAATTGCAAATTTGTGTTCACTTTTTCATAATAAATATACAAACATTTTAATATTTTACTAACTTTGTTAATGTGTTAGTGTTTATGGACAGTGAATAATCTATTAGTAAATACATGCATTCATTACTGCCTTAGTATTAATTCTTTTTTTATAACCCTTTATTTTTATTTTGCATTTTTTTAAAATGTTTATCCACTTTTACGATATTTTCAATAAAAAGTTTGATAAAGCCTGTTTCACTAAAACCTTTGCAGACAATAACAAAAACAAGACTTCTTCTCTTTATTTCAAAGTCATCTGACCAGCAGACAAATGTTGATCCCACTGGAGAACTAAACACAAAGCACCAAACCAAATCAGTCTCAAATCACTGCTTCTTATTGAAAAAGACCCCAGTTCAATTAAATTTGTGGCTGCAGGTCTTTCACTTTCCCAGATCTGGATTTTTCAGACCTTCCCAAATAAAGGCAGATTTCTTTTTAACCAGGTCTGATCTTCTGACTGCACAGCTCATATGAATGGGACAGATTTAGGATAAATAAGAACTGCTGGTTAACATAAAACCTCCTCTACATACTTTCTTTACTTCATCACTCACTCAGTATAATTTTCTTTATCTCAAACGAAGCACAACTCATGCAGAAAACATTCAGTATGCAGCTCAAACTAAAAATAAATCCTGCCACCTAAGCTCGAAAGGTTGACCAAGTTCAGTACAGATACAGTTTATGAGGAAACATCTAATTTGTTTTAGTATTCTTTAATAGTCATGTCAAATGGTAATCCTGCTATAGAGACAGTTTCACTTTAATCAGCCCATTATAATCCCATCCAGACCTTCCACAGTCTGCTAACAACCAACATTAATTTTTAGTCCAGTCGGTTCATCTAGCCTCATTTTATCCTTCACTCTCAGCCCCGTTCTGGTCCCAGGGTAGTCTATCACACTTAAAGCTCACGCTCTTCACAGGCACTTATACACATTTAAAGCATTTGACTAACCGCCAGGCAAAATTGACTTTAGGATGAAAGACCAGAGGGCTTTTAAAAAAATGAAAAAGGAAATTCGGCTTCAGGACAGAGGAGGCCTGATTTAATAGAAAACAAAAAAAAAAAAAAAGAGAAAGAGTGAGAGCAGGTTAATTTTGCAGAAGTAGCCGAGTCACGGAAAGGGTTTTCTCTTTTTAATGATGGTGGAAGTGGAGGTTGGGAATATGAGACTCTGACAGAACCTTCCCCAGCCTCCTCCGCTGAGTCTTCGCCTCCCACCGCTGGCACTGAAAGAAAGCTGGACGAGCACTGGCCTTGCTGATGAATGAAGCTCTGACGTCACTTGCCCACATACACAAACACTGACTGTAAGCAGTGTGACTAATATTGTACAAACACCCTTTGTGTTGTTTCAATTACACCTGATTCATGTCTGGCTCCCAGGAGAAGGAGCGCCCCACCCCCCCAATCCAATCAGACAAATTGGAATTAATAATCCCAGCTGATAACTGTGTGTTACAACAATAGCTGATTACCACTATTCAATATTGATTTTTTTTCTTCCCTGATACTTCGTACCGTAATTTCACCCACAGGTAAAAGTTTCTACAAAAATACATTTGGGTGACAAACACAATGAGTCAGTGTTTGTCCAACAGCTAATGCAGGTGAAAGAGGAGAGATGAAAATATTCCAAACATGTTATTTATTTATTATTTTTTTCCAGATGAAGCTGCCTGGAGCTTGTTGGAGGAGAGATTTGCATCTGCACAGACAATCACTGCACTGCGTTCATCTGCATTCTGAGATACTGTATGTTTTACTGTAATACTGATCACAGATATGCAGCTTTATCAGTACCAGAAGAATTCTCTCAAGTCAAAACCAAATGATTTCTCTAACCTTTCTGCCCTGTCTGGCTAATCGTATCGGCTAATCGTGTTCTAATTAAATTAACACTTATCAAGCAGTGGGCAGTTTACAGGAGGCTCCTGACTTGCATTAGTGGGATGCTGCAGTTAAATCATAAATAAACTGGATCATTTCTGTAATTTTGCAACATAAACGAAAACATTTAAAAATGAACATAAATTGTCTTTTTTCCCAAAAAGAAATCTAGCATTTATTACTATTTTTATTATTTTTATAATCAAGAAAACGAATGATCATTACAACCATTCTGTTATATGTACCTTGTGCACAAGACAGTTTTTTTCCATTTCATTTAATTATATTCTGTCATTCTTAATTTATTATCAGCTCAGTTTACTCAATTTTCTCAAAAAGTTCCCCCCAAATTAAAAAGGTGTTTTTAAGAGCTAATAGCAAGAGTAACAATTAGATTTTTAGCAGTTCCAGATATTTAGTGAGAAATATCTTTAATTAGTTCATATAAATCCTCATAAAACAGACTGTTTAAGAAAAAATTAAGCTTGTTCCTCAGTTGTTTGTATCTTATATACTGAAATGTATGATTTAAGATTTAAATGAGGCAGTTTTATTGGCTATTTTTATTTGTTTACTGTGTTTTTTACTAATTATTTTCCCAACTGAATACTTTCTAATTTTGTTTTCCAGCTACCTTTTATTACAAAGCTATAATTGTCTTGAATTTTGCCTCAAATCTGTTGTTATAACTGCTGAAAAGCTGAATTAGTTGAGAAAGCTGAATAGATGAATATATTTTTTTTTAAGATAAAACGCTTGACAATGAGATTCTCGGTTCTAAACTGAGCAGAACCTTTCTGTAAGGAGTCTTGATGTTCTCTCAGACCTTACAGAAAATAAACTGTGCAGTCGTGATAAATTTGTTTTCTATCTCATACCATAAAATACTGTGATTACCTTATCTGTAACTTTGTTGTCTTCAGCTGAATGCACAGAGGGTCCATTGAGTTTATGATAATGTGTTAAACTATTAATTAAAATACACTTCCTCCACATTTTTAACCTCCTAACTTATGATTCTCCCTAATGTGATCTTGTGGCAGGTCATGCAGCCTTCAATCACATTACACTCCCACATATTTTTGCATTTCGCAACAAAACAATGTTTTTCCAGCTCTTGCAGCAGTACAACAATCACGGTTTATTTTTAGAAAACAGCATAACAACCTGATTACAATTTTTCTAAAACTGGATTATTTGGTGTCCCACATTTTAATCACCGCTCATCCTTATCAAATAGGATATAGTGCAGCCCCCTTTCGGCGGGCTCCTACCTCGCCCTCCCACTCAAACTGTCCAAAGACACAGAGTCGCTCTCATTAGGATGCAGAAAGCAGAGAGAAGCCCTGATCTATTCTGAATTGCTCTTACAAGAGCGGAGACCTCCTCCCCTTCAGTGGAGGCCGAGAGCTGCAGATTAAAAGTCACAGTGTTCATCACCCTGCTAAAGCGTTCCCATTAACTGGCATTACATTACCTCCACCCCACATGGTCAAATCCCTGACTGGGGGCTCCGTACCACTTGTCATTACGTGCTCAGATGAAAGGCTTTTTAATGCTAACATCTTTAAATTAACAACACCAGCTCTCAACTTTAAATGAGATCCAGTTTTCACCGTCCGATCCCCTGGCGCCGCCTCTTCACGACCACGTCTGTGAACAATTAATACTGATAGACTCACTTCCTGCTTGTTGAGGGAATCAATGTGTCTATCAGTCATTTATAGAACAATGTAAATGACAGATTTTGGTTGTTGTTCTAAAACCTTTTGCTATGTTTGTGAGCTGAGAGCTGCTTCCAGATGTTTGGAAGGAGCGATCCAGCTGCAGCATTCCGTTTTACTATAAGAAAACATGTGCGAGTGACTTCTCTCAGAAGGTCACGCAGTGTAAACTTTTCTTGACTGTGTTTACATTTTTTTGTTATGGGTCCAAATAAGTGTTTTTTTTATTTTTTTATTTTTAATTTAACTGCAAAAAAATGCGAGTAAGAGTGAAACATTGTTATTTATTAGTCAGTTTGGGAGGTTTGGGTCACATTTTTAGTGTTATAATAAAAAATCATTTATTTTATTTTTCTCTGGGTTTAAAATTATTAAATTTTTTATTAAAAGCAGCTTTATTAAGTTCAGTAGAGACATTAAAATGTACTTTTACAGTATGTGGTTAAAACTGGAGGTGTATGTAGGTTTTACATGAAGTATTTAACATTTCAGATTATAATCCCAGAGCACGAACGCATCAACATGTCATGTTTGGATTGGAGCAGTGTATAATAAATAAAAACAAAAACAGTATTTTTGAGACAGGAACATGGTAAACCTGCTATAACAGATTTATTCCGACACAATAAGAAAATCCATGAAGGATTTCTTTCTTTCTTTTTTATACATTTTTATACTCAATGTGTTGTTTGCCAGTTTCTGACTGTATTAACAGTTCTCACACTTTCAGGTGGCGATATGAATATCAATCAGCTGATCTTTGTTTGTATTGAGCTTTTCAAGCTCAGATCCAAAACACAGACTGAAAATGAGAACAAGAAACTTTCATCAATTCACAATAGTATTAAAAAGAAATATTTAAGGAACAACAACAAAACACTTTAAATCAAAACATAATGAAGAAAGTTTAAATAATTAAATTTAAGCTAAAATTATAACAACATGTTTAATGTTTGAGCTTTAAAATAAAAACCCAGAAAGGAATTTGATGAATTATAAGTGTCGCCCTCTTGATTTTTGTTCATCAATCTTAATTTAACCTCTTAACAACTCAGTAGTAATAATCAACTCCCTTTTTTCAAGCACCCTGCCTTTATTATACTTCTCAACAACTTCAAATGATTTACATTCTTTTGGGCAGAACAGTTCAGCGGTATTAAAAATACCAGGGCAAAATTTACTCGGTCTTTAATCTGACCGATGGGTGTTGCAGGTTTAACGCACTTTGCAAGAGGCTCTGTCGAAAGTATTTTATGAGTTGTTCCATTTAGGTGATGCAAAATAAGCAGGATCCACACTGTGATTGTTAGGTATGAATCTAACAGCTGAAGCCTGGCTCTAAGCCCATCCACGTACCGGGACACAGCTCGCTGCCTCTCTAATTGGACCGGAGAAGTCACGGCGCTTCAACAAAGCAGAGTAACTGCAGCACTTAAGAGTTAACTGATGCTGCTTTTTAAATTAAACATTAAGCCAAGTCCACCACACTTACAACTTTTATACACGTAATCCAACTGAGGGGGTGACACAGGCCTGTTTCTAATTAAAACAATAATTAAGAGTATTTATCGGCTGCTCAAGGTCAAGGTCACAGAGCTGGTGTTGATTCTCCAGTCGAAGGAGAAGAAGAAATGTTGGCAGCAACAAATTATTCCGAACTGGAACAAAAATAAATTGAAGCTTAAGAGAGAACATTATAATCTGTTATGTCCCAAATTTAAAATAACTGAATGCATAAGCGTTACGAGGTCTTATTGGCTTTACAGAAGCCCCTTTTTTAAATTAATGTTTAGTTTCTGGTTTCACAAAACAGCATTGTGTTTTTAATTTTGGACAAACGTGCAAAAGAAAAGATAAAATACTAAAAACATTGTTTGTACCAGGATCATCTAGACTAACAGGTTTTCTTAACAATCTCCAAAGTGACTGTCAAAAAGAAGAAATCTTTTATTTTGAAATGGGATTTTAAGAATCTGCACCAGATAAAAGTAATTTCAGCAGTACAAGTTATTTGAACACATATACAGCATAAACTGGTTTCACTAAGGACTTTATATGTGTTTAAAAAATCAACATTAACAGAGTTTGGTGCAAAAGGGCAGAGGTGGAAATGATGCTATGATACGGTATGTGTTTTAGTTTTATATAAAAAGAACAAACAAGCAGCATGAGCATGCATGCATGATTAGCAACACACTCTTGGCTCATCTCCATTCATGCCTTGCCCTAGCCTTTGCTATGAGTGACACTCTGACTAACACACAGACAGATAAACCATCACACTGACAAACACGATAAGGCTTTGCCCACAAAAACACAGACATGGACTGACTGATGGACGTCTCCATGGAGACCCATCACCAAGACCGACACAACGTCTCCCGCAGCGGAGCTCCTTGCCAACTAACTCGGAGAGGTGAGAGAGGAAGGAGATGCAGAAAGAAGGAGATAAAGAGTGGAAACACAGCTCAGCACCAAACTGATTACAGAACAGTGCTCAAACATTACAGCATGTGCATGGATGCAGGTCAGATCTCATCCAGTGTAATTGTCTTTCCTGCCCTCTGATCTGCTCCACTCACACTTCAGTCTCACTCCATCACTCATGCCCCTCCATCACTTTTTCTACTTTACACCCCTCCCCTCTCTAATCCTCCCTCCGTCATTTCAGCACCTCTCCCCTCTTCACCTCCTTTCCTTTTCTGACACCTAAGGCGTGTTTATTTCTATACCTCACATCCTCTGCTGGATTTCTCCACCCTTCTTACTCTGCAGGTTCTTCTCTCCACCCCTCTCTATCTCTCCCACTCTCCCACACTGTGCAAAATGGAAGCTCTCACAGAGACCTGGGGTTGCCATAGTAACCTGCCATAGTAACCACTCACCATCTTGCGTCTCTCCGTCATGTCAGCGGGGGCTCGGGGCATCCGCGGCCCTGCTCTGCAGCTCCCAAAGCGGTGTGTTATAAGTCACTAACGCCCACGGCGTGATAGAAAAGTCCCTGGATCGAAGACGGCTTTTAGACACGAAAAACTTTTAAATGATTGTGTTTCAGAAAGGAGAAATGAGTGACAACTGACAAAACACTTGTTGTACTGACAGACACAGGTCACCACAGGCACGCAGGTAAAAGGAAAATTGGCTCTCGTTACTCTAAATGTGCTGCTGAGATTTTAAACTTGTTCCATTTTGATTCAATCCTCTATTCATGTATGTTAAGTTCATTTCTACATGTTAACAGATATTTTTAATACACCTAAAGAAATGTGATGCCTCCCTATTGCACCACCCATCCCAGAAACTAACATAAGAAAAATGTGCAAGGGGGGCAAAATATATAAATAAGCTAGTGCTACTGAGCTGAGACTGTGTATATATAACACAGTTGTATTTATGCGCTGGGGGTGGGGGGTGTATTAATGTTATGGTTCTCATGACGGCACAAAGAGAAAGCGATACAACCAAGTCTCCGATTTATCTCAGTGATGGCATGTAACTGCTTCCTCTGTGGTTCTTGGAGGCCTCCCGGCACCACTACTGACATGTCTCATCGCCCTCCTCTGGAGCCACCATCACACTGTGACATCAGAGCCACCCCCACTGCTGCCCCTGAAAATACAACAACCTCCGAGCAGATACAAAAAGGACATTTGATTACGTGTCATCTTATGCGACAGTGCGCCCACGCATCTCTCCAGGCATCTCATTGTGATCTCTTAGAGTGCCGTGGAAACCAAACCTGTCTCTGTCAGGCTGAATCACACGGACTGAAAAAAAAAAAAAAAAAAAAAAAAAAAAAACAGCAGGAAGGGAATAAAAAAAAGCTGTTAAGCATCACACTTTGGTCATCAGGGTTATAATTTCATGTTTACTGCTTTCATTCACTATCTGTTTCTTGCCATCTACATCATCAATATTTATACTGTCATCATCATCATCAACAGCATCAGTATGCCACAACTGCTGTGCCTTCAGCCAGCGCCGTCAGTCAGTGAGGCAGAGCGAGGAAAGGCCTCAGCCTGGCTCTGCAATGCCTTACTGAGGTCTTATACCATCACTGACCCGAAACAAACTCCCTCAAGATGGTGTGCTTAGATGCAGCCAAGCCAGCAGTAGCTGCAAACCAAAGTAGTCACTGATGCCTGACCGCCTTCATTACCCAATCACATTTACTAATGCAGAAGAAGATTATATCTCTTCTTATTGTCAAACTCAATATCAGACAGCATGCAGGGCGGACCGCTCTCTCAGGCCAGATCATTTAAAACAGCTTGAATAAAACCCCCAGCATCCTGGAAGTCTCCTGAGTTACTGCTAGGACACAGAGCAGATACCGAGCACCTTCAAATGTTTCTCCCAGGACGTTCACAAACTCACGAAGAGTCGCCTCAGTTCATTTTTAAGACGCCCCTCTTCTCTTCAGGTCATGATGAGAACATATTCCTCAGGGGAAATCTCACCATTTCTAATTATGTCAATTCAGTGGATTATAGCTTTCATTTTTATGCTATTAACCACTCCCATTCTTCCGACTATTATTCAATAATTAATGAAAGACAGTCATCATGATCCCCAGAGGGCCAACACCCAGGCTCGGACGAGAGACTCAGTCAAACCAATCCTGGCTAATTATATCCAACCCACCATGATGGGCAGTGTAGCATTTCTGCAGCAGACGGGTCAGTGATCATGCATACCCCTGCCCTCTGCTTACTGCCATTCAAACTGGGCCTAATCATGCAAAAATCCTACATCTCAGAAATCAATGTTCAGATTGGGGCATGAGCACATGGCAACTGGCGGCAATATATGTGAACTCTCAGAAAATGTGTTTTTCATGCTGCATTATTGAGGGACATCCGGAGGTTGTTCCCACAATTTCCAGCCTCTCTTGGCTGATCAGTGACTCTCTCTTCACCCTTCAACCTGAGCACATCAGCAAGTTGTGCAGCCATCAATCACTGACATCCTTCCTCTATGAAGAGATCAGCAACCAGCTTGCCCTGATTAGAGCAGTTCAAGTGTCATCTATTATCTCCGGCTTCCTCTTGCTTCCTGTTATGTGCACAAAAATAAATGCACTGACTGTATATGTGCTGAAACCACATGCTTGTACAATCGCTCACAGACTCACACAAATTTAGGGCAACAGTTATTCACGTTGCATTCTAATGCAGCAGCATAAATGTCCCTTGGAATTAATGCAGTCCTTTGTCCTTTTACTGTAAGGGGACACGGAAAGGCAAGATACACTTTCACCAGACTGGAACTATTGTGGCTTCATTTGAGAGAAGCACAAATCGTTGACATTGGGTATTCATTTATATGCCAGACACCTCTTGTGACCTTTCTCACCTCATGTGTTTGTTTTGGGAGGATTAGCTGAGACTTTTTTTTTTACATCTCCTCAAGAAATAATCCGTAAAAGCTCTAAATTCCAACAGTGCTGCGCTGGAACGGTAGGGGCGCTGAGCCTTATCTCAAAGTCACACCCTTCCTTCTAGGACAGGTGTGCAGGTGTAATTTACCATGTCCCTGTTAACCTGCTTGCTTGTTTTTCATCAAGCTCATCGGCCATGCATAAGTAGTGTGGCTCAGAAATTAAAAAGCAGCCTGGCTTGAATCCTCAAATGACTGGATTCGCTCAGCCGGGGTTTAATTTACGACACAGGAAGGATTCAGTGTGACATGTATGACTATGTGTTTGAATTAACGGTTGACAGCTAGAATTAGTGAGCTGGCAGCATGTTATCTTTAATCTACTTTTAAAATATTATTTATTTTTCCTCCTTCTGCTGCTGCTCAGCTCCTGAGGAATAAAAATGGATTTTCTATTGATTAATTGTTAAAGATGTGGAACTGTTCATGCTTTCATAAAGAGCAAACACGATGGCATTGAAAAACTACCATAAGGGTTTTCCTTTGGTTGAGTGAAGAGTTTAAAGTCTCTAAATGTTGAGATTCTATCTTTAAAGGGGAAATAAAGTGAATAAAACATTCCACCTGTGTCCCTTTAACTAATCTGTGTTCACCTTCCCTTGTGAATCATGACACTGTTTAATTTTAATAACATGCATAATAGGCCAAAAGATGTCATGACTTTGAACTTTCAGAGCATAAGAGGAGATTTGATTTAAGTAATGCAGTAGATTCCCTCTTATTTTAGGTCTTTACTAATTCAACACAGAGTCTTCTAGAAATTCAGTGCCAGCAAATCCCCAAGACTGAGGCTTGTGGAAATTCACCTCCCTTCATCCATAAAACCAAATCAAAGGTGCTGAATAGACAGCTTTTTTCTGTTTGTTTCACAAAGAGCTGCCGCACACTCATAAATGGCTGCCTTTTAGTAACCTGCTCACTCTGAGTTCATTTTAGCTTAGGTAACTCTCCGGTTTGGGGAGTGGGAGGAGGGGTGGCATCGAAGTTCAGGATGAACAAATTCCTGTGACATTTCCTCCTCGCTCTTCAGCAGAAACATGTCTTAATATTTTGAAGCACTGCCCCTGAGCCATAGAGGACATTGCCTTTAAATATGATATTATGTGACAAGCTTCTCATGAAACTGTGGCCTTGCAGTGACTGGTGCTGCTGCACAGTTCATAATCCTCAGACAGAAACAATGACAGACTTTCTCACATCTAAACATAAAACTTCTGCATACATGCTTTTACAGTCAACATAAAAACTTACCAAGCTCTTAAATGTTTATTACTTTGGATCTAAAAGAAAAGATGGTGAAGTATAAGGGCTCATAAATAGCATATGTCATGGTCATTGACTTGATGCCTGAACTTTAAGTTTACACGTTCTGTAAAGAGACATAAACAGAAACTTTTAGGGATGTAAAATGCTAATTAATCAGAAGGTTTGGAGAGAAATAAGCACAGCATGCACTCTAGTCATGATTAAACCAAAATTGCTGCTGTATCACATGAGAATGTGTTTTAATTTAACACTTTCCTATTAAAAATTGTGTTGAAGAGCTTCTAGAATGACCCCCCTCCCCCCTCCACTCCATCACTGCATGTCAGAGCCCAACACATCCTTTCCCGAATCTTTGTCTTGTCTAATCCTGCCCCAGTGCCCCATTTCACCCTCAAACACCCCATTAATAACTCATTCTCAGCATCACAGAAGTCAGGAGATCATCCAGCTGCTCCACAGCACGCTCTCTGCCAGCAGTCTCCGCTCTGGACCCAGTCCGTTCGGATTTCTCTCAAACACTCCACATTAGCATTTAAATCCCTTCATAACCGTATCATTGTGTTGCAGACAGGGGAAGTAGATCTTTATTCATCAGCCCTAATCTATCTGCTCCTTGTTCTCAGCCGGAGGGGCCCCCAGCTCTGACTCAAAGCTTAAAACCCACCGCGCGTAAGCCGCAAGGTGCCTGCGCATTTTCTTCCAAATCTGGGGTCTTCCGCAGGGACCAGTGAGGTTATATGGATCCAAATCAGACTGACTAAACTCCATCACGTGGAAATACAATGTAAACTAGTCCTATTAGGTTTAAATGTGAATATTCGAGTGAAAGCTGCGCGTTAACCGGATCTAACGGTAAACCCCGTCAACAGCTTGCGCGCCAAGGTTACACGAACTTCTACCAGCAAACACACCAACCCCAAAATAAAACACCAAATAAAACACCAAGAAAAGTGTTTAAGAGTAAATCTTATCTTTCATTACTTCAGCTGTCTCTCCTACGACCGTCTCTCGCACGTGTGATTCCTTGAAAACAGTTCCAGCCTGTGCTTCAGCAGAAACACACGGGGACAGGTGGCGCATCATATCAGCACGTGAACGAGATTAATTCCAAGCAGTTTGGTGCGCGTGAAGAGAATGCACTTAACTGACCGCTCTGAGTGCGCGCAAAAACACGCACGAACACGCCAGACAAAATCACGCCACATGAATCTGTGAATGTCATCCAGACTAACCTTCTTATTTCATGATGGAGTCCTGAATCCGGCTCAGCATCCGTCGCTCGGTACTCTGAGAGCTCCCATCTTCCCTCAAATAACCGCGTATTCCTCTGCAGAGCCGCCGCCGACGCTGTCTTCTCTCCCTCCTCTGTCTCCCTCACCGTCCTCCCACCCACCCCCCACTCTCTCTCTCTGTCTATCTCTCTCTCTCTCTCTCTCTCTCTCCCTCAGATTGATTCAGCCTTGATTCAGCCTTTCCAAGCGCTGCGCTGCCACCGCTGGTTTAATGAGAATTGTCTCAGAAATCTTCAGGTGGATGGAACCACTGGCCGACGGGGTGGGGATGCAGGACTGCGCTGCTGCTGCTGCTGGGACTCAGACATGATCTCTTTATTTACATATTTATTCCAATATCTTTATGATGGAAATGTCGTTTCAAAAAGGACGCAAACAGCTTGCGACAGTGACTCGATTATTTAAACCAGAATTTAAGATAACCTAATACACACACGTGTCTTCCTGTTGTTGGTTTCTATAGACTCCAGTAGCAACAGTCAGTATTGAACAACGGACTTTATCATGTCTTATATATATGATCATATGGTCGTCCAGTATAATCTCCAATTATGGTGGTGTTTACTGCTCGTTACAAGGAACATTTGCTGCTTGTCCGGTTCCCTTGGCAACACTCACGCACACACAGTGCTCAGCCCCACCTGTACAGCACCGGTTCATTGGATCTGAGTCCTGCTGCCTTTGCAGATCCCCTCATAAACATGTAATTTCAGCGAAGATAAACTGATTGGCTGAAAAAAAAAGGAAAACGTACACTGTTATCTTTAAAGCAGATGTGATTGATCCCAAGTGATAACAGCTTATCAAAGACCCCCCCAGGGAGGGATAACAGATAATTAAAAGGTGAAGGTCAGGTCAAAGGAAGAGGTCTGTTTCAGATTGACTTGTCAATCACTGCAGCAGGGAGTGGGCGGGTGTTTGAGTGTGTCCATCAGATGTGGATGGCTGATTATTTGGAGGGTGATTAGAGCTGGATTGATAACAGTCTTTATTGAGAGTTAGAAGATTAATCTTTAACACATCCTTACACCTCAGTACCAGTTCACCATCATGATCAGCTGTTCTCCTGTCCTCCCCAGGCCTGTCTGGATTCAGATGGGATGCGGGGAATCAGAGCCCCCGCTACATGCTGCGTCTGGATGCAGCAACAGGGTGCCCAACCTGTTTCTCTCCTACAGCACACGCTCTTAATGGCCCTCTCAACCCTCCTCCACTTTATGCTCAATATGTTCTCAATAACATAACCCCCCCGCAGCCCCACTCTCTGCAGTAAAGACCGAGCAGCATCCGAAGCCTGTCCCACTCCTCCGTCGTCCCAACAGCAGCAAGTTTCTGATGAGAGCTTTTGCATTGCATCGCTCCTACCTCTCTTTCTCCCCTCCCTCCCTTTCTCCCTCGCTCTATTAAATTTCCAGTCACACAACAGTGCAGTGGATATCCCTCCCTTTCGCTAACTCTCTCACACTCTCCACCCCTCCTTCCTTTTCTCCCTACTTCACTCACATGTACCTCAGTGGTCTGTGGAGGTGTTGTCGTCGTTCTGGATCTCTCCCTATCGCTTGCTCTTGATATTGACTGTCCTCTCCCCTCTTTTACTTTGAACCTCTCAATCTAGCTGCTCTCTTTTCACCTCCAATTGTCTCACCTCCCCCATCTCTTCCTCTTCCCTCCCTCCTCGGCTCATTATTTAAAAGATCCCCCCTCACACATCTTCCTCTTCCTCCCCCACCCACCCTGTTTGTCTCTCTATACTGCAGTGTCTACTCGGGCTGTGTGGTGTGGAGTGTAACCTCCCTTTTACTCTCTCCTCCCTCACTGTGGAGTGTGTGCGCGGCTTGCTCCATCAGCCTTTAACTGACTGATTGAGTGGACACCACAGGCCAATAATGAATAAAGATGGGAGCTCTGTGAGGATTAATGTGCTTCATATGAAGACAAAAAGCACACCTTCTAGTATTTCTGCTCCTTCTTTGAGGATGAGCCAGTTCTCTCCTCCTCTGTTTGGGTCTGCGTTATGCTGTGCTGACATATTGGCTGGGAGAACTGTAGCTGCCCTGTTTGGTTCCGGGTTATGCTGAGGTCCTGGGGCCTCTGCACCAGTTGCTCCATGGGTTGGAACCTCTGCCATCAACCTACTTTCCTGAAATGTCATGGTGAGAGGAAGTGGAGCAGATTTGCCAGTGGTGTTGAGAACAGACCACCTGCCTTTCTCCTCCCGCCGCTTTTGCATCTCCCCTTCCTTCCTCACACGCTGTCTCCATACTGAACTCCTCACAGCCTCCGAGGCCCTAACTGAGCCCTGATCCGTATCTGATGGTGAAACAGCACGCAACCAGCTGCAGAAACTCCAACCAGTGTGAGACCAAATTGAACATTCAGGCTGTCATGACAAGCACGCAAGGGTTGAATGCTCTAGTGCTTATGCTTGTGTACACTTTGAATCACTGTGTTTTTACCTACAGAGAAAGAAGAAGCTCCTTTAAACACAGAGTTAACCAACCTTGCATCTCCATCACTAAAGCCACTGTCAGAAACAACCGTATAGGTGGCAACCACATCTGTTAGAGTCTGATTGATCCACCTACGCTCAGGCCAAATCGAAGTCAACCAAGAGACCTCTAGGACATGAAGACAAATCAAGCTTCAGGTGTTACATGTCCCCCCGACTCACCTGTAATCTGTCGTTTCTGCATGTGCTGGCTAAACTCACAGACATCACAGGAGCATCACAACACATTCAGCCCGTGTCGTGAGGTTAATCATAAGACTGTCTGTCCCAGTCTTCCACTGCTCACTCCTGTCAACATCTCCTCCGGCAGGACATAAAACAAACTCCGGCCCCAGGCCTATAAACCCCCATTATGCTGAGCAGAGCTTCTGCCACCAGGCTGTATAATCTTCATCTTTTACCCTTAACCTCCCTCGATTGGCCCTTAAACCGCTCCACTGCTTTCCCCACGAGACAGACAGTAACGAAAATGCCACACAATCATTAGCATTTTAATTTCAGGCCACTGTTAGTCTGACCCAACCACTTTACAGTAAAAAACTGTCAGATGGTACAGAGCTCAGTTGTATGTTAAGTTCAAGGGTAAGTGCACTTAATTCGTTTTTAATCAGATGTGTAATGCAAATGTCTTGAATATATGAGGCGCATTAAAGGAAAACACCCTTTACTAATATTTTAAGCTCTGCAAAACTGTTGTAGTTGATTTTTTATTCTGACACGAGATGAATTATTCTTTTTTGTTTTTCCCCCTTAAGCCAAATAAGTCAAACATCACCGTGAAGCTTTGGATGCAGCTGGTTGATATAAATGTCCCGGGCTGATAGATCCCCGTTTCGTCCCAATTTATTTGAGGATTTGAAAAGATCTGCAAAGAAAATTAGTCTCAAATTCTCAGACCTGAGTTTACACTGCTCAAAATGTCACACAAAAACAAGCTAGCAAGCAACTAAATGGAATAAAAGAACCTGAAGTGTTTCAGTGTAAAATCTCATGTTTTTTTCCTTCATGGGTTGAATCAAATTTTAAAATTATATCCTTGATTTGTCATTACGGAATGAGGAGTGCAGCTTCTTGCAGAGGAAAATTAGAATTTGAATACATCTTTTTTTTTTTTAAAGAAATTTTTATTTGCTTCTTTTATGGGAATTTAAGAGCCTTTAAACATTGAGATAACATGTTTGTTTGATTAACTCCTCCATGGCTAAATAACATGGTTCAAAGTAAGTGCACAGTAGAGTGTAAATACAATCTTCAGGACTTTTAATAAAGTCTTTTCAGGCAGATGAAGACTGAATAAAACCAAATCTGAATTTCTTTAAATTTGTAATCTTGAAAGTAATTAGGTTTGATATTCAGATTACAGATGAGTTTTATTCACGTAACGGACTGTAAACTTTTGTGTCTGTTATTAATAGACTCTAAAAAAAAAGTCTAAGTTCACACAAGCACTAATAGCTTGACAGCGGCTGATGGATGGAGGTGGTGAGTGAGAAAGGGGAAGAAAAGCGAGACTAAACCGGGGCTCTGAGGGCTGGTCAGTGATTAAGGGATGGGAGGGATGAGCGCCGGCCTCTGAGGGACTAGTGTCTGTCTGTGTGAGTCCATGTGAAAAAGCGGAGCAGAGGAAAGAAAAAAAAAAAAAAAAAAAGCTCAGAAACAAGAACCTACTGTCACAGTCTCTTAGCAACCATCTCTGTCTCCCAGGTGACAGGGTCTGACATCACTTCCTGTTGCATGTGTACGCACAAGAAACTGCACAAACTGATACGTGTTGTGCATGTTTGCGTGAGGCTCAGCAAGGTTCACATGCATGTTCCCCTCTTATTCTGCAGCTTCAGCAGAAGGATTGTGCCGTCTGAGGTTTAAATCAAATCAAATGCATCATGAGGGCACATTGTAAAAACAGACAGTGAGCATATATATGAAGTCTGGCCCGTGTGCGCATGCGGCCAGCCTGTTTGTACTTTATGCCAAAGGAAACATGGCCAACTGATGCCATCTGGTAGAACTACTTGGCACAGGGAGGCTCTCTATGGTTCCTCGACATATTGGAGTAGTTAAAATTAACACTGTGACACTATTTGGCAGAAAAAGACACTGAACTATCTGTTACTGTGCCTATTTGAGTATCTCCCCTTTACCTTTAGAGTCAGGTCTGCAGGAACACTGTGTGCATGTATCAACAGCAAAAACCTCTTTACTCAGGATAAACATGCTCATTCACTTCCATTTATTCCAATCAACTAAACAGTTAAATAAAGAAATAATAGAAAATAATAAATCTTTCATATAAATGAAAAAAAGAACAGAATTTCATGTTGAAATTTGAGTTGAGTTTCATGAGATTTAATCGAATGTTTCCAGAGACTCGGTCCAGTTGGTGGAACAAAGTATTAACTCGCTTTTTGATAATTTACATAAAAAACTAATGTTTGTAACATCAGTTTCTAATTAACTTCAGCTGCTCAGCTGTAAGAGATAAAAAAGAAAACTTTAACTACATACATTGTTCCTAACTACAGCAAACATTTGTAGCAAATTCGTGAGTCCAAACTGTAGATATTTCATAAAAAAACATTAAAATAATACAAAGTTCCATTTTCCACAAAACTTGATCAGAGAAGATCCATGAGGATCTCATCCTCCATGACGCTGGAAACTTGGGGCATTCCGGGTTGAGGGGCGGGACCTCTCTGACCTCCAGACATCAGCATCTGACCTGCACATGGAACAAAAGGAAAGTTCTTCATACATTTTTAAAAAAAAGGCTCATTTTAAAGCAGGACGTGTTTTTCTTCAGGAAATTAATATAAGCAATTTTATTAATTA
Source organism: Pachypanchax playfairii (assembly GCA_006937955.1). Lineage (NCBI taxonomy): Eukaryota > Metazoa > Chordata > Actinopteri > Cyprinodontiformes > Aplocheilidae > Pachypanchax > Pachypanchax playfairii. The sequence continues at coordinate 295,069 of SSNP01000037.1, forward strand.
TAAAGGTTCCAAAATGTATTGAAGAATTTAAAAACCAACTTTTCAACTATAAGGACTCTTACTGTTGTCAGAAACTTAAATTAAAACAGCAAACAATAAGTAACCATAAAAAAAGGCTAATTATTATTATTATTATCTTGTTTTTTTGAAAAATTCAGTAAAAGTCATCACCCAACAAGAAGAATGAATATTTGCAAAGAGGAACATTTTTAAGTTATTATTTTCCTATGTTATATAAAGATATTTGACGTTCTGCAGGTTTAACAGTAAAGAAATTTATTGACAAGTAAAACTAAGAAATAAGAAAACGAGTAAATCCCTGAAGGAGGTTTCAATCTGTTGGACAAAGTCTGAAGTTCTGTAAAGAGACAAGTGCTAAATGTACCAGAGAGCTTACACCACAACTAACTGTTGACGAGTAGAGACTAACTGCTTTTTGACCTGCCATGGGCTGCCTCCACTGTCCTTGCATTTGAGCCCCCCCTCCTGGTGCCGAGTGGACCAGCTGTGGTCCTAAAGCTTGGTGAGACATCATGTTCTGCATGTGAGACACTGCATTCTGATACCAGGACACAGACAGAAGAGGAGCATTAAGCACTTATTAACCTGGTGAACATTAATTATAAGGACATAAATTCAAACAGCCGTTTGTTCCACTTACCGGCTGCTGCTGGCTGAGGAGAAGACTCCGAAGCTGCGGATTGGCTGTTGGGTTTGGGAGACGAAGTATAGAACCCTGAGGCTGGGCTTGTCCGCCCTGTGGGACCTGGTTGGGTGGTGCTCCGCTGACCGCTGGCTGCTGATTGGTTGGTCCGGCTGCTCTCATTGTCATCTGAAAACACGCCACTCAGTTTGATCTTACAGCACAATGGAAATCAAATTTGTTGAATAAGATTCCCAGACAGGAAACTGTTAAATAAACCAATCAACATCTCAGCTGGAAGAAACTAACTCTGACCAGCAAATACACAAGACAAAATCAATACATTATTCCCAAAATATTTCATATTTATATTCTTATTGATTTATTTTTACTTTAAAAAAGTGAAAAAGAGGAAAACTCTGGCATTTGGAGTTCTACACCTTCATTTAGAACCTAAACACGACACGAGGAAACACAAATGTGGACAATCTTAAAGCAGTAAGATGAACATCTGCAAGATAGTAACAAGTAAGAGTTTTATATAGGATTAATAAAAACACTTTTATTTAGTTCATAATGTAAATAAAATGTTTTATTTTGTATTAAAGACATGCTGCATGGGAACGGATAAGTTTAAACATGCAGTTCAGAAATCGTTAGTGCTCAGAGAAATCTGACTGTTTCTATACAGCACCGTGCAAAAGTCTTGAGTCATCTGCCATTACTTCCTGTTTTCCCTCCAAGCAGCAGGATTTTTCATCCTCTTTTAAATCAGTTTTATTTTGGAGTTTTTCTTTGGACTTTGGCTCTTTTTTCCTTCATTTTTCAGTCCAGTACCCGACAGTATTCAGGAGAGTGTGTTTTTGTTTGTGTGAGTTAAATCACTTCTTTGCTTTACTGACGTTCAGATGATGTTCAGTTTTTTTAGTTAATCTTCTTATTTTTAGCGCATGAGTCAAAGTTCAAAGACCTTCAGAAGTGACAAACTCTCCATCATGACCACGGCAACAATGTCTGGTTTCTTAAAAGCAAAGTACTGTGTAAAGAGACGCGGGAAAACTCAAGACTTCTGCACGTCAAACATGAGACCAAGAAACAAACAAAGACATAAGCCACGTTCACGGACTCCTTCATGGACAGTTTGTTGGTTTATGTTAGAAATTTTTGGGTCTCACCATGTTGTTCTGCCTCTGTTGCTCCTCCATAATAGATACCTGACTAACAGAGGGCATGCCCACCACCACAGACTGGATGCAGGACAGATCAGATAGAAGGATAAGGGAGGGGGGGGGGG
>SSNP01000037.1:297015-398996 GCA_006937955.1 Pachypanchax playfairii
GGGGGGGGGGTTCGTGGTGGCAGTAAGTTGGAAAAAATAAATAACAGAAGAATGGAGGAAAGAGTTACCAGTAAACATGCAGCCAAGGTGCCTTCAACAGGCTGTGAGAAGGAAACAGGCACGCGCACACGGTGGATTTATTTACCTGCTGCTGGACGTTACCGTGGGAAACGGGAATGGGACCAGTGGGTCTGTTCAAAAAGTTCTGGTTGGGAGGAACTTGACCGGGCTGCATCGGACCCCCTGCTCCACCCATTTGCTGTACAAAAACACAACACAAACAAAAATGCATGAAAGTATTTTAATGGATTAGTAAGTGAATTTAAAAAGAATCCAGGTTTTTAAAACAAGTGAAACATTCTGAAGTGATCAAATGTATGAAATCTAGAAAACAAGATGTTAAAATCTGAGTGTGAACAGAAGCGAACACGGGAAGAATGTTCAGGCTGGAACTCCATCTGTACTGGACTACTGCGATATTCATTATTTTGTTTATTATTATTATTCTGTTCAGATTAAATATCCTCTACAACAACATGACATAATATTATTTTCTCTATAATTATTTTAAATTGTATTATTCTGTCTGTCATTTTGTTGAAATTGAAAGTATTCTGTAAAGTTGATGTGACAATCCGTGACACACAAATATTCCACAAGCTCAAAGAAGACGATGGTTGTAAAAGTGTAAAATTAAGGCAGCATTGTATTTTGAATTTAAAAAGCTTAGACACGTTTTTTTTTCTTGGACATGTAATTTTGTATTTTCTCGCATCTGTTTCAAAGCTACAAACATTCATTATGTTCAGTCTTAATTCTGATTTAATTACAACAAATGAAGAAAATAAAAAAAAGAGAAGGTAAAAATGATGAAACTTTGCAGTAACGTGTACATGCAGTTATTGTTTTAAAGAGGCCATTTCACACAAATTTCAGGACTTTGTGATTATTTCTTAAGTATTAACCAGTAATTTGCTGGACTCTGATTGGCTAACAAACTAGCCTATGAGAGCATGATATACTGTTTCCTGCCCCTCTGCGCACAGCAACAGCCCACCGAGTCTCTTCTGGTTTGATACGTGTTTATGCTAACAGCTTTTAGCCAGCAGCATGCTAGGTGTGGTTTCAACGGCGGGAGCTGATGAATACTAATGAACAAAGGAGTTGTGACGAAACAAATACAGGCTGTCCGAACTCAGCAGAACTCGGGTGTTATCGCCACCTGCGTAGTTTGAGAGATTAAAACTGAAAGAGAAGTTGTTGACCTGTTTTCACACCCACTATGAAGGTAAGAACACCTGTGGAGCTAAAATATTCACCAGAAACCTCAGAAAAACCGTTTTTAATGGAAAAGGCCTCTTTAAGTTAACAGCTGATTCCTGTTAAAAACAACCTTGAACATCTATCCAGCGCTTTACACTGTGACAGTCAGCCGTTTGGATTCACTCCGTCTGCATGCATTAAATATATTTACACAACACATATTTGCTGTATGTAATTGGCGCTTACTGTGCCAACAATGCTGGAAGTGTGTGAGTGAATCTTCACCTACTTTGGCAACGAGCCAAAAAAAGCAAAAACAAACAGGGAGGATAATGTAGATTTAACTTCAAGCACCAACTGCTGAAGTGTTTGTCATTTCCGATTTCACAGTTTAAAACAAACTACAGTGTGATGACTACTTCTGTTCGTAGAATCTGGAGAGGAAAATTCCACACAATGTGTATTTAAATACAAGAGACTGTAACAGGAAGGAAGGAATCCTGGTTTAACCCAGCAGGTTCTTAATATTCAGACATAAAGCACCTAAACTCTAATCCGTCATCCTGATTCTTACACGTTATCTGCACGTTCCTTTAGTTTTAAAGGAATCTGGGAGGATTTAGAGTTTTCTGGGTTCTGCAGGTGCTGCGGCGGATCGTGTGTTTCCACACTGAGGGAGACGCAGAAGGGGGAATGAAAGGCGTTTCATCTCCACGCCGAGCCAAAATTATTAACTTCAGGCTCGGGGAAGTGTGATGGAAAAACACCTTCACTCATCCATCTTACTGAATCCGAACAATTCACCGTGGGATTGTGCTAATACAGAGTACGCTCTCCGACCAACAATCGTGGTGAAACACAGAGCTCTGGGTGTTTAAAGGGAAGTAATAAAACAGCTACTTGTTTCTTCTCTGCTGTGTATGATTCATCTTCAACCTAGTAACCTGTACGATCCCGGATGAAGAGCCTCCATCACTTAGAAAGGAATAATCTTTAATTCTGACTCGAACTGCAAAACTCATTCCTGAAGAAAGCCTCTCCGGGGCTTTGCACGGAGAAACCTTAACTACTGGTCCAAATTGAAATTTTAATTACGTTAAGATTGCTGTAGCACTTCCTTATTAGCGATGCAGCATTGAATATGTGATGATACACAAGAGGCAGGGGAAAAAAGTCGTCATTAAAATTTCATGTCTTCTGCCTTCTCTAAACGCCCTGATGCTCATACGCACACGACTTACGAGTCACATATTGAGCAAATGTGCTTGTGCAAAGACATAAAATTAACAGGATGAGTAGACGAGCGCCATCAACCCTGATGAGAGCAGAGCACAATGAGGAACGTAATCCAACTCATGTAAACTCAACAAGAAGCTTTATTTTTAAAGAGTAACACACTGCTCGCCTGGCAGGTTGTTGCATTGTTCGGCGCTCGTGCGGCGCCTCTCCTGCAGCCGTGTGATGGAAGAGACAGCTAATCCAGAGGACACGATTTAAACCTCCACGTCTGTGGGGATGAACATCAAAACAATGAGCCTCGTCTTCAGATTTCCTTATCGTGCCCCTGAAGATCCGCACATGAAGTGAACATCTAAACAGCCTGAAACATTTATACTCGGCTGTGTGTTTTCTTTAAAACGACCTTTTCCACACTGTTTGAAACAGCCCAAAGTCTCGTTTTTTAAGGGTTAAAGCAGAATTTCACAAATGAACATGTTTTAAAATATGTTCTGCAGAGACAAAACTAGTATAAATATTTGATGTTTTTTTAGATCCAGTGAAACGACGTTGCACTGCAAACCTATCTTACAACAAAATGACTTGCTGCCTGATAAATAAACTCATGATTGAGTTTAACTTTAGAAACATAAGAAACTTGTTGCAGGTGATGTTGCACAGAGTAAACGGGGGGGAGGCTCTACAAACACAGATGCTGCTGGTAGTTTAACACACATACAAAGTAATAACACATAATAATAATAAACTAATTCACAGCATACAACAATTCTTTTAAAATAGAACACGTTTTTCTGATTTTTCATTTAATTTTAAGTTGAAATTTGAACATGACTGAATAAGAAAACTCTTCTTTTTTCTTCTATTTTTCTAAAGTTACATGTATTTATGGAAACCATCATGACTGATACACTGTTATATTGAAGCATTTTAGCTGCATGACGGATGAAAACTCTTTCTGATGCTCTTCAAATGATTCAAAAGAACAAAATTTCTTCTATATCTGATATTTAGTCCAACTCTGTTATAGAAAAACCATCAGTGAACGTAAAACTAACAGCTTCGATGAGGCCTGCAGCTGCTCCAGATTACCTGCTGGATCTGAACTCCACACCTCATCCACATGCTAAAATCAGATGACATAAAATGTTCTCCTGTGTGACTTTCCATTCAGAACACCAGTAACAACCACTGGAGGCAGAGTTCAATTGAAAACACACAGATATTAAGTAACATTTCCATAACAACAAACCCTAACGTCTGAAACCAGACCTCAACCCTCCAGCGTATCGCTATAATTCCTCATCATCATCCTCTTTTCTTCCAATCAGCCCAAGTTCCTCCTCCTGTCCCCACTCACCGCTCTGTGCTGCTGGACCTGCTTGTGGTTGGTGATCACTTGCCGGATGCCATTAACAAAACCGCTCTGGTCGTTGGGGATGAGGCCCATGAATATTTTCTTCTTGGAGGAGTAGAGCAGCATCAACACCCGCACTTCACACGGTGAAGTAGTGTGGGGAAAGTGGACACAACCCGCCTGCAAAGAGGGTCACAGGGTAGATTAAGACCCTGACATGGGACCAGGCTGTAATAATGTGATGAGCTCATGCTTGGGGACCTAACCTACTTCAGAGCTCCTCTGCCCAATCAAACATATCCGCTTTGTAAATTGAATGCAAATGGTATTAACTTAATTCATACTGTGCCATCGCTGGGCTGTAAATCAAATTCCCCAGAGAGGCAGAGCTCAGCTGGACTAAAATCTTTTAATTCCTTTCCTGTTTCTCAGAAGTATTTCCTGATTAACACTGTATCACATCGAACAATCTATATAATCATGGCTGCCTTTTGCAAGAAAACATTTTGGTATGAGATGATGACAAATTTTATTTGAAATATCTGGCTTGAAAGTTACAAATTCAGAGGCCAAAAAACTCCTGGGTCTTTATAATGACGGTTTTATTTTTAAGGCCCCCTTGTGGACAGAGGTGGAACCTGCACTCCCACTCAACCTGCAGACATGAAGGGAAAGAACACGCTAACTTCAGACAGGAAGGCTAACCTTCACTGAAAACTTACAAAGCCATTAGCCATAATGCGGTACAGGCCTCTCAGCGACTCCAGGTCTTTGTTGGTGAAGAGAAACTGAACCATTCGGGAGTTTCTGAAGAGATGCCCTAACGTTGTCTACAAGAAAAACAAGCAGAGAAAGATTTTATTAGGCATCATTAAAAAAGAAAACTGCTGCAAACAAAGAATCAGATTAACGTTTATGAGCCTGAACAAAGAATAAAAAAAATATTCTCACCAGTAACTGCTGTGGAATCAGCTGCATGATGAGCTTCTGTGGCCACTGCTCCGTGTTCCTGTTGAGACGAGACGTCTGAGTGTGCATCAAATCCCAACTCGCTGTGTTTGTTGCTACAAAATGTTGCAGTAGATTATGACGATATTCAGTGATGCTGCTCGTTTAAACCCACAGAATTTTACAAGCTCTGACAGACGACATCCAGCAGCTACCTGCAGGTTGACTCAAACTCTGTTACAGCAGTAATATAAAGCAGCACTTCGGTGCGTTAGCCTCATCAGTCCAGCCAGGCATCAGAAATCTTCCTGTTACTTTTATTCTGGTTTATTTTTGGACTGTCACACAGAAACTGTTTCTTCAACCTAAAACAAATCTTGTGTCAGAAGCTGAGAGGAATCCATGTTTTTATCTCCTCAACTCTGCACTTCACTAACAATCCTCGTACTTGTTAGAACAAAAAAAAAAAAAAAAAAAAAAAGTTAATGGACTTCAATTAATCCAGAAAGTATCTATGAGGCTTTTAACCAACACCAGACAGGAAACGCCTCTTACACCCACGTTTACACTGACTCAAAGCCCATTTTATGATTTTAATGTTCCCTTTTAGAGATATACATAGATTCGAACCAGCCGAGGGCTCTGACCTTTTAGAGGTTCTTAACCTGTCAGTGAACTGAAGATCAGCTGATCAGAAGCTGCTGATGGAACCAGCTCAGGCTCTGGAGTACGTTACCTTTTCCTTTATACTGATTCCACACTATCCTTTAAGGATCCTTCAGTTACGGATGTTTTTATTTAGACAGGCTTTTAATAAAACAACGAGCTGAACTGTGAAAGTTTTTATCTGTTTTATTACTATTTATTACTTGTCTTAATCTGGTTTTACTTGGTTTCTATTGTTTGTATATTTTTATTTGAAAAGCACTGTGTGGTTTTTCATGTATATTATTATTATTATTACTACAATTGAGCAGAATTTTGTTGAATGTTGTCTGAAGCATCTCGATCTTTCCATGTATCACGACAGATCCTCATTTTTCATCATGTGAAATGTATCTCCATGACGCCGACACATGATGGCAGCAAGTGACTGGAAACGATGGATCCGAATCATCGGGGGTTAAATCTGATGCTGACAATGTGCCATGACATAAAACTCTGAGTAACAAAACGAGGATGTGTAGTGTGCAGACGAGCAGAACCAACTTGAAGACACGTAAACACGCTGTCTGAACTCACAGATTCTCTCCTTGGTTGACGTGAACTTGACACGGCAATGAACGAGTCAGTTTGGTGGTTGAATCCATAGACGAGGCTTTAGGTTTCTGCAGGGAGGAACATAGAGAACAGATAAAATGACAGCTGTCAGAAAAATAAACAAAACCTTTAGTGTCTTACAGAAAGATTGATTTAGAAGATTTCTAAAATCATTCAGTTGAATCTTAAACCAAATTAAAACAAGCTGATGAGACAGTGAATTTAAACAGTGTACATCTTTAATAAACATTCTACAACATGTTCTGGGACGGATTTAGGACTTGAACAACACCTAAGTATAATTAGAGAACATTGTTGAGGTAAAAGACATGTAGTCCGTCCTGCTCGATCCTTTTGTCACTGACCCCAATCAGGACAAGCGATTACAAAAACTCCTGCCAGCCCTCATCTGCAGGGAATCAATACTGGATAAATGATTAATCAATCACACATTAGTCAGGTCTACTGTACTCAATTACAGATTTATAGTGGCAAAGACAGATGGGTAATTTATTTTAAGTGCTTGCTAAAGCAAAAAGGACACTGAGCAGAGATGTAAAGAGTAACAAATTAATCTGTTTTAAATCAGGGGGGAATTTCAAAGCGTGTTAATAAATCTTTTAGACAAAGATTTCACACTGAAATTCAGCCAACGCTTATAATATCACTGTCCTCTGTGAAAAGCCAAGTGTGTTAGCATTCCTCATCCTTCCAACAACTGTTTTCTCCAAATGAGTTTTAATTTCTGCGGTATAATTATTCCCAAAAGTACGTATTTCTCCTGGAAATAATCAATTTCTAAAGATAAAACCAGATGAATCAGCCAGATGAGAAACCTGATTAAAAATAATGTTTCATGCTCCTAATTTAACCATCAAGGCTGTTTATAACTACACTCCTTTTTATACTGATTTAGATTTCCATAACTTATTCTTATTTCTAAAACCTTTAACTGACTTCAATAATTCTGACAAGACAGAAGAGGGAGGATGAGACAACAGTCGATGGAGGGAATTGATCTGAGCCTCACCACCAAACAAACACGTGACGTCCTCATGTGTTTCACACTAAAACCATCAACAGCAAATCTGTTGGTTCCGCACAGCAAGTCAATATAAGATCGATTTAACCAACAAAAATCAGACAGCAAAAAAATGTGCCATTAATTATACTATGTATCAATCAATAACAATAATAATAATAATAATCTTTTAGAGAATGTTGATTCTCTGACTGCTGAGACTTTGTATGTATACAAGATAAATTACAAAGTTCATAAAATGCTTTTAGTTTTATATTATTTATGGAAAATTTGGGATTTTTTTCAGCTCAGTCTGAAAGAAGTAAAATCAAACTCGAGACTTCTTAAAAATGTACATTTTACTCAAATGATTTTGTTCCTGAAGTAAATGAAAACATTAAAAACAAATGTTCAACAAGTAAGAAATAAAAAGTAAACTTAATTTTAATGACCTTAATTCTTAATCTGTAGCGTTTCATGTGGAGTCGGTTCTTTGTGACTAAAACAGCTTCAAATGAGAATTTTGGACAATTTTTGCACATTTATGATGTCAGACACTGACGTTAGATCAGAAGCTCTGTCTCCACTTTAATTCATCCCAAACACGTTCTATCAGATTAAGATTAGAACTCTTTGCAGACCCTTCAGGTTCCCCCAAACCAAACGGGTTCATTCATGTCTTTTTGGCTCTATTTCATGTTCTTGTGTGCAGCCATGTTGGAACAGGAAGCTGCTTTCCCCAAACTGTTCCCACAAAGTTGGGAGCATGGAATATTCCGAAGTGTCTCTGTATCTGAAGCATTAAGGGTTCCTCTCGCTGGAACTAAGGGGCGGAGCTTAACTCCTGAAAGACAACTCCAAACCATAATCCTTTCTCCACCAAACTTTACACTCGGCCTAGTGCAGACGGGTAAAGGAGTTCTCCAGGGAAGCTAAATTCACCACTCCACCAGTCTGGAGTCCAGTGGCTCATGATGTGGTGCAGCTGCTCAGCCATGAAAAACCATTCTACAACACTTGGTCAGCATCATTCTGGAGCTCTGAAAACCACATGAAGTTTGGAAGTCTGTAGCAGCTGATTCTGAGAACACACTTATTTATGGGTTTATTGTTTTTATGCGCAGTGTGAAGAACCTAGAAAACCTGCCTAATGTTGCTTCGGTTTAGGTCAAATGTTCATAAATACCTAAACATATTTTTTGCTTTACCTCCTGCCACTCCAACACACCAGTCCACGCCACAACCTTGTTTGCAACACCTTGAGGTTGTCCAATTGCATTTGTATTGCCTTGACCTCCAGCAACAGCAGCCTGTAAAAAAAGAGTCTATGTTAGATCCATGACAGCGTAAACTTGTAGAAATGTGTATTTATCAGTTTAAATAAAAACAGATGAGATTCCAACAGTAATAACTTTGTAGATCAGAAGTTAATGTTTCCATTAATCACTACGATCTTCTAAAAAATGTGAACACTTTCTAGTTTTGGTAATTCAGCAGTGATCACATGTAAAATTGATGTTCAGCAGATATTTAACAGTTTACCAAGTGAAGCTTTTTCTAGCAGCTTTGAATCCTGGTAGGAGCTGCGGGGGCTGGAGTTTATTCCAGAGATTCCAGACTGAGAGTAGGGGGAAACCTGAAACTCTTTTAGCTCATATTAGCTTGCACAGTACACCTACGCATCAACACTGAAAACTGCAATAGAAAGAAAGATATTTCAAGGCTAACATCGTCTGTGTGAACATTTGTGCCATTAACATTTCTGGCTCAGTTACTTCAGGCCCCTAAAATAAGACTCTGCCCAGTGAAAACAAGAGAAGTAGCTTTTATTTGACTCATCCTGGTTAGATATAACTCACCATGTTTGGCTGAGGTGGGGCCGTTTGCTGATTGGCTGTGGGGGGCTGCTGAGGTTGCACGGGTGCTGGCTGATTGGGCACTGGCTGTCCTGCAGGTTGGACAGGCTGCTGAGAATTTGGGGGAACTTGCTGTGGAACCATTGGCTGGTTTGCTGGGGTAACTGGTGATATGCTGGGCTGACTGGTCTTCATTCCAGGGACTGAAGGGAGGATTGACTGAGTCGGATATGGAGGACCTTGGGTAACCATTCCTGTAACTGAAAGATAGAGAAAAAAAAAAAGAATAGAAATAAAAAAGGATACGTTTAAAGCTTTATAAAGAGATTAAATATGTAGCAATAACTAAGACATGTTTTATTTTAAACAGAAACAAATGAAATCTTGCTTGGATTATATTTAAAATCTACTATAATTACGACCCTGCAGTTATATGTAGTCCAGCAAGAACTTATAAATAACAGAAGCATAAAAATCAGAATATTCATTTTATCTCTGCAACATGGTTTTTCAGAGACAGACAGAAAATAATCTAAGAAACAGAAACCCCAAACAGAACATAAACACAAACAAATACAACTACAAGTTTGGCAAAAGCGAGCTGTTCTCAAAAGCCTCGAGTCAACTGTTAACTTACAACGATTCTTCTGGTTGTTGGCTGTTTCCACGGCCATCTGTGCAGCCACCTGAGCAGCAGTCATGGAGGCCGCATTCTGCCAGGAAGTAGATTAAAAGAAGACAATGCCGGGGTGAATGTTTTACAGAGTAAACGTAAAGAACACATACTGAGACTGAGCCAAAAGCAGGCGGCTGGAGTTCATCTCTAGGGAGCCTTGAGCTGGTGGCAGCAAGCCCATTACCTGATAAGGGTGGGTTTGGGTAATGGGCTGAGAGGGCTGTGCAGATCCAGTAACAGTCTGGCTGCCAGGCAGTGGCTGAGGGGGGAGAACGGGTTTGAGCGGTCCAGGTCCTCCACCTGTAGGAGCTGTGATAGACAGAAAAGTTTAATGTTATAAACTAAACTTGCAATATTTTTCCTACGAAAGGTATTACAGATGATTTATTCACTGAAAATGTGAGAAAAACCTTTCACAACTGCTAACTCTTTATTTTAAGCTGCTCAAACTATCTAAAATAATTAATTTACAGCAGAACTGTGAAACAGAAATGAAGGTGTGAAAACCAACAAGCACACGAGCAGAAATGTTACTGAAGAAAACGATCCAAAATGAATAAAGACTACCACGAGAAATTAGCTGCTGAATGATGAAAAGCACAAACAAAAAAGATTCCTACAAAATAAAATAAAGCAGGCTTCAAATCAAAGTGTGTAACAGAGTGGGTCTGGAGATAATCTGGATTACAGCAGCTGTTAATCGACAACATCATTTAGAACATTCATAAACTACTTTACCTTTAATTATTCCAAAATAAATCAATTAAAAATTACAAATCATGAAATACATTTATATCTTTAATGTATCTAGCTTTAACATAAAATCTAATTAACTCATATGAGAGTATTTTCTTGTTAATTACAGATAAACTGTCTTTAAAGATGTTTCTCACCAGGAAGTGAGATCCCTCTGACGAGCACCATGTGGAACGGATCCTGACTGTAGTCGGGATGAGGTTCAACCGCACCTCCGACTGGAGATGCTCGTTCAAACAAAGCCCTCAGAGCGGGCAGTTTCCGAGGCGCAACAACAGAAAAGTGAATTCCTCGCTAGAAAAAACACAAAACCACTTACACAGTTAATCCCAAAAAAAAAAAAAAAAAAGATTTGTAATCCAGGTGCTACACAGTGACAGAGCAGATGATAACTCACATCTCTGATGATCTTAACCAAGTTGTCTGCTGTGCAGCCAGTGTAGCTGACACTCTCCACAGCAGGAAGCAGGTATGGAGGAGAATTACACAGCAGCACACACACTTTGTGGGTCTGACCTCTGCAACAGTACAAACAAAGATCAGAACCAAGATTCTCCTCACACTCCAGAAACACACTAACATTTCATTTAGCATTAAAATACTAAGTCATTTTAAAAATAAAACATTTCTTAAAACTTTAGACCAATTTTACTGGAGACTTCTTCAGATGAAACTGCAGATTAAGACTCTCATCACATACTGCTCAACAAAGTCAGTGTTTTCCTGAGAAACAAGCTCATACCTTTAGTGATCAGAGGTGATAAAACTCTAGTGTTAGTTTGGTTAAACGAATCAAAGCATTACAACAAATTTGAACATCAAAAGAATTGGTTTAATAACAGAAATGTTCCTTTACATTTGTTCTCTCATTTTTTTAAAGTCATCAAAAAGCTGCAAGGCCACAGAAAGTCCCTCTGCAATCAGGCTGCAGCTCTCTGCTCCACCTCCCATAAACCTGCGGAAAACCCAACAGAAACTATGATCAGATTCATATAACATGTTAAACATAAACATATTAAACTTTGTAATCATTTTAATACACTACTGGATGCTGTCGATCCATGAAACGAACTCAAAGGCGGAGCTAGTTGGAGCGTGACACTGAACATATGACTCGGGAGCACAGTCGACCGTGTTGAACACCACGAGACCGTACTGCGTTCCTCCATACTACAAAAACACAAAGTAAATGGATGAAGGTTGTTTTTTTACATTTTCCTTCTAAACCACCTCAGAAACAAATGGAAATAAGAACATGATCAGCTGATATTAGAGGAACACTCACGTCTCCACCAAAATCTGTTTCTGCTGGGGGTCCGCCATTGAAGTGTCTGTTACGTAAGATTAGAAAAAACAGAATCCTGATTAAATGAAAGCAGCAGCAGATTCAACAGCTTCTTACGTCTTTAGGCAGTACGTACTCAATTGCTGGAAGTATATAGTTTTTCCGTAGTGATTCAAAGTAAGGTCCGAGGTTTGCTGTTCCTTCAATGACAAACACCACGTCAGCCACCTGGTTGAAGGGTTTGCTGGAGGGCTCCATGGCAGCTGACCTGGGTAAAAAAAGGAATAAATAAACTATATATATCTATACTGGATGCATCACTGATCATCCTGGCCCCCGAAAAATCCTCCATCCATCCTCCATCCTACAGACTGAATGCCCCTACATCTGTGGTCATGAAATCCTTTGAAAGGCTGTTAAACCACCCGAAGTCCATCACAGGACCCTGCTGGACCCCTGCAGTTTGTATACAGGACTAACAGGTCAGCGGATGATGGAGTCAGTCAACGTGGAGCTGCATCACATCCTGCAACACCTCGACACTGCAGGGACGTTTGTCAGAATGCTAATCATTGACTTCAGTTCAGCATTTAACACCATCCTCCTGGAAGTCCTCCAGTCAAAACTGTCCCAGCCTCCACCTGTCAGGGGATCACAATCCTTCTGACAGACAGGAAGGTCAGGGGGAAAATAAAATTCAGCACCTGGACCATCAGCACTGGCGTTCCCCAGAAATGCTTCCTGTCCCCCCTGCTAGTCTCCCTCTACACAAACAGCTGTTCCTCCAGTGATCCATCTTTTAAACTCCTGAGGTTTACAAACATGATGGTCATCGGCCTCATCAGGGACAGAGACAAATCTGCTTACAGACAGGAAGTGGAACAGTTGGTTCTCTGGTGCAGTCAGAACCATCTAGAGTTCAACACTCTTAAAAACTGTGGAGATAACAGTGGACTTCAGGAGGAGCCTCCACCCCTGTCCCCCATTAACATACACAACACAGCTGTGACTGTGGTGGACACATTCAGGTTTCTGAGGACCACCATCACCCAGGACCTGAAATGCTAAAGAAGTTTAACCTGACACAGAAGATGCAAATGCAAATGTATCTCTTATCTCATGTGTGTTCATGTCTAACTCTGTCTATTTACATGTCTGTCTGTAAGTACAAGTGAACAAGAACCCGGTTCCTTGTATGTGCAATGCAAAAAAAACTAATTCTGATTCTTTTAATTAGCATTAGCTTGTGCAGAAAACGTCAGTACGAGAATTAAACTTTATAAATCAAACAGTCTTCATCTACCGTCCAGCTGGAAAAAGATATGAACCAACCTCACGGTGTGCTGCAGTCCGTTAAAGTCTTAAATGTACCGTCAAACAATCAGAATCAAAACTGAAAACACATCCGCGCAGCTAACATCACCATTTGTTGTATTTTCTGCGGAAGTGACGCCATGGCCGCCTCACTTCTTCGACGTTTTTATTTCAGCCCGGTGCTGCACATTTGTTACGTAATAGACTGTGTAACCTGTATCAATTTGTATTCTGTGTGATTTATAACGATTATTGTCGGCAATTATATTTTATTTATAGGCAACTGGAATTCATCCAACGTCTTTTTTGTTTGTTTATTTCTTTGTTTAACACATTGCATTTAGGAAAAAAGTAGTAGGCTATACAGCCATTTATAAATGGGCCAGATAACCTTGTATAATATTTTAAAATATAGATTAAACTTAAATTACATTGCTACTTTTTTAACCAGTACAATTAATTTTAAAATGGCATTTAATCTGAAAGTATTGGAAACAGTGCACCTCATAATGCACCCTATTATTATTATTTTTTTTTAAAGGCTAGTCCCTCTCAAATTTATCATGAAACTTGCACTTATTTTTTACTTCCCTCAAGACCAGAAAGGATCAGAGGAACCAAGGCCTGAGCAAATTAAATAAGTCAGTTCAAACATTTCTATCCTCAGCAGTTACCTGGTCTGGGGACAGAACATGGGAGAGATGTGAGATGGTGCCCAGCTCAACCATTAGACATGCAGGCAAAATGGAATGATGAGAGAACTGATTAATGTAAAACATAAAATATAGTTGTTTTTTTTGTTTCATTAGATGTGGCAAGTTGTTAAAAGAGACAGAAACTGAAAGGCAAAACATCACAAACTTTACACTATATGTTGTTTTACTGAAGAGAAATAATTTCTACAGTTTTATTGGACCTTAGTAAACCTTTTTGACTGAACACCCCACATCTAAAAATAATCTGAAGCTCTGGAAGGATGCAGAGTTCTAGATGCTGTTGATCCAAATCTCCAGGAGATGTCAGCAGGCAACTACAGTAAGTTAGCTCCTTATAACAGGAGCAAGCATACATCCATCTTCACGTCCGAGAAGCTCCAAACATAACAGAGATAATGACTGCATGCTTTTTTGTTTCTGCAAACCTTTCTCATGACGTTTGTCTTGGGATTATATAAAAAAAACTTTTCAAGTGGCTTCTAATGTGACTGAATATAAAACATCCATACAGTTAAATAGGTTTAATGCTTTTGTAAACCTGATTTTTATAATCTTTTTTTATACTTCAGTGCTATAAAGCAGTTCTCACACATTTACAATAGATCATCTTTTGTCATTTTTTATAAATGTCTGCTGAACCTCACATTGACTCACAGATTCTTTTCTTCATACCATCTATTCAGGATACCTACACATCCATGCACACATACTTCTATATATAGCACCTTAATCAGCAAGTTAACAAATCAGAGCAACATACCGGCGGCTAAATGTGTGTTTTGAATGCATGGGCACACTTTTTCTCATTGGTCCAACAGCGTTTGCTCCCCTGTGGCAGTGCCAGGCAGCTTGGTACGGCATTCAGCTAAGAAGCTTCAGAGCTCATCAAGCTCAAAACCTCCCACAGACACAATGCTCTTTATCAATTTAACCCAAATCCTGCAGAGTAAAACAAGCTGTGGGCTCAAGCAGCTTCAGCATTTGGGTGCTGGAATACAAGGCTGCTTCCGGCAGCTTATGAAGAAAGTTTATTTGAGGAAGAGTTTGTGCCCAGGGCTACCTCTTATATGTAAACAGCTAACCCCCCCCCCCTCAGAGTTGGGTCTTTTCCTAAATGATCAGAATGGCCAATTTAAACTACTAGGATAAACCGTAAATGTTTTTCAGTGTGTGAATGTGTCTGTATGCGTAGGCTTCCCTTAACTTAACAGCTCTGATGCTTTCTGCTGTTTGAAGATGTCTGTGTGTCTCATTGCTTTGAACTTGAACACATGCGTTGAATGCAGTTGCCAAGCAATTATAGAAAGTCTGCTCTTTGGAAGAGTCTTTGGACAGCTAGACAATGTTGGTTTTTATTTTTTTATGTGGTCAGACAATCACATAATAAAATATAAATAGGAAGTTTGATGCTTCTGAGCATCATGTCTGTAAGGTCCAGTTGGTTTGGTAGAAACAATCTATTTCCTGATCATTTTAGCCAGCTGGGAGGGCCAGATGGTGTCTTCACAACAGGTAATCTCAGCCAGCCTGCTGTTACATTTAGATCCTTGCAAGTGGGTTACCAGAGCTGTCCAGAACATTTGGGATACTGTGATAGTACCCTTCCCTGACAGTCTCGGGGGTCTTTTTTCTTTCAAGTCTGGTGCTGTGAAGTAAAAGGAAGGTATAAAAAAAGATATCCTTGAAAATGTTTTTCAGTGATCCATTTATGAATTTTGAAAAGTAAGTTGCGGTCAGAAGAAGCAGCGCTGTGATGTCAGAGGATTATTGTTCCTTGAGACAGAGTAGATCAGAGTTTGAGTCTCAGCTCAGAACAGACAAGTCACTTTATTATTTCAACACATTTTCACCATCATGGATTCATATGATTCCGGTTAAAGGTTTTAAATATTATTTATAATGTAGCCATAATAATCATGATGAACTGGTGACCTGTTCACTGTGTGAAACCACCTCTCGCCCAATGGCTGCCCAGCTCCCTGCGACCTGCACAGGAACAAGTTGGTAACGAAAATGGATGAATGTTGGAATTAAATGGTGAGTGGTTTCATTAAAAAGGGAGGGTGTTCCTTTAGGGCTGCATGGTGGAGCAGGTGGTAGCTCTGATGCCTTGCAGCAAGAAGGTCCAGGGTTTGAAACTCGGCTGGGGTCTTTCTGTTCATGCGTGAGTTTCCTCCCACAGACCAAAGACATGCATGTTTAACTGGACACTCTGAATTGCCTCCAGGTGGTTGTTTATCTCTGACTGGCCCTGTGATGGACTGGCGATCTGAAACCCTGCATCTCACTCAATGACCGCTGGAGATAAGTACGAGTACCCTGTGATCCTTCACATGGACAGAAAATGGATGGATGGATGGATGGATGGATGGATGGATGGATGGATGGATGGATGGATGGATGGATGGATGGATGGATGGATGGATGGATGGATGGATGGATGGATGGATGGATGGTCACAAAGTTTATTTAAACATGTCATACAGAGATGCAGATTTGATTACATGTGGATACTCTTGTCAAGAAACATGCAGCACCAAAGTGTCATTAAAATATATCACATCCATGTTTAATGATGCATGGGAAACCATGATCATCAAGGAAAAGTTATCATTTTGTTGTCGGCATTTGGATACCTTATGGTAAATTTCTCCTGTGTGAAACAAACAGCTCTATATTGTGCACACCACCTCCGGTGTCTGAGTTGCTCCCCCTCCCATCCTCTCTGCCTCTTTCAGCTCACTGAACTGAGTGAAATGTCTTTCCGACTAAATGATTTTTTTTTCACGGTGGGAAAGTTGCCATGGAGACAGCAGTCCCCCCCCCCAGCCCCTCCTCCATTCATTTTTCGCTCTCAGTCTAAAGCTGTATATATAAAGCCATGTTGGCGAGTTGTCACGTCTTTGTGTGTATATGTGTGTGTGTGTTGCTGTTGTTTAATTGTTAACACTGTCAGTATGTTGCAGGTGCCTCATTATGAGTGTGTCTATATACAGACCCATCCTCCTCTTCCTCCTCCTGTCTCAGCTTCCACACACATATGCACAGGTCCTGGCTGCAGCTTCCTCCTCTCTGCTTCAGGTTTTCCCATTCGTGCTCTCCTCCTCCGCCTCCTCTCTGGCATTCTCCTGCTCGTCATCCTCCTTCATTTGTTTAATCCTCTCCCACTCCTCCTCCTCTGTCATTCCCCTGCACATGTGATCTTCTTCCTCGGTCTGCTTTCTGCTGAAATGTTGGAGTTGCAAATTGCTACTTGGTGGGCTTTTTTCTCTAACGGGGGTAATAACCACATGACAAATAATATACAGTGGGGCAAAAAAGTATTTAGTCAGCCACCAATTGTGTAAGTTCTCCCACTTAAAAAGATCAGAGAGGCCTGTAATTTTCATCATAGGTATACCTCAACTATGAGAGACAAAATGAGGAAAAAAAATCCAGAAAATCACATTGTCTGATTTTTAAAGAATTTATTTGCAAATTATGGTGGAAAATAAGTATTTGGTCAATAACAAAAGTTTACCTCAATACTTTGTTATATAGCCTTTGTTGGCAATGACAGAGGTCAAACGTTTTCTGTAAGTCTTCACAAGGTTTTCACACACTGTTGCTGGTATTTTGGCCCATTCCTCCATGCAGATCTCCTCTAGAGCAGTGATGTTTTGGGGCTGACGCTGGGCAACACGGACTTTCAACTCCCTCCAGAGATTTTCTATGGGGTTGAGATCTGGAGACTGGCTAGGCCACTCCAGGACCTTGAAATGCTTCTTACGAAGCCACTCCTTCGTTGCCCGGGCGGTGTGTTTGGGATCATTGTCATGCTGAAAGACCCAGCCACGTCTCATTTTCAATGCCCTTGCTGATGGAAGGAGGTTTTCACTCAAAATCTTACGATACATGGCCCCATTCATTCTTTCCTTTACACGGATCAGTCGTCCTGGTCCCCTTGCAGAAAAACAGCCCCAAAGCATGATGTTTCCACCCCCATGCTTTACAGTAGGTATGGTGTTCTTTGGATCCAACTCAGCATTCTTTCCCCTCCAAACACGACAAGTTGAGTTTCTACCAAAAAGTTCTATTTTGGTTTCATCTGACCATATGATGTTCTCCCAATCCTCTTCTGGATCATCCAAATGCTCTCTAGCAAACCGCAGACGGGCCTGGACGTGTCCTGGCTTCAGCAGGGGGACAGGTCTGGCACTGCAGGATTTGAGTCCCTGGCGGCGTAGTGTGTTACTNATTTTTCGCTCTCAGTCTAAAGCTGTATATATAAAGCCATGTTGGCGAGTTGTCACGTCTTTGTGTGTATATGTGTGTGTGTGTTGCTGTTGTTTAATTGTTAACACTGTCAGTATGTTGCAGGTGCCTCATTATGAGTGTGTCTATATACAGACCCATCCTCCTCTTCCTCCTCCTGTCTCAGCTTCCACACACATATGCACAGGTCCTGGCTGCAGCTTCCTCCTCTCTGCTTCAGGTTTTCCCATTCGTGCTCTCCTCCTCCGCCTCCTCTCTGGCATTCTCCTGCTCGTCATCCTCCTTCATTTGTTTAATCCTCTCCCACTCCTCCTCCTCTGTCATTCCCCTGCACATGTGATCTTCTTCCTCGGTCTGCTTTCTGCTGAAATGTTGGAGTTGCAAATTGCTACTTGGTGGGCTTTTTTCTCTAACGGGGGTAATAACCACATGACAAATAATATAAATGATAAAAATAAAGAGAGATGAAGCGAAGGAAGGAGGGGCAGATGTGGGAGAGTAAAGAGGACAAGCAACTGTGCTCTATTTAGGCAACACATAGCCACAATAAAGAATTTATGGCAAAGTGGCTGAATAATTACACACGACTTAATGCACAGCAGAAAGGCAGAGGGCGAGGTGCTTAAAAAAAGTTTGATTCAGGCCACTTCTGCAGGTAGAGAACATTTTACTCCTTTATACAGGATTCACATAAAAAGGGCCTGAAATGTAATATTTGAGGAATACTGCCTGGGGCTTGTTGCTGGTATTTATCATTTTTTACTTCCCAACCCAGTTAAAAGAAGTCAAAAACACAAGAGTGGATGATACATATTCTTTATTTCCATCATGATTGCTTCAGCTACACTGATACACATTCACCGAAATCCTGTGACCTGAAGTTTCTGACCTGACTGAAACAATCACCCTGACTGAATCCCTCACTCAAATTCTCACCATTAACTAATAAAAAAGTAAACTTATTGAACAAGTTACATATATAAAAAAAACTGCTAAAAATCAAAAGGAATACCAGTTTGAGCGATAAACACGACATAAACAATGTTATTTCGTCATTGCTGTTTTAGACAACAGAGATAAACAACCGCTCACTCTCCATTTAGTCGTCATTAGTAGTATTAGTATCAAGTTCATTGTCAGATTTTGCTTAAAGCATCACTTATATAATTTTTGTTGCATCAAGTTGACATCATTCATGTTAATATAAGCATGCAAACATGTTTCCCCATGACCATTCAGGACTGCACGAACAAGAACAGACAAGGTTGGAAGGTNGGGGGGGGGGGGGGGGGGGGGGGGGGGGGGGGGGGGGGGGGGGGGGGTGGTTTTCACAAACAAAAAGAAGGCAGACAAGATGGAGGGATGGGAGCTGGAATGATGACTGGGGAGAAAAGAAAATAGAGCGGGAAATGGACGGGTGAGGTGGGGAACTGGAGCAGGAGGAAAGGTGGAAAGCTGCTGGAGGACAGAAGGAGAAAATGAGTAATCAGACAGTAATCAGACAGAAACAAAAAGACAAGTGAGGCTTGACAGAGGGAGGAAGAGAATAAGGGAGTGTACTGCTCTGCGATGAGCTTTGTAATCTTTCACAAAGCAGTAACACGAGCTAAAGAGGGTCGGACACAAGCGGAGAGAAAAAAGCTGGGAAAGACAGAGAATTATGGGGCCTCTGGACCAATAGATCAATATTTTATTGACTTATACAAGCTGATCAATCATCCCTCATCTGGTAGAATACAGTATATAACCTGACGTAAACCTGCTTTCTTTGATCCAGAGGTAAAGAGAAAGAAACCAGCTTCTCTTCTCCAAAAAAACACTCCTGTGTAAAAGTGTGTTAGTATGTGAGAGGATTACAGGAAAGTGGCAACAATAGCAGTAGCTGTAGTGAGGTGTTGTACTGTTTCGCTGAGGTTACAGTCGTATTAGCTGTGACAGGCATGGCTTTGTAAGTCTGTATCGGTTTACAAGGGAAGTGCAGAAATTCCAGGCGCTTGTTTTGTAACGACACCTCCTCCCTGCTGACTTTCTTTCAGGGGATCTAATTTTGTCATTGGCGATAAAAGACACATTTTCTTCTTTTTTTTTTTTTTTCCCTGTTGATTTTCATCTACTAAATATAAGCAAAACACACCAGCAGTTTTCATTTTCAGTCCCATCGGATTTTCCCTCAGACATACGATACACAACTTAGTGAAAGTACACAATCAACACAGTTAGTTACATCAGGAAAAGGGCTCAAGAAGAGAGGAGGGCAGCTGATTTCAGAGACAACATAGACAATTAAAACTAATGTCTATGAAAGACAGTGTTTTCCCACCTAGTGCAATGAGGCACAAATAGTACACACACACCTACACACCCCTATTCTCTCTTACACACACACAGACACACAAACTAAATGGTTTCCCTTTAAAGACACAAGACAGAAGACAAGTCTGGCTCTGAAACACGCTTTTTTAGTTTATGGATGCCTGAAATTCAGCGATGAAGACAGAAAAACGATGTGTAAGGTGGTAAGCACAGATACGTGTGACACACACAAGGTCACAGTGACTCACAGGCACACACACACTCACACAAGTACAAAACAAACGCCCACAAACACAGAAACACTCACTAATAAAAGCAACAGGGATGTGTGTCCTTCCGGAGTCCTGTCAGAGACATGATATGGACTTCTACACAAAAAATAAAATAGCAGTCAAAGTGTGACAATTACTTTTTTTTTCTTTGAGAAAGCAAAACATGAAGTCCTGGAATGGTAGAAAAATAAATGTGGTGATATCCTTCCTCCAGCAAGTGCACTATAAACGGATGCTGGTCCAATCCCGAACGCAGGTTTCAGTAAACCTGATTAGTCTCACTGGCGGTTTGTTCTGAAAGCTGAGAATGATCTCAGAGTCCACGTTTCTCAGATGCTCACGCCGTCTCATCCTCGGTAGACTGGAAAATGGCATGAATAAACTCCCTTCGTGATTATGTGTATTCTATCACACAAATAATAGAGTAAAATCATTAAAAAAAAAAAAAAGATACCAATGAGTACCATTAGGACTGAGACAACAAGCATGATGAAGACAAACACATTTCAAGGCTGCATAACATGCTGAGACCAATGAGTCTGTCCTCATTTTTTCACTCCTCTGACATCAATAATGACCAATGGACGTTTCATCGTCTTTCCTCTGGGCAAAATAAACAGGTTAACTCTGAAACCAGAGGGTACAGACCCTGTACAAGGCATCCAAACAGGTCTGAAGAATCCACCACAGATGTTTTGTCCTGTTAGATTTTACATGAGATGTTTGTTTTATACAGTACAGCATATACTGCACACTAACGTCGCAAAGAAACATAATTTCTTCTTTAGAGTCTGTACACGGGCACGAAGCTTTGGTCCTGATTGAAAAGACCATTCTATGATGGCTTTCTTTATTCTTTTTTTCTTGATTTCAAGAAAGAAAAGTTCTAGATGATATACACTAATCTGAAGAGCACATGAACTACACACATACTAGAAACTCTGTGTATTTATGTATGTGTGAGAGAAAAGTGTGTGTGTCTCTTTGCTAAATCCCTAATTTACACTTGACATCAGTTCTAAAGGTTCAGTGATGTGTTTGTAATGTGTTGTCTGACGTTCAAACTGTATCTTGTGATGGATGAAGTTGTATTGTTTTTATTTTTTTTCCTTCTTCCCTCCATCTCAGTGAAGACAGCACAAGAATTGGAGGTTTCATTAGTAGGAACAAAACGGCACTAGCAGTGTCTCCGCATCTTTGTCTTTGATGGAGAGAATTAGTCACAGATGAGAGGAAAAAGAAAAGGAAAGTCTGGAACTGTTGAGATGATAATGACCTGAGGAAAGAGAAAATAAGGAAGAAGAAGCAGATTAAGCACGTGTGAGATAGTGTGGGACAAGATAATATATAAACAGCATGCAGTAGTCTGTGGGGAGGAGGGGAGATGAATTACATAACCATAACATCTAGATTTTACAGATGCTAGACCCTTAGAGCTCTAACATCTGACAACTTTACTGCCTCCACTTTTTCCTGCTCTCACATTTTGGTCATGCTTTTTAAGACTTGACTAGATTTCCTGTGTTAATCTGACAGGAGAGCCTCTGCCACACAGAATCTGGATGTGGGCTGGATTTATAAAATCCACTAGTCTTCTCTGAATATTTTTTTTAACCTTTTTCCGTCTATTTGAGCATTAAAAAAATTAATCCAGATGAGAATGCAAGAATTTAAAAAATGTTGAAATACATATATTTAAATGCCGGTCCAGCAGGGGGAGATAACGCCAACCTTGATGATAGGTCACGATATCAAGGAATGACATACGGAGAATGGCAAGTGATCCTTGTGAAACATGTGCAGAATCTTTTTTTCTTTCATATTTTTTAATTTCACAATGTTTCCTTTTTACTCTCAGTAGTTAGTTTCAAGCATGGATTCAAACTTTACTGGAAACAGGACAAATTTAACAAAAACTGTGTTATTGTTGTTCTAGTTTTTAATGAGTGCTCAGTGCACAAAGCTAGGGGCATGTGCAAAATTAGCTGAGCACCATAATTTCTCTAAATCTCAGTTTGACAAGTCTACAAGGAAAACATCAAAAATCTAGAAAGGCCCTTGGAGAACGCAGACCTCAGCAAAACAGCTCAGTTCTCCCATATTTATTATAAAACCCCAAATTGACCTGTATTTATTTATCAAGCACCAAAACTATTTATTGTGGAGTTAAATGCAGATATGTTAATATATTATATCCATCCAGTAAATAAATATGAACATTTTGTCTGTGATTTATAATAATGCACCTTTAATCCAATGAAATGAACAAACAAGTTGCAAAGAAACCAAGTCAGAAGAGACTCACCGTTTTAATCAGAGTGGGGACTGTCCACCACAATATGTGGCTTAGGGGAGGACGCCGTGGTGCTCTTTGACACAAATGTACCAATTGCTTTTTCCTGTAAGAAATGAGAATTGTTTTCTCTTGGTAATTCACTGACTAGAAAAATCCAAATATATGAGAATAAAGCTGGTGCTAGTCTGAGCTGCACACACTGTAAAAAGTCAAACTGGACACAGTCAACCCCTTTAATATTAGTCTTACTCTCTTAAAACAGATTCCCTACGGAGAAGACAATCAAATGTTTTTATTTGTGCCCTAAAATCAGCTACAGAGAAAATAGTTCAAATGACAGACTGTGTTAAAGTGCTTTGGTTCTGTAATCGAATGTGTTTCATTAAGATCTCAATAAGTTGTGTTTAATTATGGAAAAGAGGAATACTATCCCTCCTTTAAATGCATAACACCTTTAAAGTGCTTCAAATCAAGACTCAAAAATGGGCTGGCGATAAAAACACGGTTATTTTGATGCAAACTTTAACTGTCCAAACATGTCAAACACGAGAGGAGGGAGTGAAAACATTTATATTATGTCTTTCACTTAATTCTATTAGTTAAAGTTCCGGTATGGATTACAGACTTCATAACTTCATATACAGTATTTGTAATGTATTGATACTTTATCAATAAATAATAGATTATTTAGATATATGCAGTGATAGCTGGCCATTCAAACTGCCCTGAATGTTTTTTATAACACCACATTAGGTTTTAATGGATCAACCTCATTCATGTGTACTGTCCATTCTCCTGAATCCTAAAAAAAAAAAATTAGAAATGAAGACTGAAGACTGAAGTCTGGAAACACTCATGCACGTGGGGGGGTTTCATTACGTTAGCTAAATTAAAGAGTGTTTTTCAATCAGAACAACTTCAATAATGTCAGTGGGAAAACACAAACCAATCATGCTTGTGACCTATTTAATTTTGACAAGAAACATTAATAAACTGGGTATTTTGAGTAATTAGTCCATTATGTTCCCCTAATTATCCAAAAAGCATGCTTGTAATTTATCTGATGCTTATTTGTGCTGTTCTTGGTAGATTTTAGTGACTCTTCGTGAACAATTTCCTAATTATTTCTTTCATTTCATTCCTTTTATTCATGAACGTCACACATAATTCTGTTCATATATTTAGCTGCTTCTGCATCTAAAACCGCCATAATGATGGATTCAAATCACAGACATCACTTTGGTTTTCATGCACAGCGCTGTCAGGAAATTGAAACAGCATCATGTGGTTATATTAAAGATGCTTGCAGGGATATATTTTCAGCTGACTGTGTGCTCACCTCGACAAGCTGATGCCAGTGCTCTATTGGTTTGCGTGGATTGGCCAGCATGGCCGTCCAGTGCTCCCTCCCAGGACCTTCAGCATCACTGCCCACACGACACATTCCTATAACCTCGTTATGACCGATGCTGACACACAGCAAGGGAAGAAAGGATGAGACGGACAGAGATGAAAAAAAAAGGGTTTAAGCAGAGACAGAAGAAGAAGAAGACAGCAGCATTTATCAACCTTGAGGAAAGATATTGAATTGTAGCTCAGACATACAGCTATGGAAAAAAGCTTGATATCAATGAGGACGCAGACAAACATACAAAAGCGCACACCTATAGAGACGCCAAATGCTGTGTCTACACAACATAATAGGGAGGCGGCGCATTTATACACAAACACATAAACCAGCCAAGTGATGCTGCAAGTGGCAGTGAGATAAATATTGGCAGGGCTGCACATCTTCCTTCTCCATTAGCATAAATCATGCTTATTCATGAGGTGCCATCCATGTAAAACAGGGATCATTCACCAGGAGGCTGACGCTTGGGGGGGTCGCCATCATGTTCAACACGACCACAACACCATCAAAATGCGACCGCTCAAAATCATCATCAGGCTGTACGCACAAAACATTTGATAAACAGCTACTTCACAATAAGCATGAGTTTCTTCTGAAAGCGCCTGGAGCATGCAAAGATATAATAACACCTCTGTTTGCTCACCAATCATAATCCATCACTGCGATGATGATGGATACGCTTTCTATGTTCTCATTGGGAATGTCAAACACCAGCGCCTCGTTGTACGTGGGATTCAGCGTGTTCTTCTTAATGGACGTCTTTCTCTTTTTTAGCCTTCGCCCATCGCATATCAGAGAGGCCTTCACGTACGGGTCTGCAGTTGAGACAGAGTGAGAACGAGACGGAGGTGACAGAAAGAAGACGGCACTGAGAATCATAAGGAGGAAAGAATAAAATAACATGAAAGCAGGGGAGGAAGCAGAGTGTGAGATAAGAGTTCACAGGTATCTGCATCTGTAACACATAAAAGCCATAAGAATCGAGTCATCCTGGCAAAGATGGATTAGAAACACAAAGAGAGAAAAGCAGCAGAGGATGAATCACTTTAGTTATGCATGCAACATGTGCAGCTCCGTGACAGCAGCTAGGAGAAATCCCACACCTTCACAATCCAGCTTTTATACTGCATGTCAGCATCTTACAACACTCTTCAGTCATGTTGGGATCAATGCTGCAATATTAACAGTCTGTAATCGGGTTGCTTTTCTTCTAGACATGACCGAAACTTTAACAGCAGCTGATTTTGTTGAAATTAAATCATAATGCAACTGTTTACTGTGGTCATTGGTGCATTTCTCTAGTTTTTGTAACAAATACCTTTGAAAATGATCAATATGTTTCTGTTTCTAAATGGACTCATTTACAGCGGTCTCATCTTTTCCTTCTGACACTTCAAATAGCTTATTAGTACAAACTCAATTCATTCTGGTAATTTTTATTCCATCCTGAGCAGATTTTGGACAACAGATTAAACCCGTGAAGTAGGCCAGCATTTTGGTGGTTCATGTCAAGCTACAGCTATTGCGATTTTAGAAGGTGAGGCATTCTTTTTTAGATATAAATTTAAAACGTTTTGGTTTTTATTTTTTAAGAAAAGCAAACTAGTTGTGGTTAAGTTGCAGCTAGATCAAAAATGGTCCAGAACCAAAGGTTCCAGGTTCTCTATGATATTCTAAAACATATATTAAATGTTCATTTCATGGCAAAATGGTGAGCATGTTACTATGTTAGTTCTTCCTTATTTATCTTTAGAAATTAGTTATAAATACCCATTTATCAACTTTTTATTGTCCTTTGTTCCACACAGGATTGACAACATGAATAAAGTTGTAAAAAATGTTTAAAGCAGGCAAATCGGACCTGGGCCACCCTGATCCCACCCCCTGGATCTGTCCTTGAATGTATCATATTGTTTTTATAATCACCCATAACTCTTATTTAGTGTTAACAATGTTTCTTCAATTTGAATTGAATTTTATTCAAAACATATTGGCATATTATATATTAATGCACTTTCTCATAAATTACAGCCTATTTATATGTATGACATTAAACTTTTCTCTTTATGGATTTATGACATTGTAGATTGGGTTGGTTATAAATCACAATCCAATACGAACAAACTCTCAGGTAAGTAACACGCATCTTCAACAGCTGCTTTTGAACTGAATCTTTTTCTCCTGCAAATAAGATTTGAATCAGACATGATGTGTGTGATTAGTTTACCTGAGAAACCAGTCAGATCCATGGCTTTGAGGTTGGTGGCCTTGATGACTGTAGCTGTGAGCCTGCCTGCAGTGGGCAGGTAACACAGCGAGAAATTAAGCTCCCCGAGATCAGCCTTCTCCTGTGGATCATTACATACAAACTTGGATCAGAAACAGAGCAGGGATGCTGTGATCAAACATATACTATATATATGGCATCAGAAATGGATTCAGTCTGAAAAAACACTAAAACTATGATTATCTGTGGCCTGAAAACAGCTACAGCTTTGACTGATGGCAGGTGACAGCAGGAGACTGAACATGGGCAGGCAGCGTCTTTAAGCAGAGTGAAAACGCCGTCACTGTAAACGAATCATGTCAATCTGTCAAAGATCCCAAGCGAAGCAAAGTGTTAAGTAGAATCAACGATTCCCCAGACTTCTTATTTCTTATCTCTCCCTCTTCTCCCATCTAGTGATCCTCTAGCTGTCTCAGTGGTCTCAGGGGGACCGGTGTTATAAAACTGCTGGTTTTCAGGTCACCCTGCGATGTGATGACTCGTCAGTGGCTTTGAGCCTCACGAATCAATACTTCCCAAAGTGAAACACTGAAATGCTAATGCTTTAAACTTATTTCATAAATTAAACCCCAATGCCAAAAAAATGTAAAGCTTTGATCTATCTAATTTACTAATAGCCTTCTATGAATATTTAACATCAATCTACTTGGACTTGGCCCAGTATAAAGTTTGGATGTGGCCAGCCGAGCCTTTCCAGTAATCCATCTGGACTCTCCTAAAGTATTTTCACATGAGCAGACTTTGAATTATTCTATAAAGTAGACCGTCTCTGTTCTATAGAGAATGTTCCAAACAAAAAAGACAATGGACCATTTGAATCTCTGAAAAAAAATCAATCAAATTTAGAAAACAAATAAAATAAGTGAAAAAGCATCCAAACTCCAAAGAAATACTTTGAAATATCCTTGGAATGTCTGAAGATATGTTGATTAGAATTTCCCTAAAAGATTACAGGAAAAGCTGCAATTTAGAAACAAAATACGAGCAGTACTAATAAAAACCTTATCAGTATAAAGATTAACAACAAGCAGAGTTTGTGTTTGATACCCAAACAACTTTAGGCATGTAGAATATGATGATAATGTTTTGATTTTTTCAGAAGATTCAAATCCTTTAACATGAGTCATCTACAAGATAATTTGACATCATGACAGTAAATCCAGCAAACAATCAGTGTATTTCAATCTGTACAACTAAATAAAAACACGGAATCTCCCGTTGATAATCTGGATCCTGCAGAGCTGCTTTGAGATTACATGATTCATCTGATGCAACCACAGTTTGGAAGTTTTATGTGGCTTCAAACAAGATTTAAAAAGAATGCACAATTTTAACATCTGATATTCTCTCTGTTATAATTTATTTCCCATATACATATTTTTCAATTAAAATAAATTTGATTTTAGAATTCTATGCAATTTTTTGGGTTATGCAATATCTTATTATGCATTTATTTGTATTCAAATAAAAATGCAAGCGTTAGATTGAAACTATTATTTTCTATAATATAAACAGTTACTGGCTTAGGTCTACACATCTGAGTCTTGGACCAGCTGCAGGAATTTAAAGTCACTATGAGGCTCATTCAGCTTTAACATAACAACATCTGCACTGAGCTGTTCAAGCATAACTTCTTTAGATTGTGTCTTACTGCGTGTCCCTCTACGATGTCCCTCCAGATGGGTTTCTCCCCGCTGCCCTCGCTGAAGTCCAGCAGGTTGTCCACCACCACCTGACCAATCAGATCGTGTCTGGAGAAACGATCGAAGTCGTAAACAGAGAAATGCAACTTCCTGGAATGTAACTCGTTCAGCGGCACGCCAAACTGGAACGTCTCGTTAAACACTGGGTTTAACGTCTTTCTGTGGACCTGAGAACATGACCAGAATTTATGTCAGTACTTTGGATCAGAACATGATATTGAGAAAATTCTGTCGCAGCACTGTAAAAAATTGACATAAAGGATCATATATTACAGCTGTCTTTTGTATAAGATTTTTTGCTAATTAGATCAAATTTTAAACATCTTACAATGTGTTTTCTTTAAGACTTTTAAATCTTTTTTACTCTTGTGTAAACATTTAGTTTCATATTTATCTGTGACCTGATAATTTAGCAGCATATTGAAGGCTAAAGTGTAGTATTTGGCATCTATTTTTAATTGACTAATGTCACTACATAAAATACAAATATGTATCTAATGGTTAATCTCCACAAAACCGTTTGTTTTAAAATAATTTCACAAGATATTTTGGTAAATTCTTCCCACAAACTCCTTCCCTGACTACTAATCTTATTATTTCCTTTGCACTTATTAAACAGTCAAAATAAAAGTATTTAAACTGCTTTTCCCATGTACTTTCATTTTTGCCTATATAAATTATACTGCATATTACTTTAAAATGTATCCATTCACACATCTGTTTACTTGTTTGATCCCACTCAGGGTTGCTGTGACCTATCTCCTGGTCATTGTACTAGAGGCGGAGCTACACCTGGGCAGGTTGCCAGTCCGTCACTCAGCCATTATAAGACAAACCAATTAAACTAAAATTCATGTTTTTGGTCTTTGAAACCAGAGAAAACCCACAAATTCACAGGAAGAACATGAAAACTAAGTGCAGAAAGGTTCGAGATCTACAAACCCAGGACTTTCTTGTTGCACAGCAACAGTGTTACTCATATATAACAGTGCCACCATAAGCCACTGACAGTCAATGTGCAGAATAATTAGGCTATAGTACATCTTTAAATAATCACTTATTTGAAAGTGTAATTTTTGATGGATTATTGTATTCCTGTCGCTGACTTGAGCCAAAGTTTTCGGCAAGAATTTTTAAAAAACCCTGCAAGATGTTTACAATAAATCAATGTTTGTAAAGATGCAAGAATCCTTTAAAAAGTACAATCTGTTCCATCAGACATTTTGATCCTGTCTCATGAAGAGAATAAATAAATAAATAAACAACAACAAACAAAAAACAACAAGAAGAACAGAGGATTCCCTCTGGATTTGTGTTTTTAAAGTCACAGAGTTTGTTGTCAAGGGACCTGCTGGACTTTTCAAAGTAGGTTTTCCAGCTTTTTATTAGTAACATGTAAATTAAATGATTTAAATGTTTATATATAAAAAATCCCTTTGGGGCACATATTTCAGCTATAATTAGCACAAATATTCGTTGAAAGCAGTATTTGTGTAACTGTGTTTTTTTTTTAAGTTTTGTCGTTGTCATCTTTAACATGTGTTTTTTCTTCCTTTTTTAACTTTTTGCCTGTGGCAAACTGCAAAACTCTTCTCCAATTGTGTTTGACACAAAGTAAAAACATAAAAACCATCAGCTTCTGTAAACCAAAGAGCTCCCAGATGTTCAAGATGATCAAGGATTTAAAAATCTGACTAATTAAAGAGTAAATCCAGACGAAAACATCAAAAATGTATTTTTATTTTTCATCTTTTTTTAGGGATGGAAACACAGAAACTGTAAGATTTGGATTAACGGCGAGTGAGATGTTAAATTGTGTTTGAGTGATGTAATTAACCTTAAACACAACGACTGACCTTGTTCCTCCATCAAAGAGGGAAAAGCGAATTTCATGTTTTCTTTTGGGAAGGAAAATCAAATCAGTCCTGCTGAGATTCAATCAATGAAAACTCAATTTAAAATTTTGGACAGGAGTTCTGTCTTTTAAACTTTTACAGCTCATATTTTGGGGAAATCTTTTCAAGCAGGTTCAGATTTTATTTGTAAATTTGTCTTGAACCACATCTGATCTTTACTATTTTCTAATTTACTGCTGGGATTAATTTACCATGAAAGTATTGGATGTGAATGTTGTTGAGCAACAATTTCAACGTGACACGCCAGTTCTTTTTGACAACTTTTGTCCCTGCGTGAGTGGGTCTGTCAATCTAGTTTATTAGCACTTGATAATTACTCGTTAGCTTTGGATTAAACGTGCGTCTGGCAGAGAAGCTGTGAGTTTAGAAATCAGAAAACAAGCTTCAGCATCTTTTTGATTAGTCAGTGTCTGTTTCTGTTTAACAAAACACTGGAGGGATAAAAGCGGTCCAAAATATAAAAGGTGTGAAAATTCAATGTTAATGAGGATGCAATTGAAATTAAACAATCTGTTACACTTCAAACAAAAGCGAAACCATATTATGCAAATGAAGGAAACATTCATGATGTTCAAAGGCTGAAGGAGCTTTTGTTACATGCAAGAGACAGTCACACAAAGAAGAAACCAGAAGGGAGATTTTCCTAACTGGTGCAGCATCATTGTCACTGGGACTTTACTTTTCAGACTGTCCCAGTTTATGTGTCTAAAGCTGACCCAGAGTTTTTCTCAGATTTTTCTGTTTGCTGTTCAAAAGTACTTGTGGTATTTATGGATATAGCTTCAGAAGTATAAGTGACTAAATGTTAAACGTCTCCACTGAGGATAAATTAGAGCAGAGAAGGAAATTTTTGAGAGCTAAGGGGACACACTTCCTGGTACAGAACGTCCTGAAATGTTCTTAAATTTTGACTCAACTGCCCTCAAACCCCAGAATAACACAGAGCAACAGAGATTCAGTGCCATGTAATAGTCTGAAGCACATTATACTGAATAAATTATGCCCTATATTAGATTAGATTAGATTAGATTTTCAAAACTGTGAAAGTTCTCCAAGATGAGCCTGAGTCACGTGAGCATTAGATAGAAAATGGACCTGGCTGAACAGAAAATATTTATTTATTTTCTTTTATTTTGAAGTTGATTTATGTGGAGTAATTGTTAGCGGTCAGTGTCCTACCTGCAGCTGACTGCAGTCAGGGTGAACTTAGTTTGGAAAACGAGAGGAAAATCTAATGAGAAAATCAAACTAACAGCTTCTCAGAGCTGAAAAAAATCAAAGTGAATATTCATCAAGTAAAACCACTTAAATTCAGAACTTTCTTTGCCGTGTAAGTAAAATCTATGTCAGATAATTTATAATCTCACACATGTTGCTAAGTGCACAGAAGCTGCCAGCTGTTGCTATTAATCAGACATTATTTCAATCTCAAAACAGCAACCATAAACTAATATAATGATCATAAAGAAGAATTTTTTAGAAGATAATTGGATATTAGACAGGAAGTCCAGGAGAAGTCAGCAGTGAAAGTACAACAATCCAAATACTGTTAACTTGCAAAAATTATTCCGTTTTACATAAAAGTACCTAGTTATGAAAATACAGAATATACATTTTGTTAAAACTAGTAAGGACATTTCGTGTTCTGAGATGTTTTAGAATTACTCTGATTGCAGTTTACTACAGGTAAGATACTGACTATATTCATAAATACTCCACACAACCCCACTTCAAAAATAAATAAATTCTTTAATAGGATGTCTTGCTACTGAGGTTAAAGGTGAAACAAGTGGGAGGCACCTTTGTCTGGAATTTCTTCTTCCTGTCTGGCAGTAAGTAAATCTTCACATATGGGTCAGAGAAGCCGTTGGCATCCTTCGCTGGCAGGTCCAAAGCTTTCAGTATCTTAACCACCAACTGCTCTGTACTAAAACAAGAAAAACAAACTGTATTAGAGATTCACAAGGTTACATAAAAGAAGATATAAAAACCTGAGCTTGTATGAGTATACACCAACACTTCATGAGCTTCAGACAGGATTAACCCACACAAACACACAAACACCTGTGCAGAACTTGTGCACACAAATTGGTGTGGGAGGTTCAGTGTCTCCAGAGCAAAGAGTGGAATGAATGTATGTGTGTGTGTGTGTGTGTGTGTGTGTGTGTGTGTGTGTGTGTGTGGGCTTGTTTTTCTGACCTCCTGGGGACCCGTTTCCTGACTTTTACTATCTTTCTGGGGTCCGAGGGTACTTGTGGGGACCGAAGCCTGGTCCCCATGAGGGGGACTCCCCTTTTTAGGGTTAGGGGTTAGGTTTATAGGTATGGTGTGAATAGAGTTTTAGTTAGTCTTAGGGTTAGTTATAGATCAGTAATGGTTAAGGTTAGTAAAAGGGTTTGGGTTAGGTATAAATCTAGTTACTAAAATCAATGGAAGTCAATGGACGGTCCCCATAAGGATAACAAAACACACGTGTGTGTGTGTGTGTGTGTGTGTGTGTGTGTGTGTGTGTGTGTGTGTGTGTGTGTGTGTGTGTGTGTGTGTGTGTGTGTGTGTGTGTGTGTGTGTGTGTGAGATCTCTGGAGCTGTATCATGGTTGCACTGTCAGCAAAGCTAAATGTGAGCTCAGTGAGTGCAGATGCAGCGTGAGTCCATGAGACATCCGTCCAAAGCTGAGCTCATTTATTATCTTTAACGTGTAAGTCTGTAATCACATGGTTCGTATGCTGGAGGGGATTATAGGTGCTGGACAACCTGCTCCTTAATGTCCAAAATAATTCCTTTCTCTATTTTATTATCATTATGGCAAATATAGGTGCTATTTAAGTTAATTAATAATTATGCTAAAAAATACATACTTAAAAAACGGACCTATTTGGCATTAGTGAGCTTATGTCAGCTGACCTTTAACTCAAGGCCATCATGTACGTTGGGCTCATTATGTTAGTGGCCATTAGGATGCTGCAAATAGACCGACTGCACTACCAACAATTGTTTACTTTACAAAAGAGGAATGATTATTCCTTATTTCTATTAATACTAATTATTTCAGCTGCGCTTTGAGCATGTTGTTTGGTTTTTTATGCAGCACACGTTTCCTTTGTGTTTGGGTTCATTTGCACTTCTCTAGCAGCCATTAGCTACTAGCTATTGATCACACTCCTGCTCTGCCAAAAAAAAAAAAACCCAAAAAGCTATGAATTGTTTTATACTTCTGTATTTCTGTTTTTCTTTGCATGTTTCTGTCATCATGAACACATTTAGCAGCTACCTTCCATTTTAGACACTTCGTTTCATGGTTTCATCTGTTCTCAGACTGATTCATGTAATTATAGTTTGAGTGAAAAGATTGATGACGGAGGTTATGTAATGTTGCAGTGCAAAGGTGCCCCACAGAGAGATGAGACACAAGCAGAAACAAAAGGAGCTCCACACGGCCACGAAAGGCAACAGAGGAGCATGAGTAAGAATGACACGTGTATGAGTTCTTCATGCTGCAAAGGTGTTTATTTAAAATACAAAACCACAGTAAATATAAGATCATTTTTATTTACATTCATTGCTGAATGAATGAAAAAGATTTTTTACATTTTTAATCAATTAATTTCATTATAAAATTCATTCTGTCTGGATAAAGTGGTTGTTAGACTGAATTTTGTAACAATAATGGATGTTTTCTAAAGTCCCTATAGCATTTCGTTAAAAACACACTAAATGGTTTAGTCCACATCTGCATCTGATCTGACAGGCCAAAGGAAAAAGTCACGTCTTTCCCCAAGAAAAAAAAAAAAAAATCAGGCTCCCAAAAAAAAAAAAGAAAGACAAAAAGGTGAAATGAAGTGGAAACACTCGTCTCTCTCAGCAGAGCAGCACAACCACAGTTTGAGATAATATCTGAGTGAAGGCAACATGTTAGAAGACTTTATTCTGACAAAATAGATTCATTATTAGTAGAATAAATTAATCAGCACCAAAAAGTTATTACAGCCAGTCGTTTAAGATACCACAGGCCCTGCAGTAACAACAGTTTAATGCTGGATCAGTATTTTAGCCCTTTTCCAGTAATCTGTCATGACACATTTAGTATGAGTGGATTTTTATAACCTCAGGACAGTAAAGATGCTACTGTCATCACGCTATCTGAAAAACACAGATCTCTCTCTGTTTTAGGCACAAGTGATAAACTGTAGCAATTTTAGATGCTTTGATTTGGTTTCTACAACAGCAAAGTGCATAATTTATCTCAGGAATTGTAATTAATTAATTAATATACAAATTCACTTTGTTGTGTTCTGAGTTTTTGAGTGGGTGGGTGGTATTAAGCCACATAAAGTTAGGGTAAATTAAAAAAAATCCAAATAACCTAATATGCACATTTTGTAGGCGTGTCAAAGAATCTTAAAAAAACATTAGAAAATTTCTACTTTCAGCAAATTAGGCAAAAAACAGCACATTTTTATAAGAAATCTAATAATGTAATAATAATAATTGTAACTTAAATCTAACAAGAAACTAGAATTATAAACTAAATCTGTGTTGAGTTTTCACAGTTTGTCACATTTAAATTATAATAATGAGTTTTCAGTCAGAATAATTTATAAATTATTGATAAGAAGAAAAATTTCCTGATCAATTTTACATGTTTAGTTAATGAATTACTAACACAAGGTTCAACTGATATTTTCCACCATTTTAATATTCAAATAATTGTATTACAATAAAACACACTGTTTTCTTTGGTGCTTCAAAGGCTCGACGGCAGAATTTAAATGCCTTAAATTCAAAATGCTTCTTTGTAAAGTAAAGATAAGGTGTATGGTCATAATGTTATGGCTGATTGTTGTATTTTTTCCATATACAGACTCCTTCTGCATAATAACAATCCAAGGAGATGTGAAACTATAAATATCCAAATGTTGGCAACAAAACAGCGCTGTAAGTATTTCTTTGTCATGCAAGCATTCAACACACGTGCATGTTGGTCCGTGTGCTTCTTCTCCATACAAACGCTCCACCACACAGTCATGGCTGCAGCTCTCATGCTATTTATTATGTATTTAATTACCAGATGAAGACGAGGACAGCTCGGAGGCCTTTAATCAGACCTCGTTAGACTGTGTCTCCATGTGTTAACGAGTCTGTCAGCACTTCATTTGCTGCTTCAGGAGGAGAACGTGAGCTTTGTGGCTGAGGGCAGAGCAGCGGGGCAAACGCCAGCAGTGACCCCAGCAGCGTTAACGCTCTCTTTACATGTGCAGCAGTCACAAACAGGACATGCATGTAACATCATCAGTCTGGACTAGTGTTTATGTTCGACCTACATTGACTTAATTTAATCAGATAAACAACTCTGCAGTCACATCGCATCAAGAAGAGGATGAACAGGGAAAATAGATAAAACTAAAATACTTATCATTAAACTCTTCATGACCAATCAGTGTGATTCATAACCAGATGTAGCGTTACAGGGAATAACCGAAGATAAAACGAAAAACAAAATCAGGCAGAAGTTCTTTTTCCTAATTGGTTTGAACTTTTCTTCATTTATTATGTGATACAACAAGCAGTTTCAGGATTTCTTCCACTCGCGTGTCTTATTACAGAAAAATATATGAGCCTGAACAAGATCCAAGGTTTTTACTCAATCCCAGAGGCATGCTGCAGAGAATACACCTAATTCTGCTCCAACAGATTTTCACAACGTATTCCTGGCAGACAATGCTGAAAGGTGGCTGTTATTCCCGCAGTGGAAATGTGTCAGCTTTTAATGGGTTTGTCAATAGAAATGCCTTTCCCAGAAGAACTTAGCAAGACTGACATTGTTATTCTGACTGTTAACACTCCAAACAGTGGGGTGTCACACATTAACATACCAATCTTATCACAGCTCTGGCGCTAACACATCTCATGACAAGTGTTTTCACACAAATGCCCACACTGGTTTTGCACCATCGCACACCTTTCTCTTTACCTTTGAGTTTGTTCTATCCTATTCCTCTTTTCTTCAGTGTAACTACAGAAATAACACGAATTATCTTGTGACTGTTTAAAGGAGAAAATGGGACACATGAATAGCTTTTGCATCACGCTCCCCTGTTAATTCCCCCCTCGCAGTAATTTGACTGTAACACCGTCTGGTGTTATTATGCGACGACAGGGTTGATGTTAAAAGTGGCTCATTATATATAATTCATGACTGAAACCGTCGCTCCCTTTATTTTCTGACCATCAGCACTTTCACCCGTTGCAATGTTTCCACATGTCGGAGCAGGCGGGAATAAAGAACTGCCTGCTGAGACCCAACAAGCTGCACAGAGACCTGCACATGTCCCAACGGCACCTCGATGCACACTCGCATTTTAACAGTCCTATCAACCGTTCCTCAATTATGTTCATAAACCCAAATTCTCTAACAGCTGTGTAACCACAGCAATCTGTGCCACACAGTAAATAAAAGCCACAGATGCTATTTTGTTAATTAAAGTAACATTTTAGAAATAATAGGACTAAACAAGACTAAAAGTAAAACAGCTTTTAATTCTCATCGTGTGTTGACTTGATTTTTAAGAGGATAAACTTAATGTTTATCACAACCTTGTGTCCTTCACTACACAAAAGTAGATACTTAACATTTAAAAAGCTTCATCTCACTGATCTTTGTTTTAAAGAACATCCCCAGTTCAGTGTCTGTTAAAGTGATTCACAGAACAAACACATCAAGCTTTTAGTTTCCTCTTAAGCTGGATTCATACTAACGCAGCTCCGACGTGTCGGAGGCACACACCGCCATGATACGACGTCGTATGGGCTCTCCAACTGCCTCGGCTGGTCGGTTGGAGTCACGCTGTATTTCTAACTTTCCGACGGCCGCGTCGGATGACGCACGTCTGTGATTGGTCAGCCAATCAACCCAACATCATTTCTGGCATGATGTAACTTCCCTTTGAAATTGTAAACAGCGCGAGTGTTGACAGTCTTGAAGACATGGAGCAGATCGAGGAACGTCTCGCAGAAGAAGTGAGGAAGTACGATCATTTAGCTTCAACTCCTGGAAGGAGATCGCTGGAACCTTGGAGTTGGAGGTTGGGGAGTGCACGAAGCGATGGAGGAAAATGAGGGACAAATTTGTCCGTATTAAAAAAAGTCTGAAGGGCAGCTGTGGTGATGCTGGTGGCCGTAAAGTTCCTGCTTTTTATTTGTTTCTTTCGTGGTTGGAACCACACATAAAGTACCGGGAGACCTCTTCAAACTTCACTCCTGCTGTCCTGGCGGAGAATTTCTTTGCAACAGGGTCGGGGTGGTATGAACAGAAACTGGCTCCGTCAGTACGCCGCCGTGTTGGAGCACATTTACCTTTGCGTAAGCATGAATCCAGCTTAAGTTGGATTCAGTAATGAAGTTTTATTTTGAAATTCTCCACATCAGGTTGTTATTGCACTTCATTCGTTTTGCAAAGCAACAGCTTGACTGGTTGGAAAATCGTGTTTGAAAATGAAACATTTTCCTTGCTTATTTGATGGATTTCTAAAAAATGTTTATTTGTCTTTAAGAATTTAAAACTTTTAAAAATCTGTGATTTAGCTCTGGTTTGGAACAAAAGCAGGAACAATCAGTGAATACTAACATTACATGCATGTGTTTTTCATTCATTTGTTCAGTGCAAAGGATGTGCACGTTGAACAGTAAGGACCCTGCACAGATGTGTCGTGCAAAGGTTAACACAGTTTGTATCTTAAATCATTTGCTTACTTGAAGGCGTAGCGCAGCAGGAAGCAGATCTTCCCACAGTTGTCGCCCTGTTTTCCGTCACCCTGATCACCTTTGGGTCTGTAAAGCTCTGGCTTGATCTGCCCGATGCAGGTGACCTGCTCCTTCTC
The DNA here is from genome assembly GCA_006937955.1 of Pachypanchax playfairii. Classification (NCBI taxonomy): domain Eukaryota; kingdom Metazoa; phylum Chordata; class Actinopteri; order Cyprinodontiformes; family Aplocheilidae; genus Pachypanchax; species Pachypanchax playfairii. Next base: position 335,033 of record SSNP01000037.1, read on the forward strand.
CTCACCGTGGAAATCAGGGCTAGAGAGCTGGTGGGTCATGGGTTTGGGTCTTAACACACACAAAGCAGCACACAGGGTGAATATCATAATAAAAAAGACTATGTGTCTATATGATACATGTATTTAAAACTACTAAATATGTTTTAGATTCAAATCTCATGTTTGTTGTTGAAAGCAAATAAAAAACAGTCATATAAAAATCAATAATAAGTAATAACATTCTCATTAAGTAATTTAAAGTAAATAAATCATATTGTTGGTATCTGACCTTTTTTAACAACCAGATTCACTTATTATATAATTATAATTACTTATAATAACTTATAATTTGTTTGATAATTTTATGGATTTAATTGCAGTTATTTCAACTTCATGCAAATGCCAATGAAAAGAAGGTGCACACACTTTTTAACAGCTTATGTAAGATAATGATAAAAAAGCTGTGCTCAGTTTATCAATATATCTTTTTTTAACTTTATGTTCAGCTCCAGTTTAGTGATTACCAGCTCTGACTGTTACCATGTGACCCGTGCAGACTGACCGTGAGGTGACCTGCTGCTGGGAATGAGCGTTGGGCAGGTCTTTCTGGGCTCCTCCCTCTGAGTTGGGGACATCTGGAGACGTCTGACTCAGCTTCAGAGTTCCTACGAAAACAAAAATAATCACCTTTCTATTAGCTATTAATGCTCCAGCTGTAATAGTCTAACTCAAAACCTGTATGATAATCAGATTCATCCATCTTATTGATTATAGTACAGGCAGTAATTTAACAAGGAGGGGGCCAGATGCATTCACAATAGCTGCACATGCATTAGTAAGATACCCTGTAAAAAAAGGTGAATATACTGTATCTGAAGTAAAAGCAGTCAACATACATGTCAGTGTAAATAATAAAAACCATTCTGCAGACAGCCGTCAGAAACAGCACTAGAATAACCAAAAAGTCTGAGCGGTGCAAGAAAATCCAGTTTCTTCTTCATGTTTGGGTGTTAATGGTTGGACTCGGCTGTGTAACTCCACAGACCGCCACCGTCTAGCTGTATATCTGTATTCTTATGGCAAGAATAATGTCATAATAATATAATAATCTACATGCTTTTATCAAAAAACACATTTCATAGTCCAATTACAGGATTTGAATTGCATTTTTCATGCCTAAAGACAAATACAAATAATTAGGAAAAAAGGATCATAATCAAATCATATTTCATGCAAGAAAGAAAGCTTTAATTATTTTACAAAAAATGTAAGAAATACAGATAAAAAGATCATTTAAAATGCAGTAAAGTTTTAAAAAAACAATGGCATTGTGAGTTGTTGTTTTTTTTTACATTTAAAACATATAATAATAAAACAAGTCATTTAATGTAATAAGATGAAGTTAAATTAAATGAAGTCAGTAAAGAGGTTTAGACTTTTGATTTCAGGCACATTAACAGTTTTATTCAGCTGGTTCCCTGCAATTAAATTTTAGGAAAGTTAAAGTTTAGTATGTAAAGATTTAGATTTTCTGTGTTTGCAGAGGCTTCAGTGGTGATAAAAGTAAATGATGGTTCTGAGACGATCAGAAGAAAGACGTTATGGAAACATGGATCTGCATATTGTCACCATGAAATGAAAAGACTAAGTGCAGCAGATACTATAAATTATTTCAGATTTTTAAAAATAACTGTAATAAGAGACATGGCCAGGAATACATCACCTAAATAACCTTCTTCATAGCTGAAATAATGATCAGCATTTATCATATTGATGCAGGTGCTGGAGAACGTTACAGAAACACTGGGATGGAGCGTTTAATGGCTGTCAGTGTTCTGACTCACCAGCATTGTTGGGGTAGGAGTCCATGTCCAGGTAGGAGTGTTCCTGGGTCTCATGTGGCCCCCCAACCACTCCTCCGACCTCTCCCCTCTCCAGCCCCACCAGGTCAGAGAAATGGGGGTGGCCCTGCTGGCCCAAGGAGGGGTAGAGTGAGGATGAGGAGTGACCCTCCTTCCTCTGCAGCAGTGGGGGTAAAAGCGATGACCCTGCAGCTCCTCCAAGACTCCCGACTCCTGCTGTTCCAGGCAGTAATCCTGACGTTAGGCTGAGTCCTCCACCCTCCTTGTCCCGCCATGGCAGCCAGCAGAGTTTCCAGGAGACGAAGAGGGAGACGGAGAGGAGGACGATGCCGCAAAATGTCACAATGACCGACAGCAGGCTGACAGAAATTTCTACAGAGAACCAGAGAAAGAAATAAAATAATAATAAGTCAAACCGGGATGTTCAACTGAAAAATGACAAGAAAAGGAGTTTTAAACACTTTAGTTTTATAGAAGCGCAAAAATCTGCTAATTAACATTTTGAATGAACATAGTGGGTTTTTTATTTATTTTGTGAAGTGATCAGTATTTTATAGTTTGTAGAACAGACCTATTTCACAGCAGATATGTTGATTTAGAAGAGTATAAAGTGTATCTGCATCCCACCTAGAGCCAGTTCTGCTCTTCAAGGTACAGTATGTAAGAATTAGACCTTGTTGTCAAATTCAAATCCTGCAATTCATGTTGAAAAAAAAATGTCCGATCTCAGCTACTCCCTCCCCTCCCTGTTGTTTCTGTTGAGTTGCCAGTTCTGATGTTGATTCTTGTTTTGTTTATCTTGTATTTGTTCAATTTTTGGGAATGTCTGAAGGCCTATTTGTTCAGCATTGAGTTTTCCTAAATGTATCTTAGTATTTTTAAGATCCGTTTAAAGACTTACTTTTATTCTCAGGCTTTTAACTCTGTTGGGGCAGTCTAACCCCTTGCTGACCTTATTTTATTGTTTTTATGTTTGTTTTTTTAGTATGTTTATTTTTATCTCTGTATTTTACACTTTGGTCTGCGTCACTGCAGTTTTTAAATGTGCTTTATAAATAAATTGATGATGATGATGATGATTTGAACGCCCCATCACGTGCAGCTCGGCTGATCAGTTGGAAGGATGTGGTGGTTTCTTACTTTTTGCTGCTGGTCGTTGTGGAATTACAGCTGCTTGTGTTGAAGACTTGCAGACTCACATGTGATTCGTTATGGAACCAGGAAGTCTGGACGTGTAAATAATGATTCTGGTCCAAACCAGGAACTAGCGACCACCCAGCAGGCGGAGATCGAGATCTGTTACAATGTGACTTTATTTTCAACATTGGTGGGACATTAGACTGTTGTGTTAGTATTTACCTGTAAAATTCTTACATACTGGATCTTTCAGGTTGTCTTACAGAACAATCTAGTTTGTACAGCTGTGGGAAGGAAATGCAGATGTGCTTTTCCTTTTGGGTCAAAATATCAGGGTGAAATTCTCATAAAGAAGCTAACAAATAAACTTCATCTATCTGAAACAATTTAAACACAAATCATGCCACTTCAAGCAAATGCTGTCATTAAGTTTTTTTTCCACCCTGTGACTGTTGAATGAAACAGCTGTTTGGGTTAGCTTGACTATATTAGAAAATTTCTCCCTAATTATTCAAACTAAGATCGCTCTGACTGCTTTCTACTGCAGGTAAGATAATAACGGCAAAAGATCCTTTCATTCGGCTTCAGATGAGGTGGAGGAAAATCCCTTTAGATTGCATTAATCTTGTCATCTAAAACAAAAATACTCCGCAAATTAAAAATCTGACGCTACATAAAAATCAGTGACTCACAACAGGCATAATTTACCCTGAAAAACACTCAAATTTAATGTTGACAAATGGTGAAACAAGATTCATCATCTGTAATTGTAAAATGTTTTAGTTGTTTGGCTGGTGTTTCTGACAGATCTATAATGGCAGAGCAATTGTTTTTGTTTTTGGCAGCAACATGAATAAAAATAACAACCTCATCTGTACACGCCGGGTACTAACACATTATGCCAAACAAATCAACAATACACACACCTCAGGAATACACATACAGCATTGCCACAACATCTACAAATCACACATTATGGAGCCGAAGAGGGAACCTGCTGCAAGCGTAAACTGTAATTTGCAGCCATTCTCTGAAGCTTTTATCCAACATTTAAATCCCGAGGCTTAAAACGAGGACAGACATTAGCAGAGTGGATGTTCCTGAGGAAGGAACGAAGACGAGGTGGGAGGAGGTGACGAGGCAGGCAATTAATAAAAAACACACCCACAGTGATGTCGTCACACGTTTCCTCACGGTTATGAGCCTTTTAATCTCCAACAGCTTAAGGGTTATGTCTGAGGAGTTGGGGGGCTGCGTGTGGGTCTGTGGGGGTGAGAATGACTCATTCAAATGAAAAAAATGTGCAGAATAAAAGCGAAGCAGTTTCAGCAGCAGAGTGCCGGACAGCTGCAGCAACAGCCTCCATCAAACAGAACCGACATGCACTTCTGAGCTTTTAAACTTTTGCAGCTTGGAAACGCACAAATCTGCACATGCTGAAACCTTCATAAATATTTTATGAATATTTTTAGATAAATAGACTAAATATACAATGAATATTTATTATTATCCTGAAGTATTTGAAGTGTTTTTATAAATAGCATCTTTTGGTTTGATGACTGTCTTGACAAAAAGGACGAATCAGAGCCCATCCTGATCTGAGTCCCACAACATGAATATTCATGGCTTGTAAGTAGACCAAGAAAACTCATTACAATGTGTGCAGGTTTTCTAGACTGTGCAGTCTTTTCCACCCTAAAGCTTAAAGTGAAAATTGTGCCTTTTGCTCTCTTGGGTTCTTTCCAGACCACAAGACCACCGATTAGAATCGTTTCCGACAGCAGGCAGACCGGCTCTAACCATTACCATCAGTGGAACTGTTTTCCTAACCCTCAGAACCATCCTCTAAGCCCTTAAAACAGAATTTATTTCATATTATAATGTCTTTACAAGCACCACAAGACACATGCCACTAAGTTACAGGAAAACGAGTGCCATTTTATCTGTAAGAAGCTGACACAAAACCATCCAATCCTTCAGCCATGGATAACGTATCCCTGAATTCGGTTTTCCTCCCATTTCCTCCCGCCCTCCTCATCTCATCTATATAATCCCTTCAAACGTGTCTCGCTCCTCACTGTCATTTCTTCTCCCAGCGCTGGCTGCCTCTGTACGCTCTCCTCAGTCTCTGTCGCTTTGTTCATCACTCCTACCTTCTCTTCATCTCCCTCCTCTCTCTGCCTCCTCGTTCTCTCGTTGGTGAATTATTTATCAGTCTGTGTATGTCATTAATCAGCACTTGTTCAAAAGATATGACTGGGATACGGTGGATGTGAGGGAACGGGTGAGGGGGCTCTGTCTCAGGGTGAGAATAATATGGGGGGTGAGAACTGAGGAACAAAGGGTTAAAAGAGAATGAGAAGTCAAGGTGAAAAAAAAAATGAAGGGAGGGGTGGAAAAACAGCCGAAGATATGATGCAAACAGATCAGAGAGAAGCAGAAAACAGACTGGAGCACCAGTTGAAATAAGCTGACAGAGTCAAGTCCACCAAGGAGGAAGAGAAGGAGAAAGAGCTAAGGCCTCATAAAGTCGATAACCCCCCCCCCATGCTATGCTATCTGCTATGTAAGAGCAGAAACAAAAGGCAGTGATAGGAAGAGGAAGAACCAGGGAAACACAACAATGGATGAATTGATGCTGACAATGATTTAGAGCAAAACACTGAACAAGGGGAAGAGCTTCTGAATGTGAAGGGCTAATGCATTGATCTGTAAAAGAAAAACAAAGGCAGAGCAGTAGGTTGTGTCTGGTTGGGAGATCACTGATAAGACACAGTTGTGATCAAACATGTGCAGCTACCATCGGGAGGCCAAACGGCTCTCCTTCATTTGTCTCTCTTTAGGGCGGTGACTGCACCTTCCTGGGCCCTGATCCTGCCAAAGATCCATCGCTAATCCACAAAGCATAAAAAGCAAGTCAGCAGGCGGGTAAGTGGGTGGGAAGCAGGCCTCTGAAGTGCGCTGTGAGGAGCGACAGAGACTCCCTGTCAATCAGCAACTGATGCAACCCCACTGGGACTCGTACAATGCTCTACATCAAACACATCTTCACTGCTTACACAAGCCATTCGCTGACAGCTTTCGGCAATCGGAGCCCTCTAAGGGATCAGACACTTCCATCAGCAAACACAGAAAAATCACAGCTCGTAAACCGAAAAGCCCAATGCCTAAAACTATGGCGTGACATTTCTTCACAGAGTCATCCGACTCTCAGGAGGCAACACAAAGCCAATCCAGCCAATCCTGAGGCACAGATCCATGCTAATCTGTGTAGCATTCCAAATGTCTCCTGGGAACCCAAAACTCAAAACCAACTCAACATAAACAGAATGTATCTCCTCAGACTGGTAACATAAACAACAGAATCCAGCATGAGACTCTCTTACAACGAATTGAATAATCTGTATTAATCTGTATATCCTATTTTATTTTTCTGAGTACTCACTACTTCTAACAATCCTTAAATACAAGTTCTTCTTGTCTGTTTCGTTATATTCTCACCTGAGTCGCGTTGTGTTTTGACAAGCTGAAAATGAAAATGCTCTGTTGACTCTCCAACTTTTTTTGTCAAAATACAAAAATTGAAAAGATTTTATGATACAAAAGAGGTCTATTTTTGGAGCGGGGGATCAGTTCCTTACATTTATTTCCTGGAGTCTGAAAAGGTTTCTGTTTCCTCTATCATCAGAGAGCACAACAGCTGTTGTCTTTGTGAATACATTAAATGTAAATCAAAGCTAGTTTTTGTTGTTTTATAGACGAGGAAGTGTGAGGATACGAAGCTACGGTAAAAGGTTTTATTGGAACGGAAGGCTTTTATTTTATTGATTTTTTATTTAGCAATTCAACTAAAATAAAGAGTGTTTGGAACAAACTGAGCAGTATTTACACAGAGCAGGAGCTATTTAAATGTTAAAATATATTTAATATCCATTGTTTTTCAATGCCTGTAACCACCAGGTGTGTGAGTTACCTGCGTCCAGCTGTCTGTTGCGCCCCCTCACCAGGTAGCTGAACTCCTGACACCGTTCGCTCTGACTGTAACCTCTTGGGGAGTTGAAGCACAGCTCCTCCACCAACACCAGCGCCTTCTTACACAGGTCTTCATCCCAGTCCCCCGACATGCTCCAATCTGCATCGCACTCTCACCAGCAGTCAGCCAATGACAGCGCAGCCCCCGCCCCCTCACGTATCGGACCACACCTGCAGAGGGCCCGTCCACCTTTAACAAGGTGTAATCTGGGAATAATGAGGCAGAGGAAGGCGGGGGGGGCAGCGGTGATGCAGGAAAAGCACGAGGGGATCAGAGTTTCTTGATCACAGCGACCAGAATGACATGCTGGGAGCAACAACCCCCGTCTCACTTTCCCTGAAAGACAAGAAATTAAAAAAAATAAATAAAAAACTGCCAACATTGGTGCATAAAATATAATTTATCTCAGATTTTTTGGCAGACTGGTCACCTTAATCATTAAATGAGATTATCAGAATCATCCGTGTGTCTTATAGAAAACCAGTTCTGGCAGTTTGGCAGAACAATAACAGGAAATTCATTTTATTTGAAAAAAAAACAACCTTTATAATCACATTGCAGATAACTGATGTTAACAACCCTGATATGTAGCACGTGTGTGTTAAAAAAACAATCCTTATTTGCTAGATTGTTGACAAGCCTTCCTTTATTACCGTGAGGAACTCGCTGGTTATTTTCCCATTTTTGTTTTTGTTACAAAAACTGAAAACATCCAGATCTGTGAATCATCTTGGATGTTGCTTCTGGCAGGATGCAACTAAAACCAAATGTGTCCTTTATAAGGAGGCAGCAGGAGTTTTAAATGTGCCGATTTATGTATGACGGGAGAATCAAAACGACATCTTAATGAGCAGTTAGTAACTTTTAGATTTAAACAATAAGATTCTGAAGTGATTAAAAAGCTGTAGATGTCTTGAGCTGAGTGATTCTAAGGGTTCACCCCCCAAAGCAATTAGTTCAAAATAAATCTGATTGTATTCTGAATTAAATGGCAAATATTAAAAAATGATGAGTAACATTCAGCTGCGGAAAAAAAAAAAAATTTGCTGTAACTGAAACATTAAAGTTTGTTAGTGTTCCAGTTCCAAACTTTGCTACAGTGATCGTTTCAGACAGTATTTACAAACAGGTACTTTCTAAAAGTCTAAACATGAACATTAAATATAATTTCATCTTATTGAAGGCCAGATAATTGAACGAACATCGTGCACGCTTAATTTCACCCAACCATATCAGCAATTATCCCCCACGGAGATAGTGATAGTTTTGATGTCTAAAACTGACCAGTCGCTTTCTGTAATTACAGAGTAATTTAGACAATTATAGGTTTTCTAGAGCCGAGTCTCTAAAAGACAAAGTGAAACCATAGACACACTGAGAGTGAGTAATACCACTTCTATTTTTTCTGTAAAATGATCTTTTTTGTTGTTTGGAGTAAGTTCAATAAACAATATGTTCAGTTTAGTGTTTCATGTTGTTGAAGTTCACTGTACTGACAGAAAAACACTAATTAAATCACATTGTTAGCAGTGATAGTCAGAAATTTGAGTTTATTTGTTTGTTTGTTTTTTACCTTTGCTGAACTCAACTCTTGGGGTTTTGCTCCATCCTGGTTTCTGCAAACTAAACACTCAACGTGTGAAATTGTCTTTATAAATAGATTTTTCAGAGGAACACGGAGGGATCTCTTCAGTGCAGGTGGAACCCTCAGCTAGTTATTTTCTTGGTGGTTTCAAGATCAAAAACTGGAGATTTGTCTTCTTCCTTCACTGTAAATGTGGGAACAGAATCAATGTTTTTTAACCTCCAACAGGAGCCGATGGAATGCATCAGTGTAGTCGTTCAACACCTCAACACGGCCCGGAAACCTCGGCCTCGGAACGTCTTGTCTAAACTCTCCAACAGCACCTGGAAGACACGAAGGAATCAATAAGTGTCAAACCAAAGAGAAGACGATGTGAAAATGTTAATGTTCAGGATTAAAAAATCAGGTAAAAGCTAAAAGTTCTGTTTCTTCTAAAGCAAGAAAAGATACAATTAAACTACATGGACAATTATTAAAGTACATCCTGTGAAGTCAGCTGACTTCTCCACTCAGCTGTTTCCTCCTTGTAAAACAAAGAACCCATTTCTGCCATGTCAAACTGAAGCAGGACTATTGATCATTCGATTCATGTTGCTGTGTGAAATGTCCCCGTCAGTCTTTAAGCACAGAGTAACACCCAGTGTGTCCATCTCTCTTCCAGCTATCAATCATTCACCACATTAAGGAAAGACATATTTCACTCACAACAAGGTCAGAAACAAGAAGAGCTTCAGTCTCTCGTGTTCTGTCTTTCACCTTCACTTACGTTCAGACTTTTTTTTTTTTTTTTTGTGTCTTTTGAGTAACTGATTGTCACGTCAGGAGAGTCTGTCAGTCGAGTCCATTCAGCTGCCCGTCTCAGCTCAGCCTCTCATGGAAATTTTATATAAAAAACGAGATTGAGAATCAAAATGTCATCCATACCCAACAGTCCCCTTCACTTTAACCCATTAAGATAGCAAATCTGTTAGAGTGACTTCAAACCGAAGATGTTTCAATCGGAGGAATGGACGTCTGGCACAGAACTGGCTGCATTAAAAACCAGCTGGAGCATCAAGATGAAGAGACTTAAAACATTATTTAAGACAGACAGAATGATTTTGTATATTTGGTGTTAAATTGGAGGCACATGAAGCAGGAGGAGGAAACAAAGCAGAACGCTGGTAGAAAGGGTGACACAGCAACAATCCAAATCCTAAATTTGGGGATGCATTTTACAGCAAGAAAATAGTTACAAACACTGGCTATTTGCAGATATGCCTTCCAAAAAAAACTAAAAAAAACCAAATCATTACAGCTGGATCCCACCATGCCCAGAAATTATGTTCCTACTGGATAAGAGAGCAACAGTAAACCTGCTACAGACGCTCCATTGACTGCTGCTCTGCCTGGGATCAATACTCTCAGGGAATAAATACGCCACAACACAGTCCAGTCAGCCGGCAGGGTCACTGTCCGGCTGAGTGGAGGAGACAGGACAGCGTGCAAGGTCACAGTCTAATTACGCTACGGAGGAAGAAGAATGGATCCAAAAGGAAGGAGAAGATGAGAACTGGATGAGATCAGTCTCCAATCGTGGAAGCCAATCAGATCAAGAGCTAAATCTGGTCAGATAAAACGGAGCACTTGCACCAGATTAAAGGACCAGACAGCTGTTTGTAGCTGCATGTAATATCAAGGATGAGTTGGTACAAAAAGGAGGCTGCGAGTTCAAACCTGCACAAACGTCCTTGAGCAGGATACCGAGCCCCTCGCTGGCCGTTTATGTTAATCTCCAAGGATAAGCTCATCCGTTCAATGACTCATTTTTTAAAGCCGAGCAGCTCTGTTACTTCCACAGTCTAACCTACAGGTGATAAAACAGGTAAAACATTTATGTGTGTGTTCCTTTTTAATGAGGGAGATCATTCCCACTGTTGCAAAGAAGGAACTGGACTGAACAATAAAAACACATAGAGATTATCATCCTGATTATTATTGTTTATGCACAAATTTAGGAAACATTGTTAAGGTTTGAATCATTTTCTTTTCAGACATCGTCCTCATTTTATTCCTGTTTATGCATGTTAATAATCACCTTTGTCCAGGTGCAGTTACTTTATGTGCAACACATTAACAAAACGGCGTTTTTAAGTTTCAGATTTCTTTGATCAAAATGTCAGGACCTTGAATAATCCCAGTAAAGAGCGTGATCTCAAATCCGCACGTAGGATCATCTTCTGAGGGAAGGAACTCACACCTCACCTGAGTTATGAAATTACAGTGATAAGAAATTTGAACCGCTGCCGTCTGCTGGGTGAGAAATGGAAGACGTCACAGAGCTAACCACAAACCTGAAATCTAAAGCTGCATATCGTTTTTTTGCTTTTCATTTTCCTGGTAAATGACATGTTTGTCTGTGTATTGAATAAAATAAATCCCACAGGAGTCTAATATTATTGGATTTTACTGATGAGTTTATCATTTTGTTACCTCAAGGTTTTCCTGAGTTTAATCTTGGACTACACCTTGCAGTCAGGGAGGTTTAATTTACTATTTATTAAAACCGTTTTCAGCCTCTTCATATTAACCTCTGCTTTCTTTATTACAGTTGGACTCGTGGGATATTCCTGCTTATTGCTAAAATGTCTAATTATTTTTACAGGAGAGGAACTAAGCATCTTCATAATTACAAACTTCATAACAGGCAGATGTTTTTTGGTATCAGAACACAATTCTTCTGTTGACAAAGGCGACTAATCCATTTGTTCTACTTAATAGGATGTTTCAGGCAGATCTCGTTGAAGCTGCTCTCAGGTCCTCTATCTGCTGCCATGCTCTGTTTTTTGTTTTCATGCCTACCTGGAAGTCATTTTTAATTAAAGCTCTTATTTTTTACCGAGCTTGTTCTCCAATCTGTTTGTTTTCTTTCTTTTTTAATCCTTAAAAATGTGCTTAAATGTTTAAGCAAATTTCACACTCCCCACTTTTGCATTGTTACAGCAGTTCTCACGTTAACAGCATTTCCTGTAAAAATGTGTCATTTCCAGTCTGCTGCTCTCTTCTGACTCGCAGTTTGGTCCCGTGACCTCTTCTTCTCTGGTCGTGACTCTCATGCTGTCTGCTTTTCTTTTTTTTTTTTTACCCTGCTGGGCTGGATCATGTAGTGTACCACCTCAAATCGATGTACTCATGTACCCTTGGATCACACGCCATTCGTCAGGACTATCACTGATTCATAGGGGTCATGACCTATCTTCACCAGTGCTGGCAGATCTTTTTTTTTTTTCGTCTTGCATCACTTCCTTTCGAGGCCACAGCGTCGTCTGCCTGAGACAATGCTATCATCGCTCCTCTCTGCTCATTCAGCTGTGACAGATTGATGCACAGGGGTAAACAGATCGGGCTACTACAATACATCTTTTTGGTTACTCCAGTGGAGCGGTGCTGTGTTTCGCCAGGACAGAGACGGCGGCGCCGTATGAGGCCAAGCTTGAGCATGGAGATATTAATGTCTATTGACTCGAGGTAATAGCTTTGCTGAGCCTCAGCCTCGAGGTTGTTCTAATTTAGCCAGTCCTATAATGGGTCTTGGACACCCTCTTAGCAAATAAATAACATTAAGGATGGACATTAATATCTGTTTATGATCATATATCTCTATAAACATGTGATCAAACATCCCGTCTCATCCAAGGAGACACTGTCACCTTTTTCTGTCCCACATTTCAAACATTACTGCTGAGGTTTCCTCTGCTTTCCACTCTGAGCTGGTTGGAACTGCAAGTGTCTAAATTATCTATAACATGGGACAGGAAATAGAGAACAAGTGGCTAGCCAGGAACCCTGGGATACTAGAGCTGCTCTTTCTGTCTCCTGCACTGTGAGTGAAGCTGCAGAGCAGAACCTATTTACAGACAGGGAGTGTGTTCACACACAGAGAGAGACAGACCGCCCTTACTTTATTATCTTATGTCAGATTCTCTGAGACTGTGTCTCGGCTTTTGTTTTTTGATTTCATTTTAATCTGGGACGCCGGAGAAACTCTGGCTTTGAAGATGAGGTAGGAGGTTGGGGTGGGGGAGACCGAGGGGGTGTGGATGGAGGGAGGGGGATTACGCACGTCTTACGCACGTCAACCTGTCTTCTGTGTGTTTTCTGCGTGCTCGTGCGCGCACACCGTTGTCTGTTCGTCTTAAAACTCATATCAGTCGTGTGTAAAAAAAAGTGGAATTCTTGTCAGCGATGAGGAAAACTGTCATTAATCCAAATACGAGGCTGCGATGTGTTAGTGCAGGTTTCCCTCAAGGCTGCTGCCTCCACATCATCCCACTGCATGGCCGGGATGTAAAGGCTACCAAACAATGTCACAATGCAATAAAGATAAAGAAAGGCAGATGCATAAACAATAAGCTAAACATGAAATATTTATAGGAAATAGCAACATGCTGCTAGATTCAGGACAGATTCAGCAGTGCGGAATGCAGGATCAAAGAAGATCTGATGCAAAGAACATCGCTGATACCACGGGTGTTTACAGGAGCGACAAATCCAACATCATCTTCCTACCTTCACATCGTAGAAGCCGCTGTGTTCCTCTCTGACCAGTTTCCGATTTACAAGCTTCTCGGTTGTTTTATTCAGATGCGACGCCTGTAAAGGGGCATTCCGCCCTCTTTCACTCCTCCAATCTATCCTCTCTCCGAGCAATAAGCCCCGAACCGGAAAGACAGACTGAGAGGGAAAAATGAACAATATGATATATGTCCTCTCCCCGCTCGGTTTCCCCTCTTCTTCTTTTATATTTTCCTCCCCTCCTCGTGTTTTTTTTCCTCCTGTCCCCTCCCTTTCACTCTCCCTCGTTTGCTCGCTCGCTGCCTCTCCTCCTTTTCCTTCCTGTGATCTGAATACTAATATTCAGTCTCTGCTCTCTCTGCCTGTACTAAAGACATACTGATGTATGTGGGGCGTGTATAGGAAGGAGCAAAGATGTGGTTTGTGTGTGCGGGTGTGTGTTTGCGTCCTTCACTAGGAAGCAGGAGGGGGTCTTGAGAAGGTCTCTCTGAGCCTGCAGGGTACAGGAGGTGGGTTAGAGCAGTCCTGGGTCGTGTTTGCTTATATTAGGGATGTGATTAAATAACAATACACCTGCAGATGCCCCTGGAGAGGTGATAGTGATGTTGAATGGGTTGGGGAGGGGGGGCACATACAATGTTGCTTGTTTTATGGCAGCATCAGTGGGATGAAAAGAGGAGGATGGAGGGAGAAAGTGTTGCTTGGATGTCAGGTGGTGGGGAGCAAAAACAGGATGGTGGGTCAGCGTTGTTCGGCTCTGAGCCAAAAAAAGACATGCCTTTCTGCTTGTTTTGCATGTGCTGGTGGGTATCAGTGTGTGTGTGTGTGTGTGTGTGTGCACCATGGAAACCTCAACAAGGCAAGCAGTCAAGACACACAGAGGCCAAGATCTAGTTAGGATGAGACATAGTTCTATTGGAGTCATGATTTGATTATGATATTCCTGCAGGCCTTGTGTAAGCAGAGGGGGGCACATAAAAAAACTCTTCTGTTTTATGGTAACATCACCGGCAGCAAAATGATGACGCTCCTGTGTTGAGATGGAACAGGTTTAAGCTCTGAATTAGAGTGCTTGTTTGCAGAGTGGTGCCCTTCAGGCTGCTATCTGACATGTTCCTTAGGGTGAATCACCAAAGAAAAAGCGGAACATCCTGCGAGTATGTAAAAAAGTTGACATTTCAGTCAGTCTTTATATGGGACATTTCTAAATCAAATATCTTTCAACAAAAATCCAAATCGAGGCACAATAACATCTGTTTATTTCATTTTAGGAGCTAAAACATATTTAAATCCCTGAATTATGGGTTTACACTTTATTTTCTGCTGAAACTGTGACAGTTATATAATGAAAGTCGACCTTCTGTCCCTCAAGATGTTGGATGGAAAAGGGCCTGCAGCTTCATTAAGTCAACAAAGCGAGGAATGTGCCTTTCTGCCTTTTTTAATTCTTGCTCTTCACAGAATCATATGAAGAATTTCATGACAGTCCGTATGACTAGCTGCTGATGCCACAATGTGCACTGTTTGCTTTCTACACTTTGTTTGACTGTCCATGTTGTGTAACTGATTTTTTTAAAGCGAAACTAATTAACTGGTTTATATCTAAGCAACATCAAAGTAGTTTTAATCGTTAGTTATACGTCTATTTGTGAATTTTGTTCCCAAGACTGAAGCAATTTCTCTTTTACAGATGCACACTGATGAATTAATTATCTCCTCGGGGGAGTCCAGACACCTAGACAACCCTGAACATTCAGAACTTGTCAGAAAGGTTTGTATAAAACTCTAAGAACATTGCTGCATTTGAAAACTATCCTTTGGTTGGTTTATTAAAATGCTAATCACATGAACCTGGTAAAGACAGATTATTTGCCTTGTTTTAAGTAAATTAAAAATTGTACTTTTAATTAAAAAGAAAAAGGAAGCAAACAGAGAGAAAATGGGAAAAATATGTATAAAATACATTGAGCATGTATTTAAGTCTGATACCTCTGGTGAATGTCAGTGCTTTGATATAAAATGTCTTTTATGAGATCAAATGTTTTCCAAAGGATTAAATAATAAATTTTGAGTTGTATGAAATGTTTTATGAAACATATACTGAGATAATTTTCAAAAATAAAACCATGACAAGAAAAAAACTAAATAATACAGGCATTTTTAATGGAAATAATGTAAAATGTGACATTAGTTATATAGTATGTAGTTTAAATAATTAATATATTGTAATTATTTGTTTTCATCATTCTGCTGGTGTCAGTGAAAGTAATATCAATGGAGAGAGAAAGCTGTTTGAAGCCCTGCTGCGGGCGATGATTGACTGATAAATGAGAGTAAACAGTGACCTCTGTTAGCTGTCACAGCAGAGCACATAACAGGGCTGAGACGTAGAGCAGAGGAGGATGCTAACACACAGAAGAAACCAGGATATGATCAGAAGGGAAGAACGATGAGCAGAAGAGACAAACGCAACTGTGAGAGGAGAAACTAAAAAAAATCCGCCTGCAGCAGCAACCAACGAACCACAAACCTGAGAAATCCTGTTAATATTCCTCCTACGTGGGACAAACATCCTCTCTCATGACATATTTAGGCCTTCCTTTCACACACTCTTAATGTACATGCATGTTACTGAGCATCAAACAAAAAAAACAAAAGTGGTTTCCACAGGAATCCCTGGAATCTGACAAAACTGTGAGATGCTGGAGGGAAGAAGAGCCAACAGGGAGAGATCAGGAGTGACAATCTATTCCTGTCAACTCATAGGGGTAAAATTACTCCTTATTCAAATCAGGTTATTATGTAAATACCAAAATCCACAATACTGCTTGATGAAAAAATAGTGCCAAAGGGGAGACTGATAATAGTAATAATCATAGAGTTCATGGCAAATATTAACGCTAGTCTGAAGAATCTGGCATTCAGTCATACTGTCACAAGCACAAAAAGTGATGTGTAAAAGTTATCTTATCTTATCTTATCTTATCTCATCTCATCTTATCTTATCTCATCTCATCTCATCTCATCTCATCTCATCTCATCTCATCTCATCTCATCTCATCTCATCTCATCTCATCTCATCTCATCTCATCTTATCGTATCTCATCGCATCGCATCGCATCGCATCGCATCGGATCGGATCGCAACGCATCTTATCTTATCTTATCTTATCTTATCTTATTTTATCTCATCTCATCTCATCTCATCTCATCCTATCGTATCTCATCGCATCGGATCGCAACGCATCTTATTTCATCTTATCTCATCTCATCGCATCGCATCGCATCGCATCGCATCTCATCTCATCTCATCTTATCGTATCTCATCGCATCGCATCGCATCGGATCGGATCGGATTGTAACGCATCTTATCTTATCTTATCTTATCTTATCTTATCTTATCTTATCTTATCTTATCTTATCTTATCTTATCTTATCGCATCGCATCGCATCTCATCTCATCTCATCTCATCTCATCTCATCTCATCTCATCTCATCTCATCTCATCTCATCTCATCTCATCTCATCGCATCGCAACGCATCTTATCTTATCTTATCTTATCTTATCTTATTTTGATGAGTAAAACATAAATAAAAACACAATGACAGAATACAATTATTTGCGAAGCTCATAAACTCATATTTTGTTCCCAGTAGAATGGAAAACACATCAGATGTGTTAAACTGAGATATTTGATATCTCTTTCTAAGTAACTAAGTTGCTTTAGTTGTTACATGAATCCTTTACCTTCAAGCTTCAGCACTAACACATTACTGAATTGCCTGGTCAGGAGGTTATCACTGGGCATGGCTTCCAGTTGACTCTTTCGTAAATCATCCTAAAGGATCATCCACTTTCAAGAAGAAGTGTTTCATAGATACATTACTTGCTATCTCTGAAATCAGTTTAAAATAGAAGCACTTTTTGGCAGACTTTTTTCAGAATTTCATTTTATTTTTTTCTGGATTTCTGAAAAAAGTAAAAAGTTTCAAGCAGCCTAGAATCTCATGTTATGGTGTTGATATACTGATGATCTGCTTGTCAAGACATAAGGTCATTCATGATTTATATTAACCCCTCATTAGAATGAAGTCATTAAGGACAGACTCGGATCTTCCAGGCTGTTGTATTAAAAAACTTTTCCTGAAGTTTTGTGTGTCTTTTCCAAATTTCCACTCTTTGTCTCTCAATTTTGCAAACAAAAGCACAGTTGACATTTAATTTACTCTGTAGATTCTGTACAGAAATCCATGTACATCTGTTGGGGATAACTACTGGCAAGAAAAATCCAGAGAAAGAGATTTTTCGGATCTGAACCCTGGCAGGTAAAATCTAAAACCTCTAAGGTCCCACATCTGAGTAAAGATCTATCTTTTCACACCTTGACAGAAACGTTCTAACAAAATTCCTTTTCTTTCAGTTACTAAGTACCAGGATTGGAAATGTATTTTCTTGCTGAGAATCGTCTCACTCTGAAACAGCTGTACTGATTAAATATATTTCATAACATTTGTTTCAGCCTTTAAGTGAGCCATTAAAGTTAAGAAGACTGTAACTCCCATTAGAGAAAGAAAAAGCTTGTTGATGTTTCAGTAAAAATGGAAGAGCTCTAGTTTTCTTTATGCTTCAGACAGTAAAAGTTACCCATAGTTCACTAAGTTTTATGTCCTCACCCCCCAAATCCTACAAAAACAATACAAACAATGCTGAACTAAGGTCCCTCTTAGACCTTCATTCTGGTCTGAATAACTGGTACATCTGTTTAAAATAATTCTGTTTTTATCACAGCAATAGTTTCGAGTGAATAAATAGAGACTCCACATTAAGAAATATTTTTTGCAAAATGATTCAATTAATATTTGTTTCAGATTGAATGCTAATCAGCATTATACAGTAAAAATGTTAACATGTTTTTCATTACAGTTTTCGAAAACAAATAGCAGCAAATTAACATAATATCTAGTTTATGGATGAATTTGTGTCAGTAATTAACTCCATCCAGCAGCAGATTTAGTTTTATTTGCATAATGTCAAATCACAGCATGAGTAATATCAGGAGGCCACAGTGAGGTCAGGACCTTACAAGCAACAGAAGGAAAAGAATAACACAGTGTTCGCTGTTGGTGACAGAAAGGTAAGAAGAAAAAAATCTCCTGTACAGCAAAAAATTAGAAAAATTCGAGGGACAAAAATATGCATGAACAGCATTTGAACAAAAACTTTGAAATTTAGTTTGGATGAACAATGTTCTAAGCTTTAAATGTGCGGGAGAAATATTGTGTTTTTATTAGGAAAAAGCTTTTTAAATCCAAGTTCCCTAAAAGTGCAGCCAAAGGCCACGTAACACCATCCAAAAACTGTCCAGCTTTCTGAGCTGTTCACTGCCAACTGTGGAAAAACACTGTCTGAATACTGCAGATCATCCTAATAAAACTGCAGCTCTAACTTTGGCCATTACATTTAAACTCGACATGTTTGGATACTCCATTTCTCTCCATTGTTCATAAACTATTATACATATAATACATGATGAGAGATGAAGTGAGGAGTGTGTTACAATGTTTTTACTTAAATTTTTAACCTGTAAACAGCCTAATATTCAGGGTTTTATGCAGTTCCAATTTCCAAAATGGTGAGTTGTTAAAATAAAAATAAAGACAGAATGGAATGATTTGCAAAGTTTGTGAATCTATATTTTATTCCCAGTAGAACATGAGCAACATATCAGATGTGAAAATGAGATATTTAACCATTTAATGGAAAATAGGAGCTCAATTAGAATTTGATGGCAGCAACACATCTAATAAAAACTGAAATACAGGCAACATAAGACCTGAAAAGTAACTGGCACAATTCCAAAACAACCAGGAAACATTTAATAACCAATTAAGTTAATTGGCAACAACTCAGTCATATGATGGAGTATAAAAGGAGCATTTCAGAGAGGCAGAGCCGCTCAGATGTAAAGATCTGATGTGACCGTTTCATACGCTTTATTGTAAAATTCTATATTTATATGTAGAGGATTTTCTATCCAAAAGACTTCCTTGATCATTTTTGAACTTATCATGATTGCTTGTTACCATAACAACTCTCTCATAGGACCAGTCGCCCACCTCTATCTGTCTTTCTCTCTTTCACTACGTGTCTCTTTGTTTCTGCTGTTGCTTTTTATTTCCTTTGTCGTGACTCCCACTCACCCGTCACATACTTTATTATCAGAACAAAAGATTTGAGCTGTTTGTTTCCAATATTTCCTTCTTTTTCTTTTTAATCTCTACTTGAAATCATCACACTCCTGGCATCTGACAAAGAACCGATCCAACAAATTCTCTAAAGTCTGTCCAGGCTCTCCTTCAGACTTCTGGGGTTTTTCATTCTTGAGTGGTTTGATCAGTAGACAAGTTGTCCAAAGGTCGAAACCTTCACTGGCAAAAAAAAGGATATCCAGGATTTCACAAACTTCAGTGTGAAATGAGAATGAGACTTTTTTGTGCTTCTTTTCAGAGAAAAAGTGACGCTAAATAAAAACTTTTAAGATTGATCCTGGAATTTTAAAATGATTTGATTCTGTGCTGTAACGCTCAGCTTCCTGTGTTCATGAAACTGAAGAAGCAGCAAACTCTCATGACAGGTTGCCAGTCCATCACTCTAACCCAAAGAGACAGCTAGCTTGTTGTAACCCAGAGTCGTCTTGCCGCGAGGTGACAGTGCCAACCGATCCAGCGCCATGACTTCCTTTTACAGTGATTAACACGATTCTTTCACTATATGAGAGATGGAAATTGATTATAAGTGAAAGCTGTTGATCTTTGCTGATTTATTTCCATCTTCTGCAGTTCTTCAAACTGTTTTTCTGACCTCCTGAGGACCAGTTTCCTGACTTTTACTATCTTTTTGGGGTCCGAGGGTTCTTGTGGGGACCGAAAAAGGGTTAGGTATAAATCTAGTTACTAAAATCAATGGAAGTCAATGGACGGTCCCCATAAGGATACCAAAACAAACATGTGTGTGTGTGTGTGTGTGTGTGTGTGTGTGTGTGTGTGTGTGTGTGTGTGTGTGTCTGTGTGGGTTTGTATTTCTGACCTCCTGGGGACCCGTTTCCTGACTTTTACTATCTTTCTGGGGTCCGAGGGTTCTTATGGGGACCGAAGCCTGGTCCCCATGAGGGGGACTCCCCTTTTTAGTGTTAGGGGTTAGGTTTATAGGTATGGTGTGAATAGAGTTTTAGTTAGTCTTAGGGTTAGTTATAGATCAGTAATGGTTAAGGTTAGTAAAAGGGTTTGGGTTAGGTATAAATCTAGTTACTAAAATCAATGGAAGTCAATGGACGGTCCCCATAAGGATACCAAAACACACGTGTGTGTGTGTGTGTGTGTGTGTGTGTGTGTGTGTGTGTGTGTGTGAATTCAGGAGGAAGTCACAAGACGAGAGTTAAAATCAAATTAAAGTCTCAGGGTGTTTAATAAGTTCTAAATAAAACATTTCTATAACAACTAACAAGAAAAAAACATAATTTTACTCAGCCAGAACTGATTTTGATGTTATATATATTTAAAGAGTCTGTTTGTTAAAAAGACATATTTAAAAAAAACTTTTTTGTTCCGTAACACAAACAGGTAAAGATTCTTAATTCTGGGTTCTGAAAACTGAACCCAGACAGAAAACAGGTGTAACTGCTTTAGAGTTTTCTGGTTTAAGTTATTATTTTTTTAGATTTAATGTTGCATATTTTCTCCAGCAGTAATTTCTTTCAGAGGAACCATCTCATAGGACACCAGGGAGCTAAAAATGTGCAAAAAATACTTAAAAGATCGACTCTGGTGGTGTAATCTTAATTCAAGTAAAGCATGTCCAAAAAAAATTAATAAGACTTTTTGAAATGTTTCTCCTTTAAATCCAGCTTAAGAAGCTAAAATCTGGGCTAACATAAACTCTGAAGTTCTAGAAGATCCCATCAACATCTGCCTTGTTCTTTAATTTATTGTTATTGTGGACAATATTTATTACAGCTGCTTCAAACTGTGTGCGTTAGCTTCTCTAGTGAGGATTTATTTTAGCTTTCACTCTCCTGTAAATCATTGAAACTGTACAACACTTTGGTCTACTTAGTTTAATTAATGATTGAATTGGCAAAAACTCTAGAACAAGTGGAGCCCTGCATGAATCTCTGGCTGGATGATGTACGTTTCTTGTCTTGGTTATGAATATGTCTGTTTGGATGGTGAGCGAAAGACTCTGACTCACTGCTGAAAGTTGAAGCAATAATCTGAGAGACACATGATTTCCCTCAACTGTCTCTCTCTGTCTTTCTAACGTTTTCTTTGCTCTTCTTGTTACTTAATGTGACAGGAGACTAACTAACTAATCTAATGATCTAGGACTTGGTTTCAACAATAACTAATTGTCATTATTACATTGTTTGTGTACCGTTGACTATTTCTGTGTCTTGTTGTTTTGTGAATATTCCATTTCACTCAACATGGTGTTTTGTTCACGTCTCCAGAGGACAGCAGAAACTTTTTGTCTACAGTGACACATTTTGGTCTATATTTCATGTCACTTTGACTAAACTGCCCCACTGTCAAGATGTCCACATTAAAGCTTGATGTACTCCTTGTGTATGGATTTGGCTGCCATGCCAGCAGAGCACTCTGCCTTAAGAGAGAAATTAAACCCCTGAGGTTATTCTAAGATGGATTAAATAGGGTGGGGAGCTGAGGAAGCTGGACTCATGGGAGGGGCACTTCCCAAATACAGAGAATCTGCCAAATGCCAACAGATTGTGGGTGAAGGGGTCGGCTTTACTGATGTCTAAGTCTGTTCATATGGGTGGGAGTTTGAATGCATGTGTGTAAGCTTCATTTTTTTCCATTTGAGTGAGTGTGTATGAGCTTTTCTGCACATGTTACTCACGTGCAGAGGAGAAACATCTTCTGCTAAACTGAAACCAAGCAGGTAGTAGTTTGGGATTTTACCCTCAGTTTGCAAATCATCATGCAAAATTTATGCTTGGTAATAATGTTTCCATTCATTAAAGCTGCTATACTTCATTTGCATCACAAATTAGTTTAACTTTTTTTTTTTCATGCCCATTAAAAAGCAGCATGGAGAAAAAGATGTTGTGAAGATTAATAAAAAGATGAAAAAAAATAATTAAGTGGTTCTCCTGTATTTGTCTAAAAACATCAACCAATCAAATGGTTTGGCCCGAAAGCAGGAGAAACAGCCGCCGGCTGGTTCCGCGTCAGGTTCAGGACAAAGTAACAATTAATGTCAGTTGTTTGTTGTTATATTGTTTTCACTTACCGGTGATTCCACCATGTTACGGTACTTGAATGAACTGCGGACCAGTGTCTTGCACTCTGTCGTCTTCTGGGGCTACGCGTGTTTTCAAACCTGGGGGGGCGTGGCTTAGGAATTCTACTCGACGGGAGGGGCTGAGAGTTCTGTGACTTTGTTGACAGTCTAAGCTAGGCAATTTGAAATCAGGGATATCAGCTTTAAATGATTTCAATGAGACTGAAACAAGCAGCAAAACAAAAAGATAAATCTGTGATCAAAAGCAGATATTACACAGATGATGGGATGAAGAGAACTTGGAATGGGAATTTGAAAAAAAAAGGAGACAAGCTAGAAAAAAGGTTGTCTCGCACATCTAACATGTTTGGTTACTCAAGCTAATGAGCAGCAATTAGTTGGCTGCCAATTAACTCTGTCCATCCGACTGAAACGGATGTAAATGAAAAGAAGTGAAGTGGAGGAAGAGAAAGAGAGAAGGAGGGATGTGAGGAACGATGAGGATGTTAAATATCCTAGAATCACAATGTTCCTGTGGCCACGTGCATTCAAATGAGGTGTGTGCGTGATTGCTCATCTTGATGTGTTCCAGCAGAGGGAGCTGTGTAAACCCATGTCACTGTAAGTACTCTACATGACCATCTGGCTCGTACAGTCAGAACAGAACCTACAGTTAACCATCTCACTGCCGGGGTATAAAACCTAGACCAGGAACAGAGTCTGTGTTTTCAGGACAGATACGTGTGGATTTGTGTCTGTTATTGAATTCTTCATCACAGATATAAATGATTGATGATGCATTGATGGAGAAGCTGAGCGACTCTGAATCTTCTCTGGCAGCTTGACCAGATTGTGTGTGTGTGTGTGTGTGTGTGTGTGTGTGTGTGTGTGTGTGTGTGTGTGTGTGTGTGCTTCAGGCTGTGGAAGGAAGAAAGCAATTGGTTAATTTCTCATTCTGACTGCTGATGCAGTGTTCCAGCTGAACCCCTTGGAGAGACTCACTCATACACACACAATCACACACAAAACTACAACAACACACTGTAGCGCCTGCCATTCTTCTGAGTAGCCCGCTGCCCTCTCTTTAATTAGGCTAATTGAGATGCGAGAATAACCATTTTCTTGATTGCTTATTATTTTGGGGCAGTTTAAAATGAAAAGCATTAAACAAGCAGAAACCAGGAGGTACTTTTATCTCTCCTTCTGAAGCACACTGTTGCTTGTACCTGTAAATGCAGGGGGACCCCCCCCCCCTCCACCCCTGAATTGAAAGGCCTTGAACATCCTGTGATCTGTGAATGACTCTCTGCTCTTTTAGCTTTCCAGTTGCATTCTCTTTGTATTTCCAGTGGGATCAGAGTTTTAAGGCAAATAGAGTCAAACAAGATTTTTCACACATCCTTGAGACAAATTATGAGACTCTTAAGAGCTTTTGGAATGGATTGTCAGCTCTTTTTGTGTTGTTGGTTTGAGAACTCCCGAGGAAGCCCACTGAGGATCTTTCGTTGCAGGAACCTCTTGACGGCAGCCTGAACTCAAAATGTGCAACGGAGAAGAATCAGACGAGTCTGGATACATTTTGAATCACGCGCAGTTTGCAAATAACTGCAAAGTCTTATATTTGAACACCATGTTGCATTTTGATTTTACCAGAAGGTTAATCAGACCTTCAGCACAAGCGTATCCAGTTTTTCTCTTCAGAGGCAGATGTTCATCATTAGCTCCACTGAAGCAGCTGCAACAATAAACAGTGATATGATTTCAAACATTTATCAACTGTACACACATGTGAAGTCATTTGCCTTTGGGGATCTGTGTGATTTCCTCATTAACTTCTCGAACTGTAATGAGTCATTGAACTGAGTTCTGTGGCTCTGTTAATTATGGCTCTGTTGCAGAATTGCTCTCCATGGCAACCTAAAGTTCTGCCTGTCACCACATGAAAGATGGAGGAATAAAGACATTTTCCCATTATGCTGCCACCCCAGTGTGCATATTTCTCCTGGAGACAGGCCTGTTGAGGTTTCTGCAGCTGATGTTTTAGCTCCCTCTGCTGAAAAAGTAAAGAACATCAATTTATTTTCTCTCTGTGCAGAGAAAAATATTCCTCAGAGCATCTCACAAACAGACAAAACTACAAAATCTGTAATTTTCAGTCTGAGGGGTCAGCACTCTGAAGCTTTTTGTATTTTCAGATCTATCTGGCATGTGATTGAACTACTAAGTTATTAGCAGGCTAACATTTCCACTCACCGTTCAGACACACGAGCGTCTGTTAATTGCTTTGTGCTTACATTGTCGCTTTAACGTGGAATGAAGAAGAGCTAATGAAAACAAAATGAGCATACATTTTGGCAGTTTGCGTGGAAAAGGGTAACCGGTGAAGTCAAAGTGGTTTGTTTGCAGCAAAGGTCATGATGTTATCTGTTGAAGAGTGCTCCTATCTGTAATGCACTTGCAGTTTTTCTTGTTCCCTTGTTAAACAGCTGAGGCATAAAACTACTTGCTCCCCTTCATCTCTCTCTAATGTGATAGAAAAACAGACTGTGTTCTGGATTCAGATCAAGTTTCTGCATCACCAATTACAAGCCACTGTGGCTGAGTCTAAAGTGAACCACCACTGAAGCTGCCAACAAAAATGTCTGCTGGGAGAACAGGACTTCGCCTCTGTTTGTCTCCTCTCATCTTGGCCTGTGATACTTTTATATTTATCAAAGCATGAAGAAGTTCCATCACAGCAGGTTTAACTTAAAGCTAGAAGCAATACTTTGAAGAAGAGTTTGATCACTCTGGATGGCAGTGAATATTTACTGGAAATAGCCATTTTCCTTTAAAGCCCTCTGTGGACCAGAGCCAAGACAAAATACTGTTTTCTTCCTGCAGAACTCTTTGCTGCAGGAAAAAAAGCGATTGGACCGTAGTCTGGGTTGTCATTTCCAATAAACCTTCTCTTTTACTTGATGAAAATAAGATAAAGAATGACTCACAAAAAAAGGGACTTTAATCCACTTGAAAGTCAATTGCAGCCTGTAGCTCCTTGGTCACATCCTTTGTTTTAGGGGTCGTGTCTTTTTGACGGATCACGCCGGGTGAAAACCTCGTCCTCACTTTTACGCTGTATCAGCCAACTCTGCACTGCTGAGAGTGAAACATGCACACTTTGTTTTCTTGACTTTAAATGTGTTTTTGTTCATAAAAACACAGAACTTTTCTAAAACAAAATTTAAAAACATCTTTGAAACTTAAAATAGAGATGCAGAATACTTTTAAAGGGGTAATATATAATAAAAAAAAGATTTTAGGATGCTCTGATGAAAGGAAACATCCGTGTAACAGGGATTTTATTCCTTCTTCTCATGTTGGGAAAGACACACGTGACATATCTAGCCGTTGGCTCTGTGGAAACATCACTGGGATAAAAATCAACATTTGAAGTCCACGCATGGCTTAAATGTGATATTTTGTGTCATGTGACAGCTAACAGGTGCTTTACAGGTAGAGTAACAACCACAAGGGAACCCGTGATACAGATTCACATAGTTACACTGCTGCTTTCTGCAGACACGCCTCTATTATCTTAAAACAAAAGATCATGTTTTAATTTTCAAGATCTAGATTTTATTCTCAAAAGACAAGAAGTTTACAATTGATACTTTTCACTTGACAAAAACAGATATTCATACAGAGTATAAGAGAAATATATCAACAAGCAAATAAAACATTGGCTGCAAGCAGTTTTCTGACCTGGAGATTCTTTCTGCAGAAGGGATCTTTTGCAGTCCAGATCCAGAAAAAGAGTCTTAATTTCAAGGAAGAGTGTGACATCAGAAATGTGACTGACGATCTGATTCAGTTTCAGTTTCCTGTCTGAACACTGAGTACAATGACTTAAATGCATCATATTTTTGTTTTACATTAGCTTTTTATTTCAAAAGTATCTTTAGACTCAGATGATCTAAATCCTAAAAGTAATTAAACTTTTATGAGTTCAGTCACTGCAAACTGAAATAAACTTAACATTCAAGTTAAAATGCTTTTGTATCTTTTTCTATGTTTACAAATTTGACTTTTGGCCAAACTATCAGGGATTATGTAAATTTTTGCATTGAGCTGCAGTAAAAAATGTTCATCCTAAATAAATTTCTAAAAGGAGTTGTTATAAAAACATCATGTTTTAAAGTTTGAGTCTGTTTTTTTGTCGATGCACAATTACTTCTCGAGAAAGAATAAGATCCCGTTTCATAATTCTGTTTTCAATCATTTCATCTAAGGTTCTAAAGTAGCACCAAGAATGAGCATTTTATTGCCAGAAGTAAAAACATTAAGTTTGACTTTACTGTGTTTTCAAGCTTCACAGCATTTATTTCATGAGCAGAACTAGATTAATTTATCATAATGTTGTATTTCACAGCTGATTTAAACACAAAACGTTCAGACTGGAAAGACAAACTGAACATAAAATGACTGTGAAAAAGAGCCGACGTACAGTAAGGCTCCATAAACAGACATGTTATTGTTTTCATTTCAAATACAAGCAATATGAGAATTTACTGAGCTGAAATCAGGGGCACTTTATGAAAAATGGCAGATCAGTTACTAGTTTCCTTGAGGATTGAGATCAAAAAAGAGAAACAGATTCATCATGATTTCATCCTGAAAACAGAGAAGAAATTCAGATAATATAGATGTATTTATACCCACTCCTGCTGCCTTCATTTACATATCTGATTAAAATGAATTATTATTACTTACTTTATATCTTAAGCTGAGATCTTGTGAGCATTTTATTATGTTTGATGCAAAAAAAAGCTCAAAGAAAAAAGCTGTTTTGAGACGCAGATTAAGAACCAAGAATAAAGTGTAACTTCAGAGTTCATTGTTACATTTAAATCTGTTTAAATTTACCTTCAAACAAGTGGTTTATGTATATTATATGTAATAGAACATTTATCAAAATCCTTCGAGAGGTTATAAACCTGCCTGGTTTTTACAAAGTGTTCATTCTCTATTCTTTGGCCATCAACATGTTAATTTTACAGCATTGCTTTTATGTTTATAACATTCAGACATTATATCACGTTACAACAGACAATACATGATGTATTATTGTAACTATACCACTTCAACATAGTTGGCTGGGTAAAGCCCCTCCCACCCGTCATCCTTCTTCCCCCGACACCAACCCTGATCATCCTCATCCTCGATCTTCAAAAACTCCTCCCCTGCAGGAAGAATGAAGCTTTTAACATTTAATATAAGGCTGATTGTTGTTTTTAATCAATGTTACACACAATTTTTGGAGTGTGTAGTTGTGTTAGTGTGTGTTTACCTGCTTTAAAGGACAGTTCATCAGTTTCCTGTCCGACATAATCGTACAGAGCTCGAACTCTGACTCCTCCAATCATCACACTGAAGAAAACAGAATGTTAGAACAGATACACACACTCTGATCTGCACTCAAACACCGATCCGTCACATCAGTAAGTTTGTTAAATCAAAATGATTTTTATATTTTCTCTCAAGTAGAGGGAGAATCATCTTTTTCTGTAAAATTATCACACGATGCAGTTTTAATCAACTGTATTTGCACACAACTTCAAAATGTACAAAGTAAAATTTGAAGACGGCCGTCGCTTGTTTGTTTAGACTCTCGTCATGTTTTAGTTGATTTTTCCTGAAGGAAATGATGAAGAGACACAAAGAGAGGAAAAGCTGATGCTTTTGAGTCCTTTTTCAACCAATTTTGGATGAATTTGTCCCAACATAACCGTATCAGGTGATCTGCTGAGATCAGTTTCAGGCTTAAATGCAGGAGGATGAAGGAGACACACAGACGAGTTTCTCCACTCAGAACTGACACCAAGAGTTTCCTTTGAATGAATCTACTCACCCCCTCTCTGTTGTTCCTTTCTTTTCCACCTCTTTCTTCCCTTTTTTGGTTTTCTTTTCAGGTGTCCATTCCTTAGAAATATTAAAGAAAATACTGTTTCAGGCAAAAAATTTAAATCCACTATAAAGAAGGTAAACAAAGAAGAAAAACAAATACCTGGAAGTGAGGCCAGTCGGTGGGCATACCTGGCCCGTGAGTGTTTTTCCACGAGCGGAGGTCTTCTTGTTCATCAATGGCCATCAGCGTGTTGTGGAGATCGCTGTACACCGCCATCACGCTGAACGGAGGATAAAACAAAATGATTCTCATTCAGATGATGTAAATAAGAAACATTTCTCCTCCAATAGTTAAAGCATTTATTGAATTATTTATGTTTATAATGTTTATGTGAAATGAACCCCCTTCTTGTTGGGAAACATCACTTAAATGGTGCTGAAAGAAAAAATGTATTTTCATCATGTGTTGAACAGAACAAACAGAATCCAAGGAGGACTGTGCAAAACTTAAAAACCATATTTCTTAAATGTTTCCTCCAAACAGAAAGACATGACTTTAAATTTGAAAGTGTTTTTTTTATCAACAATTAACCAGACTTCCTGAAGATCTTTCAAAGCTTCTCTGCCAAAGACATGAAGAAAAAACTTTAAAAGATCTGCCGGATACTCTGAAAAATGTAAAGAAATACTAATTATTATAAATAATACATTATGCAAATACAAATCTCAAAAACCCAAAGTTTATTCGTAAAAAAACACGTGTTAAATTTTCCTGGAAAACATGAGCTCATTTTGAATATGATGGCAGCAAAAACCTGAAATAAAATGAAACAAACAACAAAAGGCTTAAAAATAATTGACTCAAAGTTTGACATAAATTGACATAAACAGGTTCAGATTCAACTGTTTTAGGGAAACCATGGACACTGTGTCATACAGACTAAAGATGAGAGGAACCGTTCAGCTTGCTGGTATATGGGGGTTGTATTAGTGCCTACGGGAGGGGGGGGCTTACACATCTGGAAATACTCCCATCTAGACAACATCTCTTTCAGTGAACGTTTTGCATATTTCAGCAAGACGATGTCGGGGGTGGCCGTGGCTCAGGAGGGTCACCGGTTTGAATCCCCGTCCACCCAGAAACAAATCGCCTGGCCATTGTGTCCTTGGGTAAGACACTTCATCCACTTTGCCTGTTTGGTGTTGGTCAGAGGGTCCGGTGGCATCTGGCAGCCTCTCCTCTGTCAGTGTGTTTCCCAGAACAGCTGTAGCTACAACATGTGTGTCACCAAACGTGTGAGTGTGTGTGCGAATGACAAACTGTAGTGTGAAGCGCTTTGGGAGTCACCTGACTTAAGAAAAGCACTATACAAGTACACGCCATTTTTAAATCACATCCTGCATCACAACAGCAAGACTTCACAGGAGAAGAATCCAGATGCTGAACTGACCTGCCTGCAGATCTTTATACCAACAGAAAACATCTGGAGCATCATGAAACCAAAAATACAGCCACAAAATCCTGTATCAGACCACTTCTACTAAAACTCCAGCAGAAATAGTAAAATATCTCAGTTTCAGCATCTGTTTGTGTTTAAGAAATCAGAAAATGATTATAATCATCGTACTTAAATTTTACACAACATCCTAACTCTTGTTAATTGGGGACGTATCCCTAAAATGTACGTTTGTAATTTAAAAAAAATATTTCTCCTTGAATGCAAAATATAAAGAAATGATAGAAAACTGAAGACCATGTGTTTTATAAGATCCGGGTGATTTTACAAAGATAAATGTTTGTTTGAATTTCTACTTCGACATCAATCTAAAATGTTTTGAGTAAAGCGTGATTCCAAAATTTGAAAGATTAATAGAGTAAAACATTTCTCATCTCATCCTCATTTCCCCTCTGGGGCGTATGTTAAATCATTAAAAGCATTAAAATTTCTGTTTAATCGTTTTTGTTTTTCTTTTATAAAAGTTGTGGTGAATCACTAAGAAACATTTACATGCTGATGTGGAGCGGAACAACTTTTAATTAGGGTTGAAATAAGTTAGATTATTGATTTGAACACACTTAACTACACAGTCGTGCAGAAGCAGCAAAATCACTAATGAAACAAATTTGTTATTCCTGTTTAACTATAAATTGATCTTCTGGTCTGCAGAAAAAGCAACAGCTGCTTCTACCTCTCATTGTTGGTGACATCCAGATGTTTGTGGATGGACAGGAAGGCCTGTTTTAGAAACGCAATCCTTTTACGCTCTTCGTCCTGTGATTGGTCAAAAATGGACTCCATTTCCTCCATGTAGCGAGGAACATAGCGGTTCACCTCCTCCAGAACCTTCTCGTAGCGAGCGCGGACCTGCGAGCATTTTACAGCAGAGTACGATGGTTTAAATTTACAATGAGCCAAAACGTTTTAATGACAGGAAGAAAATCGCTTTATTTTGAAGGAATGTTTCCTTCATGAAGGTTTTGGGTTTGAAACAGAAAAAAATAGGATTTAATAAACTTTCACAAGTGTTTACATGAAAATTCTGTTAAATCCTTTAAAATTGCTCATTCATTTTAAACCTAATGCATTAAAAATAACAAATAGTTCCTCCAGCAAGGCTTTCCTCTTGTGACAGGACCCCCCCCACCCCCCACTCACCTTCTCAGCCTCCTGTTGCACCACTTCTCTCTCCTCCTGAATCTTTTTCTGTTTGTCGATGGCGACATCCGGGTTTCCCTGAGCGTGAGCCTCTCGCTCCCTGGCTGCGTGCTCCCTGCGACTCACTTTATGGTACGCCCTTCTAGCTTTGTCCAGCTGTGGAAATACATAAATATTGTCAAATATTCTATACTCTATACACTCTCAGAAATAGAGGTACAAGACAAGAACATTTTTGTACCTACAGGTAAATTGTTTTAAAATGTTCTCTATACAATATTGGTTTTTAAAAGGTCATAAATGCCCCTTAGAGTGTTCAAATTGATATAAAGTACAAATTTGTACCATTTCAACTGCACCTGCAACCCTGGCCAAGGCTGGTTAATCTCCATTTTATTAAGTTTCTTCCATCATTTTCAATATTATGTTTCAGAATGTTGGTTTAAAACTTCAAAATGTGGCATAATTTTACTGTTTTAGTGGAACAACTTCATAAGGTACAAAAATGGACCTGTACTACAGGGTACACCCCCAGCAACAAGAAGGGTACAAATTCTTGTCACTGGGGGTGTACCCTGTAGTCCAGGTCCATTTTTGTACCTTATGAAGTCGTTCCACTAAAATTGTAAATTATGCCACATTTTGAAGTTTTAAACCAACATTCTGAAACATAATATTGAAAATGATGGAAGAAACTTAATAAAATGGAGATTAACCAGCCTTGACCAGGGTTGCAGGTGCAGTTGAAATGGTACAAATTTGTACTTTATATCAATTTGAACACTCAAAGGGGCCTTTCTGGCCTTTTAAAGACCAATATTGTACCTTTAAGGGAACATTTTAAAACATTTTACCTATAGGTACAAAAATGTCCTTGTCTCGTACCTCTATTTCTGAGAGTGTACAAAAAACATGAACAGATATATAAACACAAGCGCAGTTTGATCAAAAATGTATCAAAATCACTGAAATGATAATTGACCTGGTTTTGAAAACATAATCCAGACTCTGTTCAGGTCTGGATGGACAAAGATTAGCTTGTAATATGATTTTAAAAAATTCTCCCTGACTTCATATTTTAACAAAAGGACTATGATCATATAAGAAGAATGATTATTGGAACATTTACAAGAACTAAAATGAGCTTTAACAAACATGAACCTGCATGAAGTTACGTTACACTCAGTAAAATCTTCACTGACTGAGACAAATTTCAAAACAAAAGCCTCAAAATTCGGTAGAACAAGGAAACAATTCTGATAAAATAATGAATTTTAGCAGTGTGCAGATGTTTTAGTAGCAGATTCAAAAGGTTTATATTCCAAGAGGCCAGGCTTGTGACTACAAGGGATTGAGAATGATTACAGTAATTTTCAGCCCAAATACAAAGAGGATGTATTCATTAAGAGATTAGTAACACGAACTGGAAACAGCTTAATTAAAGCTCTTAATAAAAGTCAATTACAGCTTCTTGGATAATATAAAAACAGAATTATAACTGAAGCCAAACAATCTATAAAATGTTTAATATCTATATTTATTTATTTATTATATTCAGAACAGTTTGAATTAAATACATGGAATAAACAGTTTAGCAGCAGAGAACTTTAAAGAAAAAAATCATTGTAAAACTTTAGTTTGGATTATTCTGCAAAGTGTGTTTTTTCACCTTTTTAAGTCGTTTGGCCCATGGCTTCTGAGCACGTGCGAACCCCGTCTCGGTGTCCTGGGACTCCTTGAAGCCTCCAAATAACTTCTTGTGGAAGGTGTCTTTCTGCCAGGTCCTGACCCGGTCTGCGTCTTCCGACACCAGGGAGCGACAGATGGAGGCGTGTAAAGAAGCCAGCCGGTCAGCAGAGGACAGAAAACACTGCCAAGCTTTGAGGAGAGATCCATAAAGAGGGCCTGATGGAGGACACAGAGGACAGTGATCATTCAATCTAAAACAACAAACTAACAGGTTTGATCACTTACTGGAGTCGACCACTGGTTTCCATTTGTTGTTCCATTCACTGAGCTGCTGAGCGTACTGCCGCTCCACGCGAGCTCGCTCTTGGAAACACGCTACAATGTCGTTACAGGCCTGGAAAGCATCTTCCGTGCGTTTGACGGTGCTCTGATAGTTCCCCGGCTGTCGGGATCCAAACAGACAGGAAGAGGTGTGAGAAGAACTGAGATTACCAGAAACATGGTTATGCTTACAATGTTGAAACACTTTGAAATCCTCATTAATTCAATTGTTATTCATTTAAAATGACATGAGTTTTCCAGATTGTCCCCAAATGTAATAACACCCAACCATATGTTATGGGTGGTCTGTGGCTCAGTGGGTAGAGCGGTCGTCTTCCAATCAGAAGGTTGGCGGATTGATCCCGGCTTCCACCACCACATGTCACTGAACCCCACACCTTTGGTTTGCATATCTGGTTGTATGAATGTTAGCTCCTCCCTTCTCCACCAGATTTACATATCAGGTTGTGTAAATGTGTAAATGTAAAGCTTGAGTGGTCTGAATGACTAGAAACGTGCGATACAAATACCGGATATTTACCATTTACCATCTGCTCCTTCAGGACAGAGAAGACAGATGTTTGAGAGGATGAAACTGGAGTTTTGTGTTGAGTGGAAAAGCAGCAACATTAAGCAAAGGAGAAGTCTCAGGTATCATAACACCTTGGTGCAGCTGTGACTCTCCTCACACCTGGAACATGTCATCTGTCTGCTAAACAAGGCACAGGTGATGACCCTAATTACACCTCTGATGGCAGGCGGGTCTGAAACACACCTGACTTCTATGACTCAAACGACAACAACGAGTCTTTCTTTCTTTCTTTCTTTCTTTCTTTCTTTCTTTCTTTCTTTCTTTCTTTCTTTCTTTCTTTCTTTCTTTCTTTCTTTCTTTCTTTCTTTCTTTCTTTCTTTCTTTCTTTCTTTCTTTCTTTCTTTCTTTCTTTCTTTCTTTCTTTCTTTCTTTCTTTCTTTCTTTCTTTCTTTCTGTCTGTCTGTCTGTCTTGTATAATTTTCTGCAGATATGATTTTTTTCATATCTATAAATGTTGTATTAACTGGCTGCAGACTCGATCACGTCCTTCTTGTTTGGTGCGTGTTGGTTTTCATATCTTACTTTGTTCCGTTTTTCAAAATATTGATAAATAAACTGTGACCTCTGTAATGATTTCATGCGCATTCTAATTTAACAACGCTATCAGCTTGTCAAACCACGATGTACACAAGTTAACACGATTCCCTTTTAACCCTGTACAAAGATCAAAGTACATAATTATAATTTATATTTAGAAGTTTGACTGAGAATGTTTATTGACCAGAATAATCTGTCATAACTGTGAAATAAATGTCAGTTTCCTGTTTGAGTATAATGAGTAGTGAGTATTATAATAGAAGCATTATTATGCTAAGCTATGAGCTAACCTGGAGCTATAGTTCCAGTTTATAGGAAAGATTAATTTCCTTCTAAATGTTTGAGAAGTAAACTAGAAGTAATATTTCTTTGCTGGCTGTTTCACTGAACATTCTTTAATTTGTGTGCAGTGATTTGGACTTTTATTGCACCTGGAAGAAGGTTTTCTTCTTCACTAACCAGTAAATAATGTTCACCCATCTGTCACAGCAGCAGCCACCTCACATGCCATGAGCGACACTTTACTGGCATTAAGTTTCTGATGGTAAACTGGCTGGAAGTGGTACTGCGGGGTGTGGTTGGTTTACATGATCTGTCCATAAATACCAGACAGACAGGGAGGACAAGAGGACAGATCAAGTCCTGGGAATAATAACATATCTGAATAAAGTCTGGTGTTTGTGGATGTGGAATTTGGAAATCTTTGGGATTTTCCTGGCAGCTTCCATGAGCTCCTGCTCTGCGGTTGCTTCTACTCTCCTCTTCACTTTCTGTCAGACTCTGTTAGGATCTGACATGTGTAGACAGCTGGTTAAAAGACACCGCACACTGTGTGTTGTCATGCTTTGTTAAATCATCTGAGCCAACGGACTTCATGTAAATACCGCTGAGTAACAAATGTATGCAGGATATTCTCAAAGCTGACAATGTTCCAGATCAATCAAACGTTCTAAATGACACCAGAGAAGAAGTGGAGGCGTGCGCAAACCCAAACAAGCACGTATTAAACCACACACAGTATTCCAGTGAAATAAATGAGTCTCTGCTTTCACGGAAATGTCCCTGAAGGCGGTTCCATGTGTCTTTTTCTTTTTTCTTCATTCTACAATGTCTGACAAAATTTTCTTACTTTTTGTTTCTTTTTTCAGATTAAAGATTATTTATATTTCTTGAAAATAAAAACAAACATCATCTCAGAAATATGACCTGATCAGGATGTCAAAATCTTTGGTTTTTACCTTAAATTACAAGTTTTTTTTTATCTAAATTAAACTACTAAATAGAATTAATTTAATGTTTGTCTCAGTAAATGCAAAATAAATAATAGTATAATACAGCAGGTTTTTACAGTTAGCAGGTAGCAACATTTCTATATATATTTTTTTTTATCTATATATATTTCTATATCTATGTAACCAAAAGGAGCTTTTTGTGGACCCACGAGCATTTTTAAACTAAATTTTCACTCTTGGCTTAGCCGAATTTTTATATTTCATCTAATTTACACAGAAATAGGCAATAAATCCACTCAGGAAAAAACAGTTAGGAAATTAATAAAGGTCTTGAATTTTTAAATTTAGAATAAATTTGACCCTAGAAAATTTTTCCATTGAGTTTATTTCAATCATTGTTGAGAATTTGTGTGTGTAAAAAAAAAAAATCATGAAGTTTTTTTTTTTTTTTTAGCTTTAATCAGAACCAGTTGGGGTCCTTCACATCAGTGCTCTGCTTGTTCATGTCTCTCTCTCCTTCTTCCTTTCTGTTTTTTTCTGTCTCTGTTGTGGTTTTCTCTGACTCTCCTTTCTTGTCTCTGAGTTAAGCAGAAACAGCTGAGGAATCCAGTTTGAGGCCAACAGCAACGCTACAAAGACCCAGTTGGCCAAACTCTGAAGCAGATATAAATCCATTACTGAAGTCTGTGCAGGCAACAAAATCTATTCACGTTTCATGTTTAGTTTTTTTACGTTTTGACAATAACATTCAGTAATTAAACTACAGTACAAGATGTCAGAGAAGGGATAGAGTTAATTGGATCAGAACTAAACAGCTTCTTGTTTATATTAATGTAATGATCAGTTTTTATTATGAAGTTATTCGGGTCATCCAGTTTAATGATTGATATATTGTCTAGAAAACAACTGGGTCCAATTTAAAGAGAACAAGAACAATGAAATTAAAACAAAGAACTTTTTTCCAAAGTGGGATTGAAACCTAAATAAACTTGCTGCAGACAAAACTGCAGACCTTTAAATGTCTATGGACTTTGTAAATATAAAACAAAAGAGTCTACGTGTTCTCTTTTAATGACAGACAACCCCTGAGCATGACAGCAGGATTACACAGACAGGAACTACCCTGGAAACACAACAACACAACAGGAGGTTTCCTAAATTACAGGAGGGCGGAGATCAAAGTGGGGCAGCCCTTTATGACCAGCAGTATCACAGAGACTGCGTGTTAAAGTTATGCTCGTTACATGGAGTCAGTGAATTTGTGACGTGAGTTTATCTTCTTTAGTAGAAACGCAGCTGCTGAAATGATCACATGGTGTGTTGCAAGTTGGAAACTGCGCTGTGGAAAGAAATGGAAATAAAATAAAAGAATGTGTCCTGCATCCCAGAGAGACAACCCCCATCTACGTTGTAGAACAAACAAAAAATTCAAAATGTGCCAAAAATGATGACAGAACCCTTCTGGAGTGCAGTTAAATCCAAACAAGGCAATTCAGAGTCTAATGAAAGCAGAGGACTGTTTATAAAGATCTGCAAAACCATTAGGTCTGTTTTGACTAAAAGTTAACATGACTGTCAGATACAGAAGGAAAAACCATCATCCCATCACACACACACACTGAGTGCACGTACCATCCAGAAGCTGCGGTTGTTGACATCCTCAGGGTTGTTTTCAGACGACAGCTTTGACATTGTGTTCTCTGAGAATGTAAAGTATTCATGATTAGTTTTGACTGTAGTTTTGTGTTATCAGGAAAAACAGGTCAGGGTTACAGAAGCAACAGTATGTGAACCTGATTTTTATTTGTGTTTAACTGCATTTAAAGAGGCCCTTCCATTAAAAATGGTTTTTCTGAGGTTTCTGTTGAATATTTTAATTCCACAGGTGTTCTTACCTTCATATTGGGTGTGAAAACAGGTCAACAACTTCTCTTTCAGTTTTAAAATCTCAAACTATATGCAGTTGGTGATAACACCTGATTTCTCCCAAGTTCGAACGGCCTGTATCTGTTTCATCACAACTACTTTGTTTGTTAGTTTTCGGCAGCTCCTGCAGTTGAAACCACGCCTAGCATGCTGCTGGCTAAAAGCTGTTAGCATAAGACGTAGCAAACAGGAAGACACGACATCTGACATTGCAATGTGCAGCAGGGCAGGAAACAGTATTCTTTGCTCTCATAGGCTAGTTTGTTAGCCAATCTGAGTCCAGCAAATTTGAACAATGAATATGAACGAGCTGCTGCCGAAGCAGCCTGACGGAAGGAGCCGAAACCACCCGAATTTTAACGCAGACAGATTGAAAGGTCTGTTAATCAGAGTTTCCTGACGTTTTTTAGATATAAAATGTTTCATATTACTGGTTAATACTTAAGAAATAACCACAAAGTCATGAAATGTGTATGAAATGGCCTTTTTAAACTATCAGAACCTATCTGTTGCTTTATGATAGGAAATAACTAGAAACTGCTGGTCAGTATCTGTTTGAGGAAACACAGCAGATGCATGACATGTCAATGACTCAAACATATAACAGAGACTCTGTGTGTATAATAAAGAGTTTAAATGATGTTAGGAGTTGGATGATACTGTAAATCTCAACCGGTCATACTGTACAGCATGTTGAGGTTACTAATCATGAAGTCTGACGACTCCACTGAGAATGAGCTGCCCTCTCACAGCATTCCCAGCTTTGCAACATGAGTCATCCTAAAATAAATTGGAGCAACAAGTCACATCCTGTCATGTGTATTCACTTATTTACTGAGCTGCTAAACATGTGTGTGCTTTTACAAATAAAACGAAGCAGTGCTTGCTCTGTGTCTAAGGGTCTTTTAAGTAAAAATCTGTAGCATTCAGCAGAATTTATCTTGATAATATAAATAAGTCTGTCCATCTCTGCAGCGCTTCAGCTCTACATTTGTAAATTTACATCTGAAGCTCTACAGGGACCCATATCAGTCTGATACTTTTCACAGATCGGACTATGGCTACTACCTATTTAACTCTAAGTGAACCACAGTGTCTGAAAGTTCTGAAAAGTTCTTAGTTCATATCATTAAATTTGACCCTCAGGGGCTTCCTTTACACTGAGAGGCAGCTGGAGGTATTGTAAAACTCAGAACTGAACACAACCATGTGTTACAATTAAAAAAGCACATGAAATCTGAAAACTGATCTTGTATTAAATGAAGAACAACTGTTAATTAAACGTGTGATACTAATTTCACAATCTTCTTTTATATGTAACACGTGCAACTTCAAAAGATTTGCCAAATCTTTGGCCACAAAACATGCAGATGTCAGACAACCGATTAAATAAACTTCAAGGCTCTCCTGTCCATCACACACTCTCACACTGACGACCACTTTAGAGTTGCTAATCAACCAATCATGCATGTTTTTGGTCCATGTAGAGGAGACCAGTACATACACATACATGGTGAGAACATGCAACTCCATGCAGAAAGCCAGGAGGCAACAATACTACTGACTGCATTAGATTTAATCTAATGAAAACATTAGATTAAATCTACCATCAAAGACATCCAGAAAAATTATCCCACGAGTTTTGTTTTTCAGATTTTAATAGTTATCTTTTGTTTGTTTGTTGAGAAATCAGCTGATGTTATTACACACAATCTGAGATGCAGATTCAAGGCCACGTTACAATGAATTTAATCTCTTTCAGTTTATATTCTACATTGTTAGAAAAACTTTTGAGTTTATGATTAAACACTAATAAATTAAACAAATTTAATCTGGGCTAAAAATGTAATTTTACAGTTTATTTCTCATGTTAGCAGTCAGATGATTTTATGTTTTTACTGTGCAAAACAGAAATTTTTTTCAGTTGAGCATTCAGGAATTTTATCTTCTGATGTCTTTGATATTTTTTAGTCCAAACTAAACTTAGACAGAAACATTATTTCTTGCTTGTTTTCATCTCTGGGACTATCTTCCTTCATGGCTGCCTTAAGGCAAATAATTAGATTCAGTGATTTTCCTCCACATTCTGCAGCTCACGGGGCATCACATGCTCTGCTGCTGAGGCTTTGCAGGCCTCAAACGTCCCTGTTCACATCTCTGCAATTACACAACTCTGAATTTCACAGAAAGTCACACAAAAAAAAAATTAATCGCCTCCCTTTTGACCCCTGACCTTCACTTCCTGGATCCCATCCCCTGCTGGCAGGGACTAGTGGTGAGTTTTCACAGGAACTTGGAGTCAAGGGGGCTTTGGAATATTTTAGCACAGTAATGTTACAAATTATTTGAGTTAAAAAAGTGCCACGTGTATGCACTTTTCAACTCATGGGAGCGTTAAAGTAAAAACTCTTTATTCAGGGTTTCCTGAACTTTTACGAGAATTACAGACCCATCTGTGATAAATCTGTTTCCTGGTATTAAATTATTAGCTTGTGACCTTTTAAAAATATTTCAAATACGATTTTTTTGCTTTCTTAACAAAGTTAAACATCCTCTTTAAAAAAGATCTGACTTACCGTTAAGAACTGATCGATATTCAGCAGGAGTCCTCCAGATTTTTTTGCATGCCAGCATGAGAATTTGTTCCCCTCATTTCCAGAAATCCATGATTAATCCCAAAACTTTTATCTAAAACTTTTCACTTAAAAAAAACCCCAACTAATTCCGGGACTCAGTGAAGTTACGAGGCCATGTGGCGTTTCCAGCCAACCAAACTCTTTCACCCTTGTGTTCTATACTGTCTCTGGCTCACACACTCCCCCCCTCCCACTGTCCTCGTTTCATCTGTCACACATAATTCAACACACACGCACATTGCATGGGGGAAATATATAGTAACGAAAGGACAGAGACCAGAAATAGGAGCTGTGTCTCTCCACCAGCTCTGTTTGAAGTGCAACCATTCAGTCAGAGCAACTTCAAAAGTTTCTTACCTCTTTAAACAAAGCTGCTCTCTTCTGATTTTCTCTTTTCTCCTTCAGTTGGGCTCTCTAAAACCTTTCTGCTTCCCCTCCAGGCTCGTCTCCACTCCGTCCTGTCTTCTTTACATTCCTCCACACCCTTTCCAACTGCTTTTCCACTCGTTCTGGACAGAGCTGCTCCTGCTCTTCCCCTTTCTTTGGCCCACTTTTTGTGTCAGATGAGGGTTTTTTTCCCTCCCTTCTTCCCTTCCCTGCCCCCAATATCTTTCTTCTCTCTTCTTACCAACAACTCTGCAAAGAAGTTATTCTCTTGCTCCTTGTACGTCAACACTTGTTGGAAAATGTCTCTTTAATTTTCTGGCTCTGAGTTGTGTTAATGCAGTGTTGCATTGTGGTTTTCAGGTGTTTGTGCTTGTCTGTATGAGTCAGAAGATAGCTGAGTCACTAAATTACTGTAGGTTTTGTTTGTGTGTGTAAATGTAACTGTCAACTTGTTTTTATTATTTAACTTTAATGTCCAAAGCAGAACTCCAAATGAAAAAACCCAGTTTGTTTAAACCCTGGATTTTATTCACCATTATGTTAGTTTAAAGGTCAGTCTTCACATCTAGTGCATGTAAATAAATGTGTGCAGGTTTCAGACAGAGTTTATTTAAAGTCAAACATCACAGAGGAACAATTGCCTACACTAATGTAGTTTTGACTTCTCGACATTTCCTAGAGCAACGCTGAAGACTGAAATGATGTCTTGCCAGAACTTGTCAGATAAAAACTACCTGACAGTTTGGTGCTTCAAAGCCAACATGCAGCTGCAGCCTGTTGTTAGGCAACAGTAATCTTATCTATTAATCTAAAATGAAAGAATAGTAGAAGAAATGACAAAGAGAATTAAATGGAAATGATAGAAAAAAAAACAGAATGAGTCAAACGTTTAATACATTTTTTTCAAATTTTTGATAAAAATATACATATGTATAATACAGTGCAATCAGACATTTTAAGTTTTTCTTTCTTCATTGATTGTTTAATTTACAGTACCGTGCAAAAGTTTTAGGCAGTGGAAAAAATCTAAATGAAATAAATATTTGATGTGAACAGCTACTTTAAAACAGAAGCAATTCTTCAAGATGCATGTGTCGTGCACCCAGTTCGTCTATTTGGAGATTTCTCCACAGTATACAAATCTTCTGTCTCTTCATGTTCTCCCCAATTTAATCAATGGTCTTGAGGTCAGGTCTGCATGGAGGATCAGCTTTTCAGTTAATCTTGCTAAACAGAACTACAACAATATTTACATGTTTGTCTCATCAGAACAGCTGGACCCCAGAAAATCTCTGACTTTGTACAAGATTAAGCAACACTGTTTACAAGGAAACGGATGTTCACAGCACCAAATGGGTAAAAATAAAGACTTTTAATTTATACTTGTGAAATCATCTCTATTATTCAGGATTTTGTCATACCGGCCTAAAACTTGCACAGTACTGTATACTTGAGTATATAAATTATATGTGAGTTATTCTATTTTCAATGAGAAAATGTTTTCGAGTAATAAGACGTGCAGAAACGTGAAGTGAACCTCCACCCACTAGGGGGCGGCAGCGCAGCCCTGATGTCGCTGTCAGACTGAAACCCCTAAGCATCCGATACGCCTTCACTCGTGGTTCCGTAGTTGTTGGAGAAGCAGCTTTGTGTTTGGGTAAGAGAAAATTAAGCTAAAAACTTATAGCATTTCGTGATTCAGAGCTTGTACGCCTAAATCACTTTTATTTAATAAACAAGGAGCCGCGGAATGTTTCATATATGTGTAAACTAAACAAATAATCTGATTTAAACTCACGTGGGGCTGCGGTGCAAACACGTGGTTACTGTGATTTTTATTCCTTCAAACATACAATTTTTAAGTGTATTTTAGATTTACAAGCCCGTTTCTATAATGTCCATTAGACGTTTTATTTTTTTAACTTTTGTACTTTGGGCCTTCATCCACGTGTGGAGCAGATGCTAACAGCATGATGGCTAATCTGAGCCCCTAAAACCACGATAACCAGATGACCAACCTGGATTGTGTTTACTTGAATAAGTCAATGGGTATAGGCCATTTTATATTTAATATTTTGAAATATTTCTCTTCTGATGACGCGCACTGGGCTCTGAATCGACATGGAGACGCACGTGCATCTTTGGCCCTGACAAGCCGAAGCTTCTGAGGAGAAATTCATTTGATGTAACTTTTAATAAATTATCAAATCAAAAATAAAACACATACTGTTGTCATTTCAGGTCTTTAATGAAGTGGAACCCGCCATGGGCTGGAACTGAACTAGGTTCGGATCTCACATTGGTCTTAAACACATTGAATACTTATTTCTTGTGATGTTTTTGCACTGGGCTCAGACCTTCAGTGGTGACAAAAGTGCAGCTCCACTCTTGACAAAGTAGAGTCTGAAGAAATTATTTAAACACAACTCAACATGTTGGTCCATGAAGTCGTCTGATTTACCTGATGTGTTTTTTTTCCTGCAGGTAATCTTCCTGCAGACGTTCATCAGATGCCAACTGGATGTTTCAACTGTGATTCATAATATAAAAAAAATTACTTTAATAATAAACTGAACGTTTGCATTGCAGATTCTTCTCTGGGTCTTTTGTTGTTTTACATTGTTAGAAGATGTACTTAGCAAACAGTCTTTACTGTAAATAAGGCAAAATATTTCAAATGTCCTGGAGATGTGAAATGTTGAGTTTTTCTTTATGTACTTTATAAACAAATGTCTAGAAAACAATTCAATACAAAAATCTGATGGAGTAAATATGAAATTAAACAGTATTATAGCTTACTTTTGATGTTATAATGTAGATAAACACACTTATCTAGAATACTCAGCTGTGTGATGAATCTGAGACATTTGCTGGATTAATTTGAACAAAAAGTCAGAATTTAAAAAAAAAAACTGAAGAAATTAGGAGCAGCAAAGAAATGTTTTTGAATAAAGACATACTGTTTCATTTGTAAATAAAATCTGCCAGTTCTGTGGATAAACAGTGTTTCTTACGCTGCATTTCTTTAATTTGGTGTGTTAATTCACAATTTGGATTAAACCATCTTTAAAAAAAGTCCAAGGACAGATTCTGCAGATTATCTGCTAGAATTCTTTATCCCGATAACACCTGTTATTACCTGTCTAGGTCCCTTGAATTGAAAAGCTCCGTTCCTGGATTTCTTAGGAATTAAGTCAACTAGTTATGTGAATCATTTGTGACGTTTCTCTCATAGTTATGTCAGAAAAAAAAAGATTCTTGACATTCTAAACCTCAGAAATCAAAGCAAGTTGGTCATATTCCCAGACTCACCTGTGTGCCACAAAGACAAACGTAGGAACTGGAAATTGTATTTAAGGAAGAAAAAAACGAGTTCAGAAAAACATTTGAGAAACCACAAAATTAGAACTTGTTTCTGTATGTTTATTATAATTCTAACAATTTATCTCTTAAAACATCTGAAATTCGTATATATTTTATATGAATGTGTGTATATGCTTAACATATACATATATATTCTGTAAGTTATCTTTCATCTGTTCATATTGTCATTTTTTAAAAGATCTCTTAAAGGAAAAGAAATGCTTTCTATAGAGTCGGACCGATTCCCTCCGAGTCGCTTTATCTGCTGACGTCTTCAAATATTCCAGAAGTTTCTCACCAATCACACTGTGTTCTTAAGAAATGTGATCCAGAGTTCCTATTTGGCCCTATTTACAGTAGAAAAGTATTTACAAACCCGATGAAGGATTGGGATTTTGGAACATCTTGAAATTAGACGCCACCTTCTTTAAAATAAACATCTGTTTTGAATTAATCTTTCCATCTCTGAAGGGAAATGTAAAGACTCACTAATATTAACAGGGCCACTTCATGATCTGCTGGTTACCAACGATGATCTGTGATCATAGTGACGTGTGAGCGTCTGGAGGAGGAGCTTTGTACGAATGGGATGATGTGAATGAATG
This sequence comes from Pachypanchax playfairii, assembly GCA_006937955.1. NCBI lineage: Eukaryota > Metazoa > Chordata > Actinopteri > Cyprinodontiformes > Aplocheilidae > Pachypanchax > Pachypanchax playfairii. Next base: position 379,314 of record SSNP01000037.1, read on the forward strand.
AACAGAGTCATTAACAGTACAGAATGCAGAGAACGGGTCAAACTGTATAGAAAGCAGAGCAGTTAAATAAACACATCGTATCGTTTTATGATAAACATTTGGAAGACAGAGATTCTTTAGAACTTTTTAACATCTTAAACCATGTTTAAATGACCATTATTTTCATCGTCCTTATTGCTATTTCCCATTCATTCTAATAAAGTTTCTTCTTCGACCATCAGCATGCAGAAAATACAAAAACAAATCCCTTTTATGACCTTTACTAATCCCCGTGAACAGCATGTGCACTTTGAGCAACACCACGTATGAAAACTCGTATTTGTTTTGCAAAAATAGACTTAAAGACGGCCGATCCAAGACGAGAAGGTTCCCATCGATGCCTCCATGTAAAATGCATTTGATAAACTTTGTGTTCATGGACTCGAAAAGCAGCAGGAGAGGTGAAGCACTGTTCAAGGTAGAGAAGTCACGAGAGCCCTTAGATTTAATCTCAGCTAAGGTAAGACATGATGAGGTGGGAAAGTGCCACAAAAGCTGAATGGGGGGGGGTCTGGCTCATACGCAGGATTACACACTATAACTCACAACAAGTCTCTGAATTAAAAGGTTTTCTCATAGATATGTGTCAGGTGTCCCCAGAGTGCTACATGTTTACAGCATCTGAATAACATTAGATGGCGAGTAACTTTTAGAAGAGAGAGAAAAGTATATTTTGAGGCTTTTAAAGTTAATGTGTGATTATGAATTAAAGCTTCACAGACAAGAGAATCAAGAAAAAATGGTTTAAAATGTGCTTCACATTTAGTTGCAAGGCTTCTTGTCACATAAAAACAATGTTCAGGGTACAGCACGTGTCTGTCAATTTAAAAATAGTTTCATATACACACAGATTTTTTTTAGAACGATTATCTTTAGGACGCAATCAAAAATGCCATCTGAGCCCTCGAAGGCAGAAACCAGGACTTTTCTGAGGCCATAATAACAGTAAGGACGATGATAGTAACGATAAATAGTAACAATAAATCTCTTTATATCAATATCAGTAATTCCAGTGTTCCCATTTAAAGTTTAAAAACTGTAAGAACAGAGTATTAAAATTCGATATACGCGTTTCTCTTGGATCCCCACAGCAGTTGCCTCCCGGATTTCGTCGGGGTAGAAAGGCCACTCGGGCGGGGGGGGGGATCGGGTGGGAAAGAACAAGAAAATGGCAGTTTTTACTCTTCCCCTCCCTCCCCTCCCCTTTCCAGTCCGCCTCACACAGAAGGTCTGATTGAATGCACAACATGTGCCGTGATGCTGAAGGAGTCTGTTTCTGTAAATAAAATCCTTTGGAAGATTTTTTTTTTCTCCACATTGTTAAGAATCCCGTGTAACAGTTGAAAGCACAGTCTGTCTTCTTTGTGTTTAAGTACATCTTGGATCCAAACATGGACTGTGTGTGTCTTTATATAAGGTGTTAAATAAATCCTGACACAAACACTGAGTGTTTGTGTTTATCTACATGTTGGTGTGTGCATGCAGGCATGAATAGTATTAACTCGGGCGCCTGTGTATGCATATCAGTGTTTTATTTATTTATTTATTTATTTATTTATTCTTTATGTTGTAGGTCTGGGCACTTATTTTTGCTACAGATTTGTTATACAGTGACCAGTCTGTATGTTTGTCATTATAAGACTTAATATGATAAAGAGATAAATGAAACACACGTGATCCCGTTGACGGGATCTGCAGGAAGGACAGAGTCCTACCAGTGATGAGGTAAAAACGAGACGCGACCGATCGATGTCAAGCACGCAGCGAGGACACCGGTCGTCCATCTGCACCCTCGTCAACTCTAAAAGACGTGGATATGCTGCTCTGTCCTACGCCGACCATGCACACCGATGAAGCCTCGTTCCTGCGCACATTAATCACGCTGAAATAAAAGACAACACAAAAACCCCTCCTCCATGATACACAGGCATTTAAAACGCTCATCCTCTCACAGGAAAGGTTTGGAACTGTTTAAGTGTAAAAAAAGGTTTCACCTTTAAACCTGCCGAGCCAACTGAGGGGTGAGAGGACGACGCAACAAGATGACGTCTCACTCTGATCAACTAACAACCTGTTAGGTGTTTGCTTCTGTTTGATCTCCATCTGAATATCTGCTGCAGCAGTAGAGTCTTAATACAGATTTGGAACGAGAAGGTGTTTGTTTGACTTGTTTTTGTGGTTGTGCATGCATGTATGGGGTGTATTTGTGTGACTCAGCCAGCAGGTGTCATTATGGTTCATCATCTCTGCGTTTTCCACCTCTCTTTGGGACTGGAATCCCTCTTTCTGCTGTTTTCTGTGTGTTCTTCGCTCTCATTGAAGAGCAGCAGTTGATCCCTCTCCCCTTCGTTCATTTCAGCCCCATCTGTTTTTTCTTCTCTCTGCCTTTTGCAGATTCAGCTTCGGCTGCCGTCGTCACTCCTCCTTTCCGTCTGTCCGTCCCGAGGCGAGAGGACAGAAATGGGAAACGGGCTGCTGGACAACCTGAAAACAAAAACACACACAGGACACAAGTGACGACTGATGCTGTTCACTGTTTGATTTATCTACTAATCTACTCTGGTAAACAAACAGAGTATATGACTTGGTGTGGTGAAAACTATTAGATAACATTTCAACACTAAATAAAGAGAGAATGCTGTTTATCTGCAAAAGTAAGTTCAAGTTATTAAAAGATTATCTATAAATACACTCTAGTTAGTTACTTAAAGCAAACCTAAAAACATTTACTGAATTGTATTCCAATATCCTTTATCATCTCATTGTTTACAGTATTTTTTGTCATATAACAGTTTCAGAAACAAAAAAAAAGTACCAGAAGTATGTGAAAAATTTGGAATATTTTAAGTTTTTATACAAAAGAATTGACTAAACATTTGTTTACCTAAAATAGCATCAATAAAAGATGTCAAACATCGCTGTGAACCTTTTACAATGCATTTTAAATTGAATCCCAGGATACGATAAATAAAGTTAATTTGGTGTTTAAAAAAAAACTGGAGACGTTGCAGAAGGATTAAAAATACTTAGTGAATCTGTTTGGAACGCGATCAGCTGTAAAATGATCAAAGATAGTCCAGCCTTACCTGTCTATTACACTCCTCAAGGCTCGTTCGATGTTCATGCGGTGGCCTACTCGCGTCACGCCCAAATCCAAATAGTCTTCCTTGGTCAAAGAGGGTAAGTGGGTACCATCAATCTCATTGTCCAGAAAACATTCTCTGTGCTCTCCCAGATTCAGGTACGCCAGCCAGTCTGCAACGTCATACTTGGTCCAGTACGGCAGTGGCTTGGAGGCAAAAGGCTTGGTTGGGGAAGGGGGTGGTAAATGGGGGTAACTCAGGCAAGTAGATGGTGGGAGAGGATGTAAGGGGGGAGAAGACGTTCCGGACAGGAAATGAGTTGGTGAAAGTGATCGAGACACGACTAAGGTGGAATTAGGGGGAGGTGGAGCACCAGAAGGTGCGAACAGGGGAGGAGAGGGTGAAAAGTATGGATCTCCAAGAGGGTTCCCAGGAGATGGTGGGGTGATTGAACCACGGAGGTCGTAGATGGCGCTGTATAAAGGTGAAATAGGGAGAAGAGGAAGTGATGACGGACGTGGTGGGCCCATCTTGGGTCTCTCTGTTTGGGAGATGAGAGGGCTGGGAGCACGCCTGCGCTGGAGCATGTGGGATTCTGCTTTGCGGGACTCTCGACTGGGAATAAACTGGAATTCCAGGGCTTTGGTACGGTAGACAGGTCTGTGCTTGGGGGATGTGGGGTAAGGAGAATAAGACGTTGGGGACAATGGGGAATGAGAACGTGGAGGTTGAGAGGCTGGTGGGGGTTGAGGTGATGGGGATCGACCCCAGTTGGGATACTGAGATGCAGGAGTGGGGGATGGCGATAACGATGGCTGTGATAACGAGATAGGAGATGGTGACTGGGAACGGGCTGAGGGGGGACTCAGAGCTGAAGCTGAGTCTTCTGAAAACCTGAAAAAGGGAACGAGAGAAAAATTACCAGAAAGCTGTTTCAGAACTGAGAGAACATGCCATGCACACACAGTTATACTGTCAGAAACAGGATGATGCAACCTGATGTATGTCACACATGCTCATAACTGCTCCTTTGTCCCTGGTCCCACAGCCAGAAAACCAAATGATCTTTTGGGTTTTAGGCATCTAGTTTCCATTAGAATCTTTAATGGAATTGAAATTCACTTGAATTAGGTTGATTTACAGCTTACTGCACTACACTGACTTTTATTAATTTGACTAAAACACATTCAGATTATTTGCTGTAGACTAATGCGGTGCAGGAGACGGTTCGAAGTTGTTTTGTTTCTCCAGACAAAAAGTTGTATCATTAAATTACTTTTCCAATAGATTTTTTGTAAATGTTACTTTTAAAGAGATCATTTAATAACTAAAATCACTCTATTATTCTAGTTTTCCTGCAAAAAGACTTTTTAAAATATATCGTAGTTGCAGTTTTTAAAAACTATTTTTTTTTTCACAATAGGCTGAAAAACTGAAGCAAGTTGGAGTCAACTTAAAATGTTATGTTCTTCCAGGCAGACAACAAAATTGTGTTAAAATAGCTCTATTACCTGTTTCTGCTTCTGAGAGAAACACATGGAAAAAGCCAGAGAAATAAAGCACATGTTTACACGGAGCAGACACAAACACACAGACAACACAGTTTTTATCTGACTGCTCCGATATCACTTGGGGGGAGAACTCAACAGCGCCACACTGATGTTTTCACACAGTCAAAATATCAATACAAAGACAGTGTCAACAGTAACATGATGCTACTAATGTCTACCTGTGTCTGCTCAGAGGTTTCTGGCTGCTCCAGCTGTCTTTGCTTCTTTGCTGCAGTTTGCTGCTCAGCTCATTAATAATGCTGGGCTTCATGCTGGATACAGGAGGGTAAATCTTCTTCCCTTCTAAAAGTGACCCTGACTGGCTGCTCCCATCACCGCTCATCTGGTTGTCTCCCCAGAGGGGCTTCATCTCAGGAGTGCGGGGCCGATCAAAATATGGGGAAGTGGGACGCCCCAAATTCTGTATGTCTCTTCCACTGTAACCATCCTGACCACTTTCAACTCCTACTCCCTCCTCTACCTCATCTTCTTCATGCTCGTCTCTTTGCCTGTGGGAGTGGTAGGATGCAGGGGCGGTGCTGGTTTGTCTGTGTAGATCCCCTAAACGACTTCCCTCTCTGTACCTGTTGGGTTTTGGGTAGGTGGAAGCTGCTGCTGTTGCATTCTGCATCTCAAAAGTTTGTCCGTCCAAGTAGCTCATGTAGGATTCAAGAAAATCCCCTCCTCGTTCTGTTTCTCCTGAACCCCCTCCCATCCGGCCTCCAGCTCCAGTTACTACTCTTTCACCTCGGTCTAGTCTGTCTGCTCTGATACCAGCCCCGCTTAGAGCCAGGATGCTGTCCAGATGGTGGTCACTGCTGCTGCGACTGTCAAGTTCTTCAATCCCAGAGTCAACCACTGTCTCCTGGGACTCTCCTTTTTTGGCAGTTGGAGGAGGATGATGGTGCTCCCCCATCCGGCCTGTGATGGTGGAGGATGCTGTATGGATGGTGTGTGTTCGCTCCTGATAGAGCTGAGCGGAGGTGTTTGTTGAGGTGGCAGAAGTGGAGGTCGGTGCAGCACAGCTAGCGGTCATGGCACGGGAGGCAGTGACTCTGTGTGAGGCAGAGGTGGCAGCAGTGGAGGAGGGAGCTGGGGGACCACGGTAGGCTGGGGGAGGTGCAACACTGTGTGGAGGAAATGTGGGTGAAGATCGTCCAGAAACATGAGTACTATTGTAAAGGTGGTGAGACATAGAAAAAGGTCTGTGGTAGGACCCAGGTCCAGGAGGAGGTGGGGGTGAGACTGCTGGGGGAGGAGGAGGGCCCATGGTTGGCTGCAGGGTTGAAGGTGAGGGAGGAGGTGGAGGATTTGGTGATGTCTGGGAAGGCGATAGAGCTGACTGAGTGAGGTTTGCCACCTCACTGTCATAAGATGTGAGACTAGAGGCCGTGGAGTCCCCTGCCTGAGGAGAGGGCAGTGGTGTATGAGCAGGAAATCCACTTATAAACTGTTCCTTTTGAGGGGGTGGAGGAGGTGGTGGTGGTGGGGGAGGCGGAGGAGGAGGGGGAGCAGGGACTCCCTGTTGTCGAGAGATCATGCTGTTAGAAAGCATCCCACGTTGAGAGTACCCTGATATTCCTCTGTCAAAACTGTTAGCAAACTCTAACGGTGGTGGAAGAGGTTCTGCATAGACAAACTCATCATCTGCATCAACTGAGGGGGCAGGGGGAGGAAGAACCATCAACCCAGTCCCCGAGCTTCCAGTAGTGTTTGCTGTCTGTTGAGTAACAGTGGATGGAGGAGAAGGAGGAGTGAGGGACAAGATATAGGCATCAGCTTGACTTTCCATCCTGAGAAATGAAGGTCTTCGAGGCTGCTGAGACTGAGAAACCTGCTGTGAGCTGCTGTCAACTGCAGCCTGTTCAGCCCTCCTGATGTAACCTTCTCTCTCTTTATCTCTCTCTCTTGAGAGTTCCCTCTCCCGTTCCCTTGACCTCTCACGCTCCCGATAAGTCGGCTGATATGGCTGAGACTGATAGTGGTGTGTGTGGACTGTTTTGTCCTCTGAGAAGCGAACTCTAAGACCTTCACGAGCCCCTCCTCCTTCACGCTCCCTTTCTCCTCCACCACTTTCTTCACTCCACGTACTTCCGACTCCTCTAAGGATTCTGGGTGAGGGAGGGCGACCAACAGTAGGTGTGGTTGCTGCCAAAGAAGAAGAGGTGACTAGGTAAGAGCTTGAGGACTGTGCCACAGATGACACTGGCTGAGAGGTGACAGTAGATGAAGGAAACACCCCACTCGACATCTGGCGGGTGAAGTGGTGCTCTGTTCCCCTCCTTAACCTACTGTCATCTCTCAGAGCGCGCTCTCTGGCAGCAAGGGCAAGACCGAGGGGGGAAGTGGGGTCAAGAGCCTTTCCTGTTAGAGGGTGAATGAAGGTGGTGTTGGAGGAGGGTGTTGACTGCCTGCCTGCTGCTGTGTACAGATCAGTAGGTACAGACTTGGGCTGATAGTCCAGGGCAGTTGAGTACTCAGGTAGGCCAAAAGCTGGAGGCATGCTGCGGGTGTGTTGGATGAAGGTGTCCCCCGAGAACATGCCCTCGTCAATGGACTTGGAGGGCCGCAGACGTGTTGAGGAACTTTCACCCTGTGTGCTTAGCTGAGACACCTGAGTCCTTGTTACCCCTCCTATTCCATCATTCACCCCCCCAAGACTCAAATCCTCCTCAGCAGACATGAATAGAGAGGCACTCTTCCGACGAGCTTCGTGAAATCGCTCCCTATCACGGCGAGCTGCACCAACAATGGCAGCTCCGAATTGGCTGGTATAGTCCAGATTCTCCTGGGCTCGAATGGATGGCAGGGATGGAGGCGGTGGTGCAGGGATGGATGGAGGAGCAGGAGGTTGTGGAGCAGGAGTGGAAGGAGGAGGGCCGTGTGGGGTTCTTGATTCACCTGTCTCTCCTGATGCAGGAACATCAGCCTCCACACTGCTGCCCTGGCTGCTCCGTCCACTGCTGCTTGTTGAAGGGGCTTTGACAATAATGGTGGGGATAGGAATGGAGCTTTTCTCCACTGAGTCTTTACTGCCCCCCAATGTGCCCTGGCCTAGGCGCAAGTCCTCTACCTTAGATTGCTTCACCAGGGGGCCCTTACCTCTCCTTACCCCCCCTTTAGGACCACCTGCTCCAGCTGAACTGCGGTCTGCACGCTGGTGTTGACTCTGAGTGGTCTGTTGTTGCTGGGGCATTACAGTAGCAATGCTGGATGGGGGTACAGCTGTGCTGTAGCCTCTCCTAAGACCTGCTGCTTTAGCCCCTGTACCAGCTCCAACAGACTCCCCTGTATAGGCAACCTTCCGTGAAGCAGTCCTACTTTGAACGTTATGAGCAGCTGCCTGTACATAAGATGTTCCATGTTCCACTGCTCCACCACTAGGGCCAACGCTGGGACCACCTGGCCTCTCTCTGCCACCCTGGGTGAAGTGCCCCGACTGGGAAAAGGGTTGGTAATGCACAGAGGTGGCGGTCGACTGGGACAAGGAGACAGAAGGCTGCTGGGATGACTTGGCTCTCCAACCAAGAGGAGGAGCAGAGGAGAACGGTGGATCTGGTGGAGCTGTGGTGGGAGGAGGGGGGATGTCATCTGGGCCAGGCACTGATAGACTTCGTGCAAGCTTCATTGCTGGAGGTTGAAGGAACTGTCTCTCCTCCTCAGGCACTCCTGGAGTCAGAAACAAAAATAAAATAAATAAACGTAATACATGTTAACAAAAATTTAAAACAACAAAGGAAGTTTTGTGTGAGTAAAGTGTCTGTGTAATTCGGACTGCCCAGAAACCTGCTGGCAAGTCTGTCCTCAGTTCCTACATTTGCAAGTAAGATCAGTCTGTGTCGTGTATTTTACAGACCAGTAGTCAACTGTCTGCTGCAGGTGAGGCACTAACAGCTCATCACAACCTCATACAAATATATTTATAAAAAGTTAATTAATAATATAATTCTGGCTTTTGCCATCAAATCAGACAAAAGCCAGTGTGATCAACAATAATACAAACAAATCATCCAGTGAGTTTAATAAACAGGATACAGTTAGATACAGAGAGAGTTCACAAGTTTGGTCACCAGACAAGACATCGCTGCAGACACGTCAGCACATCACAGACCTCTACTGGTCCAGAGGACAGACAGACAGGTGGACGAGGGGCAGACAAAAAATACAGACAACCTCACCGATGGATTTCTGCCGCAGCATACCGTGCTGTGGGGCGTGACCTGAGGTGTACTGTCCACGCTCGAAGCCCGTGCCAAACCCTGACATCATCCCCATCCCAGACTGATCCCCATAGTTTGGCTGTAATCAAATGGGAAACTTGTTGCAGTTAAGAGGCAAGGTGATGCTCATGTTGATCAACTCACATTCTTTAACTTTGAGGCTAAACTTTTAAAGTTCTGCAGCTGACAAAGCCCGTGCACCTGCTTTTGTTTTCATAGCCATCGTAATTCAGCCCAGATCCTACTGCAGATCTTGTACACACATTTTATAAAACACACATATATCAAAAGACACAAACATCTGTTTCATAATACACACCTCGTTGCCATAGAAACTTCTACCCCTGTCTCTCTTTGGCCCTTGTCCCCTTGTCCCTGACACCTCGTTGGTGCTGATTGTCTGCTGAGCTGCTGCAAGAATTTCATCTAGTTTATCTGAGATAAAAAAGGAATAAAGAGACAAAAAGGGAGACAGAAAAAAGAGAAAGAGACATACGACAATGAAACGGAAACATCGACAACAACAAAGTGAGGAGAACCATGTGGAAAAGGACACACTTGGTGAAGGTGGAAGAGAAAAAGAAGTAGAGACTCAGAAAACATCCAGTGACAAACATGAGCATCCTTACTCAAAGCCATCTGATAGACCGTCCTCTTCTTCTCTGCAACTTGTGAGGATTCGAATTCTAAAAGAGATGAAAAAAAGAGACCGAGAGGTGAGTGCTGAGTCACTTTGGACAGATACAAACACAATGCCTTCAGCAGGAGAGCACCAGAGCATACCTGATTTTTTTTTCCATGGGGTAGCAGCTGGAAGGAGGACAAAAGGAGACTTAAGTTTTGGCAGGAGTGAAAGTGTGAAGGGGTTGTTACAGTGAATACTAATCATATTCCCCAGAGCTTGACGAACTGAGTCACCTCATGAGGATTTCAATATTCAATGTAAAAGAACACACATTCATACCCAAGCACCATGCAGCGGAGGCATGCACTCTCCTGTTACAGTAAATATGCTGGAAACACACACACTGCTTATTCTTACTCTCTTTCAAACACACATATAAATGTGAATTTAGGCGGAATCTGATTCCCACCTCTCTCCACTGTTAAATGGTTAAGATCCCGTCAGCAGAGCAATGAGGAAAAAAGTAAGGCAGAATTAGTGCTGAACCCAATGAACAGAGAAGGTTAAAAAGGGTAACAAGAAGGAACTGTGTTTTAAACATGAGATAATTTACTGCATGAAAACAACAGTTTGTGTTGTGCATAATTATTTCTATTTTAATGTCCTTGTTATCTTGCAGTATGACTTACAGGTGAACTGGGACACTGCACCAATCACTAAGGTGAGAAAGTTAAACAGACTTCACAACTAAATGAAGTCCAAAGCATTAGAATAAGCAGATGGCAGCAGCTGACATGGCTTCTTCACTTATCACCTTGATTCAAAGGAGGATACAAGTAATAAAACTGATACTGATAAATTCTTACATGCTGATTGACCTCAACTGGTAGTCCAATGTAGTTCATCATTTTATGCCAAAATTTCTTCATTACTAGCTGACATAAAGTAGCACATAAATTCTAGGTTTTCCTTCCATGAGCCACTGAGCCATCTTTCTGGAATCCTTGAAACTTCTTTAGGCTTTCAGAAAGTATTTTAATATTCTTCTTTGGTGTTTTTTTCTGTATTCTGTCCAGCTCTTTACCTGAATATGACAGTACAATGTGAAGCATGAGTGCAGAAAGAGGATGTGTGAAGAAGAAAAGAGTTTCAGACTCCTAAAAACAGCTGATGACATCTACTGTATGAAATGATTTCAGCGAATATAAATTTGGGAACCAATTTGTTGCAAAACTTGTGTTTTTCTTTGGTTTACTGAACTGTGTTATCTTTAGTATTTTCATTGATTCAGCTACATTTTTGGGACAAGCTACAGATGCCACAGATTACTAAAAACTCTGGCTTCACGGAAACATAACATGAAGAAATATGGAGTGAGTCCTGTCTACAGGTTTATATGTTTCTGCAATAAACAATTTAAAACCTGTGTGTCACTAAATTATTATATGGCGCAATCAAAACCTGCAATCAGCAACATTCTTAGTGCGTCTTCAAATTATTGATCAGTCATTCTCTGAACTGTGCAGCTGCTTGATGTTTTGGATGTTATTTGAGTCATTATAGATTGAGTTATGCATCGAGTATAGAAGGAGCACTGTAACATCAGGAAAGTGCATTTAGGTTTTAGGAAACCTGTGCCTGTGTGTCAGGGTCTTCATGCTTTTTGTGCTGATCAGGTGAGGTCACACCACAGAGAGAAAGCAGGTAGGTTAGAGGTGAAGATGTGGGAAAGTTGAGGTAAAGGCTGACCTCAGAACAGGATCATTTTAATGATCATTGTTTGTAGGAGAGAGTAACCAGAACTGAGAGCAGCTGAGACAGAAGTGTTGATTTTTACCTGCAGCTTCATGCGTCACGGACATGATCAGAACCGTATAGCAGCAGCAATAATCACCAGAAATATTCAGAAGATATAAAGCAATCACAATTAAAGTGCTGGCCAACATTCTGATCTACAAGTGGGGGTGTTGACCCTCGCCACGCTCTCTCCTCCTACTGTTTTGCCTCAAATAGAAATGGCAAAGTCACACATAATGCAGTTACCATAGGAACAGACCAGGAACAAAGTTAAATTACTCATCTCAGTAATTTTATCTGTTGTGGGTTTTCTCAAGCAAATTAAATACATGTAATTACAACAAATAAAACTCCGAACTAGTCAGAAAGACATATGAAGTCCAGATGATTCGATCCTAATGACACCTGCAAGCTCGCCTCAGGTGAAACCATAAAGTGTTACCTTGGCAACAGTGATTTGCTGTGTGTGTTGAGCAGAGGGGGTTATAAACTGTTTTTTAACCTTTGAAGTTAAAGCTGTGGAAAAACCAGGGAGGAGTGGGGGGTGCAGGAAGTAAAAGGTATGAGAAGCGGGCAGTGAGAAAGGGATCACATGGTGGATGGCGACACTTTGTCTGGGTGGGGTTACCTGTAGTGGGGGTACTGGATGTGACAGTGTGGAACCTCTGAAAGAACAGTGAAACGCGTTGAGACCATCATCCGTGGTGGCAGCCAGTCTTCTCTTTTACATGTTGCTGTCTCCTCTTTGCTTTCTTGCTGTCTAAATTTAGCTCGGGCTCAAGTTCGTTTTACACTTTCAAATCTCTAAAAACCCTCAAACATTGGTTTCACACTGTCTCTATCATTCCTCATTACCAGAGTCTGAAGCCTCCTTCTTTGTGTAAATCTTGCAAACAATATGTTCCTTCATTCTTTATAATCCTGGTTTTATCCTTCGAAAAGCTAATTCGAGCCTGTTTCTTACCCATCTCCTCCAGCTCTGAAGTCATTGATTTGGACCGTAGCGCGATGGCTGGAGTACTCAGCCTCTTACTCTGCTGTGGGACTGGAACAGAGAGGAAAGCATCTGGGCTCAGTCAAGCAGTTCAGATTAGTTTTGTTTATCACCAGCAATCAGAAACACTTACTTTTTTTTCTTGAGCCCTCCTCCATGTCAGGGTTGCGGGTTACCATCACAACCTTTACCATCAGACTGTTTCCCCCCTGCCGGATCATGTTGACGACTTGGCGGTGACCAACTTTCACTACATTCTGACCATTGACCTGAGATATGGACACGAGTGTATTTACTACCAGGGATTACCACCATGATGATTCTGATCAACGCTGTCCACCAAACGTTTTGTGCACAGTTGGAATTTTAATAAAGAATTCATCATCAGCCCGAGTTATTCTTCATAAAAACAACTGTTTTGTGTTTTATTGATGTTTTCCATGTGAGTTGGGACTTTTGCTGCTCACTGGGTGTAAAATGAGTATGATGACATCATATGTATTGTTCCTATTTAAGTCCTGCCTGAAAATATTTACTTCAGAACAAACAAAAGGTTAAATTATTTGCAGCAAAGCAAACACATGTGACTCTTTAAACAAATAGTTTTTTTGTTTTTTTTTCCACTTAAATAAAGTTTGTACCTCTATGAGGAAATCCCCCATCCTAAGACCGGCTCTCCAGGCCACGCCTCCCTCGTCTACTGATTCTAGATACTGCAGAGCGGGAAAGGCCGGGGTGGGAGTGAACTCTTCGATCGGAGTTTGAGCTGGAGACAACATAAAATAGAAGATTTCACTGGCATTGCATTTCAAACAGAATGTGTCAAATTATGGGATTATTGTGTCTGAATCAATGTGGCAACTCGGGTGGATTTTTGTGTTTATTGCACATTTCTTACCTTTGGCTCCTCTTAGCACAAAACCGAACCCCTCACTGTCTTTCTTCTGCAGAAGCACCGTCTTCTCCTTGATTATATAGTCACTAGCAGTGAAGAAACATAGACATGTCAAAGAGCGATATGAATAACACAAAACAGAATAATAAACTGCAGCGATATAAAGTCTTCCTGGTAACCGGTCTAGGTTTGGATCATGACTTGTGGATAATACTGCATGCCATTCCATTTCTTTGATCACTTTTCTCTCTCCACTGAAGCCAAAGACATCCATACAAAGAAATTCTGCACATCCTGATTCCTTTGTTATCAATGAAAGGCAGAAAACTTGAAGATTAAGATTTTAAAAACTAAAAACTCCTCTGATGTTGAATCTATTCGATCTCAGTGAAAACCATCATGGGCTGCACGGTGGTGCAGCTGTAGCGCTGTTGCGTTGCAGTGAGTTTCTGCATGGAGTTTGCATGTTCTCCTCGTGCATGCACGACCAAATATATGCATGAGGTTGATTGGTAACTCTAAATTGTCCCTCGGTATGAGTGCATGAGTGGTTGTTTGTCTATGTGACCCTGTGATGGACTGGTGACCGGTCCAGGTTTAACCCCGCGAGACAGACACCAGCTGTCTGTGACCCCGAAGAGGGACAAGCAGTTAAAGAAAATGACTGACTGAAAACCATCATCACTGATGATGTGAAGTGAGTCGTTGAATTGTATTTATAGTATTTATGCATTTATACACATACTTTTTTAGATCAGTTTTCTCTGCACTGTTTACAAACTGTTGAGAACTCAGCAGATCGTCTTTAACTGATACAAAAACATGTGAACACATAAATCCAGTCCTGACATCTTTTCACTTTAAACTGGTTTCCAGATTAAGATTATATTGTATATTCAGATCTTTTTGTATTTCATAGATTTTCGTAAAATGTGAGAAGAACTTTAGTTGCTTTTAATGTCTGTTAAATAAATACATTTGACTTCTATAAATAGCCTAATGTGCTGAATTATACTGACCTCAACATATAACACTGAGGACAACATATTTAATCTCAACACTAAAGCTAGCAGTTAAAACTTTAGTAATAGTAATAATAGGAACATAAACTGTGGTTATTACAGCAACATGGCGGCTTCAAACAAGGAGTTGCTGTGCTTTTCTTTCCTGTGTGTTTTTGACAGCGAGCCGAGAGCCAGTTTCTACCAGAACCTCACTAAGGGATGCTATATACAGTACGGCGATGCTGCTTGTTGCCTCAGCAACAACTAGAACTGGACGTAGGGAAAGTTGGGTAGGTCCACAACAGAGCCAAGTTGTGTAATGATAAACTATTAGTCACTGACAGCAAAGTGCAGACTGTGCACGCTTACAGGTGGAGCTGTGTGTTCTTCAGCACAAACAGGTGGAACGTATCTGAGGGAACGTGTGTTTACTCTGTGCTAAAGTCCCAGTCAGGTACAACTAGAGTTTTGTCAGTTTCAGAAAAAAAATGTCTTCACTTAATGATCTTTAAGTTTTGATTCTCTGATGAAAAAATGGCAGCAAAGACTTTTACTTGTAATATATTAAAAAACATCAGTTTGATGTTTCTTTTGTTTGACTGTTATCAATGTTCACACAAGTAAAATAAAAGTTTTACTTGTTGCACACAATAATAATCCCATCGTGCTCAGAGTGATCTGATGATCATTTGAATGAGTCAGATCTGATGTGTTGGGACAACCTTATATAACACAGAAAATCCAACTCAGTTACCATCTAAATCTACATTTATTTAACTTTATGATAACAATTACATTTATTTGTCACTGTGGAAATGTTGTTTCTGCTATTTCAGGTATATTTTGGTGGTAAAACCTCTTGTTTTTTTTAATTACATGATTATTTCATAAAGTCTATATTGTTAAATTAGGTTTTCTCTGAAGCAGCAATCTGAATTACTTGTTCATCCCAGTGCAACTAGTAACAACGTGCATTTAGACACTCTGAAGGTATTCAGAGGTTTAATATCCAGCTTAGACAAATAGAGTAAACACATTACTATAAAAACCATTAAACCATTTCGGAGTCGGATGGTATTGAGAGGGATCTTTAACACATCAAGGATATTTGTTTTGTCATATATATATATATATATATATATATACAACATAATGTAACCACATGCTGACAATCAGTCCCATCATGCACCAAAATAGTCCCAGCCCACTCCATCTGTTCGTTCCTCCCTTTTTATTTTTTACATTGTCCCGTCCTGATGACTTCACTTCTCCACTGGCCTGTTCATGTCTCTCTGATCCTATAGTAAGTTTTCTAATCACATTTCCCACTTGAGATCTTTTTCATTGGGTCTATTAAGTGTGTGATTCTCTCTGAGCTGTGAGAGGCTCTCTGTCGGTGCCAAAGCTTCAATGCTTTTTTATTCTTGTCTTCTTTTGTCTATTTCTGCTCCCCAGCAGAGATCTTAAACCCTCTGATGAATAAAGTCAATAAATGAACTCATGTTATGATATCAGTAACACATTTAATTTACTGTTTACCCCCAAAAATTGTAAATTGGGAAAAGGGTTAAACTACAGAGACAATCAGATTTACCCTATGATGTAAGTTTGATTTGTCCCTGCAGGCAAATACAAAACAAACCACTGGAGACGCATTTTACTCTCAAATCAAATGACCATAAATACTGAAAAAACAAATGCATTATTTCTATAATCCACTGGTTGAAAGACTATATTAAAAATGTCATAAAAATGTATTTAAAAACTCAATCTTATTCTTTTTATGAAACTATAGGGTCTTAAAATTGACCTATAAAGATCTATGAGACATCTGCATCTCACAAATCACAAAAAAACAAGACTTTCTTTTTAAAAAACATGTAATTATTGCATGAATACTGCTAGAGTTTGTTAATTAACACTCACCAAATGCTTCAAGTTCAGACCAAATACTCACAGAAACAGTCAGAATGTCGTCTGTGAAAATATGGACATTGCAAAAAATCTCTGATCATAACTGTCATAAAAACGATTCCACTTCTCTTCACACTCTCACATGACTTGTTGCATCATCAACACTGTAACTCTGACTCAGACTCTGCAGCCCATCATCTACTTTTGATCTCATTGGATATTAATTGTGTCTTCTGAAGTCCAAATTTCTACAACAAACAGGTCCAAAAGGGATCACAAGAACTGTCATGTGTTATGTGTTACTTATTTTATGTGTTAGGTAAGCTATAAATAACTTTTTCAGATAGCCTGATAATGTTTCTATTAAAATAAAACAGAAAAAAAAAGATTTTATGGAACAACTTTAAAAGGACGTTTACAGTATGATAAGCCGGTTCATGTGAGATGCACCTTTGAGTTTGATATTTACATTTTTATACATGTTTGGAAATTGTTTTCATCTCCAGTTAACATGGAAAAACAAAGTTTATTCAACCTCGTATAAACAGAAAACACTTTGATGTTAAGACTATTGAGCCGAACAATGCAGCTCATCGAGCTTGAGTTAAAAACTAAGGCATTAAACAGGTTTGGCCAAGCGGGCTTCCATAGAGGAGTCAGAAAAATGCTGAACTTATCACATATGCTGCATTGTTAAAACTCTCTCACCATTTCAGTCAGAAATCTGTTTTTCTATCAGTGTGGCTAGCTCACACACACACACACACACACACACACACACACACACCCACAAGTGTGTTTTGTTATCCTTATGGGGACCGTCCATTGACTTCCATTGATTTTAGTAACTAGATTTATACCTAACCCAAACCCTTTTCCTAACCTTAATCATTACTGATCTATAACTAACCCTAAGACTAACTAAAACTCTATTCACACCATACCTATAAACCTAACCCCTAACCCTAAAAAGGGGAGTCCCCCCCATGGGGACCAGGCTTCGGTCCCCACAAGAACCCTCGGACCCCAGAAAGATAGTAAAAGTCAGGAAACGGGTCCCCAGGAGGTCAGAAATACAAACCCACACACACACACACACACACACACACACACACACACACACACACACGTACACATATAAACGTAATATATCAGGTAAAACACAGAAACATGAGAGGACCTTCGACAGCTATGTGCATTTTTTACTGAACAACAGTTAGCATACATCTATCCACACAGAACATACACACACGCTTT
The DNA here is from genome assembly GCA_006937955.1 of Pachypanchax playfairii. Lineage (NCBI taxonomy): Eukaryota > Metazoa > Chordata > Actinopteri > Cyprinodontiformes > Aplocheilidae > Pachypanchax > Pachypanchax playfairii. The sequence goes on from SSNP01000037.1 coordinate 396,692, forward strand.
GGTATACACAAAACACACAATCAGCCTGCACATCAGTAAAAGCAGCAAGCCTCACTTCTGCCAGTGCAGAAGGACATTTGTTCAGAGCGCGAATGAAAGCAGGGAGAAAGAAAAACGACACACTCTCACATGTTCATGGAGCGAAACATGGAACGACTGCACTGCTCATGCAGCAGGGGCTCGTTCTCACACACACGTCACACACACGCGCACGCTGTATCATGCACAGCTGTCTGCAAGCATGCTTTGCAACACCTGACAATCTATCTAATCGATCCTGCCCTGTCATCCATGATGTCCACATGCATGCATCCATCCCTCCAGCAGCTCGTTCTCCTCAGCAGCTGGAGGAAGAGACGGGGACGAAGAGGAGGGTGGGGGGGTATAAAAAGCCGTGACAGGTACCTGTAAATGAACCAGACGCTCCTATTCACAGGGCCCAGTGATGGCCAGGAAGAAGAGAGGGAGAGGGAGAGGGAGAGATCCTCCTCGCCGCATGCCCCCATCGCCATTTCCTCCCCTCCCTCTCCTCCTCCTCCTTCTCCTGCTCCTTCTCCTTCTCGTCTTCCAGCAAGACAGCAGCGAGCGCGACCCGCGAAAGAGAAGGAGGAGAGGAGGAAGAGGAGAAGAGAGAGATGGAAGAAGGGAAAGGGAGAGGGCCGAGCTCTCCCAGCCCCTTCATACTTAAGACAGAGAGGAGGAGGAATGGGAGAGAGACGGAGGGATTGAGATGGTTAGCTGTGACTGCGGCACAGGAGGAGGAGGAGGGGAGAGAGAGGAAGGGGAAGAAGGTGGCTTAAGGAAAGAGTGAGAGGTGATTGTTCACAGGGGGTTTGAATAACAATACACAGATACGGTACTGTGCAAAAGTTTTAGGCAGATTTAAAAACTGACAGAAAGTAGGAATTAATATTTCAAGAATTATTATTTTTATAGATTAATTTCATTCTAAATGAGCTGACAAAAAAAATATTAATAAAAAAAATAATTAAAAATTAAATACAACTGGGTTGTATTTCATTTTTTTTTATTATTTTGCTTTTGAAACAGCAGGAGTTCTTCTAAATAAAATTCACTCAGTGTTTGAAGGTTGGTGGTTTGAAACGTATCCTTCTGTCTCTTACCAGAAATACTTCGATCGGCACTCATCATCAGTTCCCACACTTGTTCTTCTTCTATATGCTTAAGGTAACTCTTAATAAAATTGACTTGATTTTTGGCATTGTTGCGCTGATGCAGAGTCAGGATATGTTTGGGACCAATCAGACAATCAAATCATTGACTTCATCTACAGAAATTCCATCAAATTTTGCAGGAAAACTCCAGCATGCTTCACAGTTCTTATGTTTCTGTGCAGAGCTGAGCTGGTCGATCTCGTTTCCATGTCAAAGGTTTTGGCTTTTTGGTCACACGTCCTCCATGAAGACCAGTTCTAACCAGACTGGTTCCCACCAGTTACTGACTGCTTTTAACTTGATGGCTCTACTGTTTTGCTACTTGATGTAATTTGTTGATCGAGAATTTAATTCTACAAAATTCCTGACTTTAATCAAACATAAGAACTGATCCTGTTCTGAGAGCAAAGTTGGTCTCACTACATACGGATTTGTTTAAGATTTTTCACCTTCAGCCCACTTTACATTTTGTGAATTAATAAAAAATAGAATTTATCATGAAGTAATTCTTAATTTGCATGATTTCTATGCACACAGAACAAACAAACAAAAGACTCTCAAACTTCACCTGTCCTTACTCTCCTACTCTGATATTCCTGATCTTGATAATCTTTTGCCCTCTGTTTAAATATTTGTATTTTTTTCCGTTAACGTAACGATTTCCTAATAACAAAATAAACACAACTGAAATAAACATTCTGAATTGTTCTAAGTTAATGACTGAAGTCAGGTGACTGTAAAGGCATTATTCTGCGTGACATAAACATCACTGGATAAACTAAAACGCTACAGCTCAGTAATATTTGGCTTTTGTCATAATTAGAAAAACAATCAGAATGCAGTCAATTATTGGTGAGTTTTCAGCTGTTATTTATCAGTTCTAGCTCATATCATCATAAAAGCCATAGAGCAGATGTGTAACCTGTACGATGCTCTGAGCTGAAAGAGTGACTCCAACCGGTTTATTGACCAACGTATCGATAAACACATGCTTAAAGAGAAGTCAGGCTCAATAACAGCCCCAGAATCAACACCTCAGTTTTAGTTTGACTCAAACTAAATGAATGATTACCAACATACAGTGGGGCAAAAAAGTATTTAGTCAGCCACCAATTGTGTAAGTTCTCCCA